>CAIGQW010031576.1:0-15007 GCA_903798125.1 Danio choprae
AAGCAACAATCCTGCTTAAAACAATCTAGTACACTCGCAGGCGCTTCATCATACATTATACAGAAGGTTCAAGAGTTGCCTGCAAATGTGATGAATATTGGCAAAGCTGCTGTTTCTGAATCTGAAATAAATTATTCATTCATTCATTTTCATTTCAGCTTAGTCCCTTTATTAATCTGGGGTCGCCACAGCGGAATGAACCGCCAACGTATCCAGCATATGTTTTACGCAGCGGATGCCCTTCCAGCTGCAACCCATCTCTGGGAAACATCCATACACACACATTCACACTCATACACTACGGACAATTTAAGCTTACCCAATTCACCTGTACTGCATGTCTTTGGACTTGGGGAAACCGGAGCACCCGGAGGAAACCCACGCCAACACAGGGAGAACATGCAAACTCCACACAGAAACGCCAACTGGCTCGAACCAGCGACCTTCTTGCTGTGAGGCGAACGTGCTACCCACTGCGCCACTGTGAGGCCCTGAAATAAATTAATAAATAAATAAATATTCATTCATTCATTTTCAACCGCTTATCCGGGGCCGGGTCGCGGGGGCAGCAGTCTTAGGAGAGAACCCCAGACTTCCCTCTCCCCAGACACTTCCTCCAGCTCCTCCGGGGGGATCCCGAGGCGTTCCCAGGCCAGCCGAGAGACATAGTCCCTCCAGCGTGTCCTGTGTCTTATATATATTTATATCTTCTGTATTATTTGTAATTTTGGTTAGAATCAATGTTAAAACAAAACACGTTACAAGAACAGAGAATTTCTAACCTAACATCTACATTATCCTGGGTTCGAACCCGTTATCTCTGCAGGCTAGTCAGGAACTCACCGCTCCACTAAATCACTTGAAGCTTCAACTCTACAACGTGGGGTTTAATACCTCAATTTGCTTAACTGATTCTTTGCTGAAGCTGTTCCAGAGCAATACATGAAGAATGAACACTAGGTGTCACTGTAGAGACGGGTTTCGAAACGTTTCGAAGCTTCGACAAATTTGCTTCGACAGTTTCAGTGTTTCATGAAGCCTCGCTTTGCCCAACACTAGTTTTTATTTTCCACACAGCATACTATATACATATACTTTAATTCTTTTCCTCATCAAAACAATAGTGAAAGAAAATGTTAGAATCTAAAACGTTCTTACCTGTCTTCCCTCCATGTTGAAAGAGTTCCAATGATGTCACTTCCTGTCACAAGTCTTCTTCTTGTATATTGTTTTGGCTAGAAATTGAAGATGAATTATCACCACCTGCTGGTTAGGAGTGTGGCCTTCTTAATACTTTCTGACATCTACTATTTTATCTAAATCAGTCATTTTCAAATAAAGCATTTAAGCATTGCTACATTCCTCTTATAAATTAATTTGTAATATATTTATAACATGGGGTTAAATATACTAAGAAAAAAACATTTAAGGGCGACGCGGTGGCACAGTGGGTAGCACAATCGCCTCCTGGCAAGAAGGTCGCTGGTTCGAGCCTCGGCTGGGTCAGTTGGCATTTCTGTGTGGAGTTTGCATGTTCTCCCCGTGTTGGCGTGGGTTTCCTCCGGGTGCTCCGGTTTCCCCCACAGTCTAAAGACATGCGGTATAGGTGAATTGGGTAAGCTAAATTGTCTGTAGTGTATGAGTGTGAATGAATGAATGAGTTTGTGTATGGATGTTTCCCAGTGATGGGTTGCGGCTGGAAGGGCATCCGCTGTGTAAAACATATGCTGGATAAGTTGGCGGTTCATTCCGCTGTGGCGACCCCAGATTAATAAACCCACGCCAACACAGGGAGAACATGCAAACTCCACACAGAAACGCCAACTGACCCAGCCGGGACTCAAACCAGCAACCTTCTTGCTGTAAGATGACAGTGCTAACCACTGAGCCACCAAAATCCAGACTCATGAAGGTAAAACAAAGTCTCTTTAAGGCAAGTCATTTAACCCGGCAACTTGCTCTTAATTTCTCATCTCCTCCCAAAACAACAGCGACCTCTCTGTTTACTAGTTTGTGGGCTTTGTTTAATAGTTGCTGTCATGTGATGTGCGTTTGACAGGATTGACTGTACCTCACGTTTGTTTCATACAGATCACAAAACCAGAGAATATTTGTTGTCAAGTGTAGTGGGTTCATTTAAAAGTAGAGATGTCAAGTTTTATGTGGATATATTTCTTATGTGTGTGAAGCAAGTATTCGCTGAGATTCCAGTGTGTTTACTGTCTGCGGAGGACTCATAATGAAGCTGCAGAAACTGTCGTAAGAACACACGTCTGGTCCGAGCCCATCCCCCGGAGAATCCACACTCTATAGTGATCAATGATTGGCTTCTGTACTAGAAGGCTGTGTTGGCCATTACACTTTTCCCATTCAAAACTATACAAATGATGTCTTGTGTATTCTATAGTGTCTGGGTAAAAGCAGGTGAAGATACTGTGACTGCAGTGAAAGTCCCGCAGATTCAGTCTCTGCACCATTAACCCGGAGAACTGTCACATCTGATCCACAGCTAAATGATGAGTGAGTGTGTGTGTGTGTGTGTGTGTGTGTGTGTGTGTGTGTGTGTGTGTGTGTGTGTGTGTGTGTGTGTGTGTGTGTGCTCTCACGGGCATTGTGCTCATAATGAAGTGTGATTTCCACCGGCAGAATGAGGGAATAAGAATGAGGCAGTGTGTTCAGTAGTGTGTGTCCTCTTCTCATCTGATTCACACTGACGGCTGTTTAAGACCCTCATTAATCCTCGGACACTTTCTCTTCAAATTAAATGCTCATTTTCCTTCAAACGATTCCTTTCATCCGGTCCCAATCAGGGCTTGACGAGACCCTTAAATATTTGATTTGAAGTCCGCATGACATTAAAATGGTCAATATCTATTTTACTAGTGTGCATTGTTGGTTTTAAGGTGAACACTTAATGCAAGTTCATTAATTTTCCTTCAGCTTAGTCTCTGATTTATCACGGATCGCCACAGCGGAATGAACCGCCAACTATTCCAGCATATGTTTTACGCAGCGGATGCCCTTCCAGCTGCAACCCATCACTGGGAAACACCCACACACTCTCACATTCACACACACACACACACACATGCACACTCATGCACTACGGCCAATTTAGTTCATGTCTAGTGCATGTATTTGGACTGTGGGGGAAATCAGAGCACCCAGAGGAAACCCACGCCAACACGGGGAGAACATGCAAACTCCACACAGAAATGGCCCAGCCGGGACTCGACCTGCAAACTTCTTGCTGTGAGGCCACAGTGCTAACCACTGAGCCACCGTGCCGCCCCTTAATAAAAATCGTTTTGGTAATCTTTAATCAAAATATAACCACTTGCTTCCTCTCTGGAATGTTAGTACTTCTCTGATGACATCAGTTTGACGGATTGGCCAAAATATGCTAAGCCACGCCCCTCCAAGCTTTAAGTTTGCTGCAAGTGAAAAATTAAATGAGAAAAAAATGTAAACCCCGCCCCCTAATCAATATTCAATTTCAGCTGGAAATACATCATCACACGGAAGTAATTAAGTAATGTTCCTTTAAATAGTGCATTTACTGTGTACAGTCAATGCATGGCAATGCAGGGCTACAGTATATGCATGGCAAGTGTTTTTCAGCCACAAATACACTTCCAATTGTTTTTCAATTTCAAAGCGTTTCTTTTACAGCATCGATAGTGTAAATGGATTAAATTATAATCAGTTAAACAGACCTCAGCATTCATTTAGTTGTTCAAGCTTAAGATGAGATGAAAGACCGTCAGGAGCAGCAGGCGAGCGCAGAAACTCCCTGAAAATGATGTGGTAAAAATATTTTCCATCATTTTAAAGACCAGAAACAAAACAATGGAATTGAATGAAGCGCTTGTTGCCCGGTCTGAGACTCACTTCATGTTGCATCTCAATCAGGCAGTGAAGATCACTGATTTTAAACAAATCAGATCTTAAACGCATCAATTTTACCTGCTTATTGAGCTGGCTTATCCAAAACTACAACCCCATTTAGTGGAGGGAGATTATTAGAAGGCCATGATGGGTAAGAGCCAATGGAGGTCATTTGACCAGGACACCCCTACTCTTTACGAGAAGTGCCACCCCTAAACTTTTAATACTCGCCTGTGTTTATATGCCTGAATTGTCACCTATAGTTATTATGCATATCACATATTGCTTGTTATGCAATACGTGGGTGTAAGTATGGTCTATGTTTCTGAATAAAGATTTTGAACCATTATATATTTGTATTATTATTTGTCCTGTTATATTCTCTTCATTAAAGAAATCTAATAAATAAAAGGATTTTTTTTTGACCACAGAAAGTCAGGACCCCTGTTAAACATCTCATCTGAAAGGCGGTGCTCACTGAGAGTATAGTGTCCCCTTCACTATACTGGGGCATTAGAACTCACACAGTCCACAGTCCTCACTAAACCAAACGAAACCCAAAGGAGATATATATATATATAGCTCCACCTACTGACATACTCTAGCCTCCCTATGCTTTATATATATGCCCATTTCGACACAGATGTATGTCTACATTTCCCTCAGTGGATTAAAATATGTTTCCATAGTGAACGGTGAAATGAGTCCACCTAAGCAGCGGCACAAACAAAGATTCAATTAGGAGATGAGAGTGAACTCTGAGAGCTGCATGTGGCGCATGATGTGCTGCTCACGCTCTGATTCTGCTGGATGGGTTTATTGTTGAGCCTAAAGTCGGCATCACATCAAAATTTGCTCTTCTTATTTTTAAATGTATATAGTAGTGCTGGTTATAAACGATGTATCTGTGCACTTCATAGTAAAAAATAATATTAATAAAACAATCATCTAATACCATGACATTCCCTCCTCTCTCAAAATGACTGTTCTTCATTTCTGATCACATTAATGTTTTTAGAGCGGGCCATGGGTCATGTAGGACAGGACAACTAGTCATTTAGGGCAGGACTATCAGGCGGAGTATTTGGGCGGAGGCGCACTATTTGGGCGGAGGTATCAGTCCCTTAGGGCGGTGCTATTAGTCATTTAGGGTTGGACTATCTGCCCTTTAGAGTGCGGCTATCTGTCCTTTAGGGCGGGGCTATTAGTCATTTAGGGTTGGACTATCAGTCCTTTAGGGTGGGCAATCACTCCTTTAGGGCGGGACTATCAGTTTTTTTATTGTGGAACTATCTGTCCTTTTGGGCGGAGCTATCAGTCTCTTAGTGCGGTGCTATTAGTCATTTAAGGTTGGACTATCAGTTCTTTAGGGCGGTGCTATTAGTCATTTAGGGTTGGACTATCAGTCCCTTAGGGCGGTGCTATTAGTCATTTAAGGTTGGACTATCAGTTCTTTAGGGCGGGGCTATTAGTCATTTAGGGAAGGACTATCAGTCCTTTAGGGCGTAGCTATCAGTCCTTTAGGGTGGGCCATCAGTCCTTTATGGCGGGACTATCATTTTTTTATTGTGGAACTATCTGTCATTTTGGGCGGAGCTATCATTCCTTTAGGGCGGAGCTATTGGTCATTTAGGGTTGGACTATCAGTCCCATAGGGCAGGGCTATTAGTCATTTAGGGTTGGACTATCAGTCCTTTAGGGTGGGCCATCACTCCTTTAGGGCGGGACTATCAGTTTTTTATTGTGGAACTATCTGTCATTTTGGGCGGAGCTATCATTCCTTTAGGGCGGAGCTATTGGTCATTTAGGGTTGGACTATCAGTCCCTTAGGGCAGGGCTATTAGTCATTTAGGGTTGGACTATCAGTCCTTTAGAGCGGTGCTATTAGTCAGTTAGGGTTGAAACTATCAATCCTTTAGGGTGGGTCATCACTCCTTTAGGGCGGGACTACCAGTTTTTTATTGTGGAACTATCTGTCATTTTAAGCGGAGCTATTGGTCATTTAGGGTTGGACTATCAGTCCCTTAGGGTGGGGCTATTAGTTATTTAGGGTTGGACTATAAGTCCTTTAGGGAGTAGCTATCAGTCCTTTATGGTGGGCCATCACTCCTTTAGGGCGGGACTATCAGTTTTTTATTGTGGAACTATCTGTCCTTTGGGGCGGAGCTATCAGTCCCTTAGGGCGGGGCTATTTTTTGTTCTCATTTCAGTGCTGTTTCAATTGAATATACATCACAATACAGAAAAAAAGGACAATGTTATCTCCCTTTTCATGCTGACTTTAAGAAAACCAGAGCACCTTTAACAGTGTTGAACAGAGCTGTGCATCATTTAGATCTCATAAAAAAAACGTTATTACAATTAATTAATTTCTTTCACTCATCATTTCCGTGCAACATTCTATGGCTTGTGAATTTGATTCAGTCGCATGCATCAATCAAAAAGTTGACTTACTGAATTCTAGATTTTACATGGTTCATAACTTATTTTATTACTGTAATCTGAATTAATGTGAAAACACACTGATAAACACAGTTCATATAGATACAATTCTACACTCATCTTTTCACTAATAGATCTTTTTTGCTACGCATATGTGGTTTGGAGGATGTACCAAATTCATGAGGTCACAAGATTCAGTAAACAGGGCTTCCTTGGCAAATCACTGAACAAGTTTCATAGTTTTCACCTGATTAATTATAAATGAGAAGTCCACGTCTTTCAATGTTTGGTACAGACCCTTTAAAGGTCCATGACATACCAGAAATGCCATGACCCGTGAAACCCTGGTCTTACTAAACTAAAAATATAAAACTTTTTAATTATTTTGGTTGTTCGTTTAAATAACAGAGTTTGGGATCTGAAAATACTAACCTTTCCTTTTTTTAACTTTCTGTTTTTGAAGACAACACGTTATCATCTCTCTGTAACCTTCAAAATCATGACTTAGTGTGGAAACGTGGAGCTAATCTGTGTTCAACTGTATGATGTTCAGTCTATATATCCTTGAATACTTGACAACAGACCCAACACAATGGTGAAGTACAGGAGTGAATGAACACTGATGCTTTAAGATGCCCTAAAAGCAAATTGTGGGGTTTTTGGTCCTATTGCACAAACTATGAAGTTGTAAAATAAAAATACGACAAAACTTTTGTGCCAATAGTATACAATGTATTTAAAAACACCAAATCATAATAAAAGTTTGAGGAAAGAAATTAGTAAAGTGAAAAACAGTGGTGAATAAAGCAAACAATGATGCAATTAACACAAACAAACAAATGACGTTTTCACTGAAGGAGACAAAACACAGCTTACATATGACAAGTGCTTGGCTAACAGAGATTTGGGGAAATTAAATAAAGCCCATTAAGACTCAATAGAAGAAAGCACCTGTTTCTGTGTCAAATGAGGAGACTATAAAAACTGTTTTAAAAAGACCAACTCAGGCTCATTGGAAAAATGTAATTCAGCCTACATTTTTGTGAAAATACTTCAACGTAAGTTTCCGAGTGCAGTTTTTAGGTAAAGGGACACTAGGGGGCAGTATGACGACAACAACGTTGGCTCCTTTTCACACTAATGATATTTACAGGGACATGTTATTAATAAATTAAAGATTACTTTCATGCAATTCTTTGCACAACACCAAATAAATACCACAATGCAACTTAAATGTGTATGATTTGTAATTGAATAAGTTTGCATCGCCTATCTATCTCTAAATGGACTTTTCTGGTGTGCTTTTTTACGTTTGCTTTTGAAAACACTATTGGTTGGCTTTAGGTCAGTGGTTGTTTGATCTGACTGACAAACGCCACCTTCTCTTGAATGCTTACAATAAGGACGTGTATCTGAACCAAAAAGAAATAAACTCCAAGTAACATATTTCAGATTAGCAAAAATGCAAATAGCGCCCTCTAGAGGATTTGACATCTGAAACGTGTAAGGAAATGCACCCTGAGCAATGTATTTTAAATTTCGCAAAAAATATAGGCCGAGGTATGTGTTTTCTAAATAGCCTGGGTTGAAAAAGGCACTTGATGCTACATGTCTCTTATTCATCACACAGAACAAAACCAGCCTGAGGTGAAGCTCCACATTTCAGTTTCAAAAGTCAAAGCACCACATACTTCAGTCATGAACCCAAAAAACCCAGAGTTCAATCGTACAGTGGAAATGTATTGAAGCTACATTTTAACATAAGTGGTTGATCCTGAGTTTGCATGCTGAACTGATGCTCTTAAATGTGGTCCTAGATCTAGATTTTCATGTGTATATATATATATATATATGGGTTTATGAAACAATAATATTTCAGAAAACAAATATATACAAAAATAATAAATAGGAATGCCATGCTTTTTAAATATACCAAGTTAGTTGTAAAATAAAAATCTAAAAGATCCTCTTGAACATGACGTAGAAGCACCAAAAATACCTGTAAAATATAGCAAGTTAAATAAATATGCACTAATTGATGAGAATAAAAATACAATAGTGGTTTGCAACATTGGCAGGACTTATATTTTGTATGTAAAAAACAACTGGAAATTCTGAGCAAGATTGATGTGGTTAGTGGTAATAATAAACACACAAAATTAAAATAAATGAAAAATACTGGGTGGTTTTAACGCAACATTGGGTCAAATCTAATATTGATTTTTATTAAAACTGAAATTCAATAACACCTTTTAACCCAAAGGTTGGGGATTGTTCATATTTGACCCAATGTTGGATTAAAACAACCCAGCTTTTTTTGTGTATAATTCCTCCAAAAATGTTTATTTAATGATTTACTCGTCCACATGTCATTCATTCATTCATTTTACTTCGGCTTAGTCTCTTTATTAATCAGGGGTCGCCACAGAGGAATGAACCGCCAACTATTCCAGCATATGTTTTACACAGCGGATGCCCTTCCAGCTGCAACCCAGTACTGGGAAACACCCATACACTCTCACACTCACACACAACCTCATACACTACGGCCAATTTAGTTCATCAACTGACCTATAGCGCATGTGTTTGGACTGTGGGGAAAACCGGAGCACCCGGAGGAAACCCACGCCAACACGGGGAGAACATGCAAACTCCACACAGAAATGCCAACTGACCCAGCCAAGACTTGAACCAGCAACCTTTTTGCTGTTAGGCGACAGTGCTAACCACTGAGCCACCGTGTCGCTGTCCACATGTCATTCCAAACACATTTTATTCTCATTTATATCAAATGGAAATAGATTATAAATGAGAATGTGCATGACTTTGCTTTCAAACAAAAGTAGACAATGTTTTCTTACTGTCAAGATCCATTAAACAATTGTACATGACATGAGAACGAGTAAATTAAGCTCTTTATTTCTAGATGGACTGTTCCCTTTAAGTGCTGCATGGAGCTCAGTGCAGATGATCTTATAGAAAAGCATAAACATGAAACACACTATCCAGAGGCACTGCACATGTATAAACACGGAAAGCTACGTTTCCATTTAAACATGTAAATTAAACGTGTGCGCAAAATTGGAATATTGCAAAAAACTTTCCCAAATAAAGCAGCGTTTCCCTCCAGTGAGAAACAAAAGAGAACAAAATGGTCACTTCATGATAAACTGGAGCAAATATCAGACAGAGAAATGTAGTTGTGTGTGGTAGAAGAAGCGACTGTGCTCTTTTTTTTCTCTAATAAATGAGATACGCCTCAGAAGACGAAGACGCAATGCAACGGACGCAATGCGGCGGCTTTTGGAGGCGTGAGGTGCTCTTTGGGACCGCAGACAGATGCTCAAGACAGCTCAGGAGGGAATAATAATAGAAAAAGAATAATGCTGAACCACTGTGATGACAGACTTTGGCTGAGGGGTTTTAGAAATGAGCAAAACAACATTTCAGATGTTTTACAATGAGCTGGAAACGCTGCAAAGTCCATTAATGCGTCCCATCACGCACATTTTTATCATCACATGATCTGTTCAAACTAAACCACATCACTTTACTGATGCGCATGCTGGTGTTTATCCACTAAATGTGTTTCCATTGTAGCTTATGCACATTATCCGTCTTACTTGTGCGCATCAGTTTTTATGCATTCATTCATCTTCTTTTCGGCTTAGTCCCTTTATTAATCTGGGGTCGCCACAGCGGAATGAACCGCCAACTTATTCAGCATATGTTTTACGCAGCGGATGCCCTTCCAGCTGCAACCCATCACTGGGGAAACATCCACACACACTCTCATTCACACACATACACTACGGAAAATTTAGCTTAGCCAATTCACCTATACCGCATGTCTTTGGACTTGTGGGGGAAACCGGAGCACCCGAAGGAAACCCACGCAAACACGGGGAGAACATACAAACTTCACACAGAAATGCCAACTGACCCAGCCGAGGCTCGAACCAGCGACCTTCTTGCTGTGAGGCGATCGTGCTACTCACTGCGCCACCGTGCTGCCCCAGTTTTTATGCACATTTTCAAAACTTGTGCACATCTTGGCGTTCCCATTTTTTTATGCTATATTCCAATTTAAGTGTGCATTATAATAGGTGGATGGAAACATAGCTAGTGACGAGTCTGTTCAGATTTCCCAGCTGTCACTGAAGTAATGCTCCTCCTCCAGGTCTTCATCTTCAGCCTGTTCTTCTTCTTCTTCTACATCACAGAATTTCTCTTCTTCTTCATCATCTTCATCCTCATCTTCCTCCTTCAGCTGAGACAACATCGCCTGAAGAGCAGCCTTCAGCTCCTGGACCTCCGTCGCCAGAGACAGTGGCTTTCAGTTAAAGAAAATCTGAACACAATATCATCTACTCATTCACACACCAACAAATCCATCCAGTGGAAGAACTCCAAATGAGCACAAAAGTCAATTAAGGATATATACAGTTGAAGTCAGAATTATGAGCCCTCATGAATTATGAGCCCTCATGAATTATGAGCCCTCGTGAATTATGAGCCCTCGTGAATTACGAGCCCTCCTGTATATATATTTTTGGCAATATCTGTTTAACGAAGAGAAGATTTTTCTTAACACATTTCTAAACCTAAAAGTTTTAATAACTAATTAATTTATTAATTAATTAAAATAATAATTTCTTTTATCTTCGCCATGATGACAGCACATAATATTTGACTAGATATTCTTCAAGATACTAGTGTTCAGCTTAAAGTGACACTTAAAGGCTTAACTAGGTTAAAATTATGGATAAAAAAAATTACAATATAATAGATGAATGCATTGCATTGCATTGGATGATGCACGACTAAGTTTTACACACACAATAAAACAACTTTCACATTACTCTAATTGTAACTGATTTCCTATAAACCATGCATTTTTTCACCAAAAACAGACTTTTCTTTCCATTGCAAAAGTCTCTCAGATAAATCACCAATATACACTTGCATTATGTCTGGCCTGACATCAATTTTTACAATTATACGCTAACAAGAAACGAACCCCCTCCTCAA
The DNA here is from genome assembly GCA_903798125.1 of Danio choprae. Taxonomy (NCBI): domain Eukaryota; kingdom Metazoa; phylum Chordata; class Actinopteri; order Cypriniformes; family Danionidae; genus Danio; species Danio choprae. The sequence continues at coordinate 11,362 of CAIGQW010031576.1, forward strand.
CAGCACTTCATAATTCAGATCTCGGCTCATCTCCCCGTTCACTTCAACCAATCTCTCCTAAATAATTCATGCTGCTTTTATGAGACCATCTCAACCCTCATCAGAGCTGGATTGTTTAACTCGTCGGAGCGGGACGAGTGTCCGGTATAAGTGGCGATTCAAAGGGACGCCGCTGGTGGCAGATGGAGCCTGACGGGCACGTTTTGCTCTCCAAATGGCCCCAGATTGTCCCCATTCATAATTAAGCAGCCGTTAAAGAGCGCTTCATGAATTATGAAAGAGGATCGGTATGATCTCCCTCTGCTCTAATGAAGTTCCTCAGGCGCAAAGCAAAGCATGCCTTATTATGAGTTTATTTGCTCATCTATCTGCTTAACCAGTGCAATCAAACCAGCTTCATCTGTCACTGTGGGTTTGATTAGTGTTTTTGTTATCTATATGGCACGCAAACATTATTAACAATTTCCGGGAGAGATTTCGGAGCTATTTTGTTTACCCTTTTTGAGGGATGGTATATTATTGGATTCATTTAACATAATATACTTTAAATTTAGCAAATAATGTAGGCAGAAATACAGCTGAAGTCCAAATGATTCGCCCTCCTGTGAATTTCTTCTTCTTTTTCAGATATTTCCCAATTGATGTTGAACAGATTCAGGAATTTCTCACAGTATTTCCTATAATATTTTTTCTTCTGGAGAAAGTCTTATTTGTTTTATTTCGGCTAGAATAAAAGCAGTTTTTAATTATTTTTAAAGCATTTTAAGGTCAATATTATTATCCCCCTTAAGCAATATTTATTTTTGATATCTACAGAACAAACCACTTTTATACTTACCTAATTACCCTAACTTTACCCTAATTAACCTAGTGAAGCCTTTAAATGTCACTTTAAGCTGAATACTAGTGTCTTGAAAATTACCTAGTCAAATATTATGTGCTGTCATCATGACAAAGATAAAAGAAATCAGTAATCAGAAATTAGTTATTTGCGTTAAACTGCAATTGGGGGAAAAGTATATATACAGGGGGGCTAATAATTCAGGAGGGTTAAAAAAAAAATCTGACTATATTTTGTTTCGGGCACTGTTATTTGTTAGCCAAGAATTTGGAGAGTTTTTATGCTGGTCCCAAATCTTTTTTATAACAAAATATGGGGGCTCGTCCGGGATCGAACTGTCCAATTCACATACTCATGCACTATGTTATGCCCTAATTAGCTGTCAATAGTGCATGCACATTATTTTTTATGCAGACTCCAAATTTCAGTTCATGTTTGATGTAATTGAACCAATAACCTTGATAAGCATGGTGAGTTGTTAGGTCTAGTTTAATTAGAATACACAGAAATGCAGTTGTTTACAAAGATGTAAAAGACAGCTGTAGTTTACATTCATTTGATCAAAAGTCCATATTTTAGTTTAGTCTATTTTTGTATTCTTTATTGGCTTATTTATGTTAATTATCTTTTTATTGGTTATTTTAATTTGTTTCGGCCATTGTGATTAGTTTTTCAACAATTTAAAAGGTGTTAATATTTTTCCCAAATCTTGGTCAACACATAAATTGGGGGCTCGTCCAGGATTCAATTGTTCAATAAGTTTTAAAAAAAGTTATAGGGACAGGTAAAGAATATTAATTCTCCAATTTAATAGATTTTTTATATTTTACAATTTCATTCATTCATTCATTTTCTTTTCGGCTTAGTCCCTTTATTAATGTCGCCTCAGCGGAATGAACCGCCAACTTATCCAGCATATGTTTTACGCAGTGGATGCCCTTCCAGCTGCAACCCATCACTGGGAAACATCCATACACTCATTCACACACAGTCATTCACACACATACACTACGGACAATTTAGCTTACCCAATTCACCTATACCGCATGTCTTTGGAATTGTGGGGGAAACCGGAGCACCCGGAGGAAACCCACGCCAACACGGGGAAAACATGCAAACTCCACACAGAAATGCCAACTGACCCAGCCGGGGCTCGAACCAGCAACCTTCTTACTGTGAGGCGATTGTGCTACCCACTGCTATTTTACATTTGTTTTTAGACATTATTTTACAGTAATGTGCATTCTTCAGTTTGTGTTTCATTATGCACATTGAATGCATATATTATTGATTTGTTGTTACAGTGATTATTTAAGATACAAGTATAGATTAATAAAAAAAAATTGTGTGCAACTATATTGTTTCGGCCACTGTGATTAGTTTATCAACAATCTGAAGGGTGTTTAAGTTGTTCCCAAATCTTGATCAACACATAAACTGGGGGCTCGTCCGGGATTCAACTGTTCAATTCACACAATAATGCACTATTCAATGCCCCATTTAAGGCAAAACATTGCATATACTTTATTGCATTTTCCAGACACTTTTATGCAAACTCTGTATTTAAGTTCACAATGATGTAATTGAAACAATACCCTTGGTCAGGATGGTGTGTTGTTTAGTTTAGTTTAATCAAAATAAACAGAAATGCATTTTTTTCCCATGAGTTATTGATGAAGATTTATGAGAATGATTTATAGAAAGATTTATAAGACAGGTGTAGTTTAGATTCACTTGCTCAACAGTCCTTATTTTATTTTAGTCTGTTTTTTTTATTATTCATTGGCTTTATTTTATTGCCAGTTATTTTCATTTGTTTTGTTTCAGCCACTGTGATTAGTTTTTCAACAATCTGAAGGGTGTTTAAGTTGTTCCCAAATCTTGATCAACACATAAACTGGGGGCTCGTCCGGGATTCAACTGTTCAATTCACACAATAATGCACTATTCAATGCCCCATTTAAGGCAAAACATTGCATATACTTTAGTGCGTTTTCCAGACACTCTTATGCAAACTCCGTATTTAAGTTCACAATGATGAATTCAAACCAATAACCTTGGTCAGGATGGTGTGTTGTTTAGTTTAATTAAACAGTTAAGTAATTTAGATATTGATAAAGGGCTCTGGGTGCTAGCTAGAACATTGTTAGAAAGTTTTAAGTCTTTTTTCTTTAAGTCTTTTATGTCTTTTTTAACATGTCTGGAGGGCTACTATCGCTTTGCTAGCATGTTTTATATGGCTGCATTCTGGAAGTCTGCTAAAGTGCTGTTTTTTAATTAAGATAATGCTATAACGTGGGATTACCAATCACCAGGAAGGTATTAAACAAGTCATTTGTTCTCAGTAATGTGTGTGGCAAAAATGTGCCATGAAATAGTGAACACTAAAAGCATGAAATAATACAAATTAGTGCCTCTTGATGTCTAATTCAGAACTTTGATTTCCAAGTAGAACCACTAGTTTAGACTGCAATAAATGAACAAAGTCAAACAAACTAAGTTCTAGGCCTGGGTAAGAAATTATATAAATTCTCCAATTGTAATTGATCTTCAATGTAATGAAATTTGACGCAAGCTACAATTTTACAATTGTACAATTTTTTTTTATGGTAACGTGCATTTTTCATTTTGTGCACATTGAATGTTCATATTTATGCACAATTTATTTTGTTTCGGCCACTGCGATTAGTTGTTCAACTATTTAAAGGGTGTTAAAATATAAACTGGGGGCTCGTCCGAAATTCAACTGTTCAATTCATATAATAATGCATTATTTAATGCCGCATTTAAGAATAAACAGTATAT
>CAIGQW010031680.1:0-11549 GCA_903798125.1 Danio choprae
ATGCAGGAATCTGTGAATATTTGTTTATTTACTGTTTTTGCAGGTTTCATCCTCTGTACTACCATCATGTGCTACTTAAATGCTTAGATGTCTCTCTCATATGTGTATGCCTTGCATCGTGTTTTACTTTATAAATTATACTTTTCACTTTAGAATATAAATTGCAAAAAACTTTAGATCATAAAAACATAAGTTGTATTTCAGAAAATGTAGTGATGAGATCTTACTGAATCTTCATAGTTTGTTTGTAATAACCAAATTGGGCATTAAGTCTAAAGCAACAGCCCCTGGCATTTCATTTCACATCCTAGGTTGTTCTAGGTAGGTTGTCTGGGTGGCCTCACTGTGCCCTCTCACCCTTGAACACTCATGGGAACCACAAAGGAGCTGGTTTTTATAGAGCGCTGTGTGTAATTGTTTGCCCGCTTCATGCATTCTATGAGCAGCAGGGTGGTGCACACATGTGATGCCCTACTGAGTGAGCATTTCTGGCTCGCAGCCTATCCTTCAGTTTAGACTATGACAATAAAAAGCTCCTGCTTCAGGTCTGCGTCAGTTCTCATCCACAAAAGCTCCAAACAGGCTATTAGCTCGACCTACCACAGTGCCTGAAGAGAAGAAAATCACATCCACAGTCACTGAGACGCAATCTGAGGAACGCAACGAATGATTATTACGACGTCAAATTAAACTGTTTGTTTAAAAGGATAGTTCAGCCAAAACTGAAAAATCTGTCATAATTTAATCAATATTCACTTGTCACAAACCTTTTTGACTTACTTTCTTTTGTTGAAGATATAAGAGAGAAAGATATTTTAAATTCAATTGTATTTATTTTATGGATGTCAATGGTTAGGGGATTTCAACATTTTTCCAAAATATTTTCTTTTATAGTCAACAGAAACAGAGTAAGAAGCACTCGAGCACTGCAAAAAAAAAATTTTTACTTAGAGTTTTTGTCTTGTTTCTAGTCCAAATATCTACAAATCCTTAAGTCAAGAAGCATTTTCTACACAAGAAAAAATATTGTTTTGTTTTCAAAAAAATTAAGATTAAAATAAGTTCAAATAATTTTTTTCATACAAAATGTTAATCGTTGAGGAACCTAAAAGCATGTTTGGTTCTTGTTAAAAGTGGAGAAATTGAAGAAGCTTTATAAGTCTGAAGTTGTGGAATGTGAATTGGTGTTTGATGAGATTTTTGTTTGTTTATTTTCTTAATAATTATTATTTTTATTTTTTTTTCCCTCTAAACCTGTCTGGGGTAAGTTTTGGATATCGGGGTTTGATTTATTGTAAAACCTTATTAAACTTAAGACGTGTTATACAAGTTTTTCCTTGAAACAAACTCAATTATCTGCCAGTGGGGTAAGTAAAATAATCCCACAGGTAAATTATTTAGCTTTTTCTTCTTCTTCTTCTTTTTTTGATGACATTTGATGACTTATTTCGAAAACAAAAGATTATTTTTTTACTAGTCTAGAGTGAGGGTGATTCAATTGTGAGTAATTTTTTTTGTGAACTATCCCTTTTTAATTTAGAGGCTGAAGTTGTTGAAGATGAGCTCAGATGAATCCTTACAGGACTTTCAGTGATGTGTGGCTTGCGGCCACTCGGCTGTTACTGGCCATATTTCAGATGTAAAGGCATCAGTCTCACATTATGATGCCTGGGAACCAAACTCCACTCAGACAGCCTCTTTCCTTTTTTCTGCGGCAGGAGGAAGCATTAAAGTTCAGCTTACAGGAAGTAAAAAATGCCCTTTACTTTGAAGCTGTAATGTGGGAGTTTGAAGCATCTTGCCCTTTGGCTCATCATCATCTTCAGCCAGAACAATGTTCTCTGGTGTGGGAAATGTCATTGTTGTCCCTGGTGGTTTTGCCGCTTCATTTTACCCATGCACATTTCAGATGTGCCCACAATTCTATTGTTTTCGGCAAAGCAGGGTGTAAATAAGATTTAGCATCAGTTGTGTACAGTGTTCTGAATTACAGTGATTTACAGTTAGGGCAAAGAGCAGTCTGTTACACTCTCAGAGAGTTTAGTTTTAATTACTGAGACATCTGAAAGGCTGACCAGTACTTCATAAACACCACATTCTGGTGGTTTCCGATCAGCTGGTCATTTAAGTCTCATTTCCAAGTGATATTTCTACAGACAGGTCATAAAAATGTCTGCTAGTGTCTGATTGTCGGAGCTGGTGGCAGGGAGAGTTGAGGCAGGATCTGTCACTGCAGTCATATTAATTTTTTTTCTGTTCATTAGACGTGTTCAGTTCCACAGAATGTTGGTTTTGTTCTAGTTAGTTCAGTGACGATTTAGTTTAGTTTTATACAAATGTCCTTTGTTAAAGGGTATCATTCACTGTAGATGAGCTTTTATGACCCCAATTAAGGCCAAGTTCACACTACATGATTTTAATAATTGTCGGATTGCCATTGTTTTCACACTGCACGACTATCTAGAGCAGCGTCAAGTTGCTGCTGTGTTCGTACTGCATGATGGATCTGTGACAGGAGGATACACACTGCATGACTACGCTAAACAATAACAGACAACTCTTGCCTGTCTCACGGATGCACAAGAAAAGCAAAAAGATCATTCAAGATCATGTGCGAGACTGAAAATGGTGAAATAAATATTATATAAATTTGAAATAATCTGTGCTCACTTAGATTTACAGCAAAAGAGCAAAAAGAAAGGAAGAGTACGGAGGAAGAATCGTTTGAGGATAATTTTGTAATGTGCTGCTGCTGTGGTCGATCGAGCAAATCTTTCTTTGTTTCTGTTTAATGTTGTTGTTCTCAGTCGATTCTTTCTGATCATGTTTTTGATCATTCACCCTGTGTGATTGTTGCTCAAATAAACAAGCATTGATTTGCCTCAGATTTCGGGCTTTTATCTGTTGAAGATAATAAGAAAAATCAGAACCTGAAACTGATTTCTTCATTATTTCTATTTCTAGTGATGAGGTCTAAATATCAGGACCTGTTTTTATTTAGATACAGTACCACTGGCTTCTACATGATCTAAAGTTTGATCAGCATAACATTTTCAAATCCACCTCACAATATTCCCAGAAGCTTTTCCTAACTAAAGACAAATAACTATGACATCAGTGGTGTTTTACTAGCAATTTCTGCAATCAGTTCTGGACAGGACATTTTCATCATTCCAATTTACTGATGCAAAACAACGAAAATGATACAGTGTGGCGAAGGAACTATTTTTTCAAGCTATAAAGTGGTTAACATCTTTATTACCATTCAGAGAAATACAGGAATCTGCTGGAATACTGTCTGCTCTGAAAATGTGGCTTGGAAAAGTTTGCGAGCCATGTTAATTTCACTTTTTATTTTTTTAATCAATTTATTACAGTTTCTGCGACTCGTTCTTCTAGCGCAGCCTCCAAAAAGAGATGACCTATGAACTTTATGAATCATAGCATCGCAAAACACTTTAATAGATCAAATGACTGGCAACTCGCATTACTTTGTGATATAATATCCTGTTGCTGTTTGATGTTCGCTTTTTTGTTTCACATTTGTTTCCAGTTCTGCAAAAAGCAGTTCCCTCCAAATTTCCTTCACCTTTCGTTCACCTCTATAAAACTGAATGGAATGGTATTGGTGAAAAAAAAAATTGGTCAAAAACAATATTTCTGGGTTTTATAGCGGTGATTATTATGCTTCATAAAATAAATTAATTTAGGATTTGTGTGGAACATCTGCCAACCAGTGAGCCCACTACTTCATTTCCCCTCGTTTTCGAGGGGGAAAATCCTTTGGTGTTTTTCCCTAGTTCAGAATCATTAGGGCCTGGTATGTGGAGCTTGTAAAGTTACAAATTTCTGACTTTCAAAGAAGACTTGGTATTCAGGATGAAAATGATCAAAAACAAGGTATTGATTCCATAATGGCAGCGAAATCTGTCACTCCTCCACAACAGTTAGTGTTTGACCTGTAAAGAATGCCTTTGAATCCAGAGCAAAGGAATTCGCCTTGAGCCAGTGCTTCCATAATGAAAAAGACTAACACCTTACGTGTCAGAGGTTATTAAATCATAACCAGAACTTCTTTTTTTTCTTCTTCTTCTTCTGCCTCTTCTTCTTCCAGGCTTCGAACATCAAAAGTATGAGCTGTGTGAGTGAGCTTTGTGTAGAACTGTAAAATTATAATGACCTCTGTTTGCACTGTCACCCTACACTCCATTCTTCTGTAAGCATTAATCAGTGCCTTTAGAGTAAAATTTAATTCCATTAAAACCAGAATGGGATTTCACTTGTTTGCGGTCATGTTTAGAAGTGAGAGACAACACCACCCTTTGGCTTAGCAGTCAATGTCATTTATCAAGTGTGTACTTGCACAATACAAATGAAATATCTTGCATTTTTTTTATTGCATGTTGCACCAGATTAGCTTATTAGTTAATTGTGCAACCTTTTTGGCATCTTGGTAGGCTACATGCTTGATTTGCTAGAGCTCTTGGAGAACTTGCACCATTAATTTGCGTTATGCTTTCGTTTTCGATAATATAAAGTATGCTGTTCGGCTCGCTGGGGTTCAAGGGACGGCGCTATACTGGGGCTAGGGGTAGCTGTAGCCCAATCAGAGTTTTGAACAACCCCATTTTAGCCCCTGAATAGGGTGACCAGATGTACAATTGTTTCCCTGTATTTTTGACTCTACTCTGAGAACCGCTTAATTAGGCATATTAGGTAGGCTAACCAAACTTGTCATAGAACAAAAATGACCATTCAAACACTGTTGGTTATTGATTAACTTGCAGTAAGAGAAGTCTTGATTGGCAAAACCATACCGAATGGCCGCACAATTTTTCCCTCAGAAATACAACAGAGACAGCGTGTGACCTAAAATCTAATAGCCTACACACACTGTTAGACATTTTATTGTATTTTTGTGGTAATTTACTGGCAGTACTGTTACCAGCAAGATACTGCAACTCCCATTTACAGTAACTTACCTGTAAATGTGTTTTACAGTAACAGGACCTTACCGCAAGTTAATTTTTTAGTAAAATAATCTTACCGCAACTTCTTTTTATGGTAAAATGCCAATTACAGTATGACAATTTTACAGTACCTTTACTATCATTTATTTACGTTTTCACTAGCAGTATAAAACCTTTATTTTTAGTATGTAATTGAATTTATTAAATTCCCAACAAGTGACAGATTTTTTTAATTAACGGTTTCAGAAATATTGAGTAACTTGATTACTTTGATTACAGTAGTATACCGCAAACTCTTAATATGCAATAAATTACTGTGAATGTTTTAAAATGACCCGCAATGCAATGCATGTTACAGTAGTGAACTAGTAAAGAATATATGGGGTATTTTACTGGACATTTTTGCAGTAAATAACTAAAATTGTGGCAAAGTCTAACAGTGCACACAGTTGCCAAAATGTCCATCATGCGGACTACAGTATCTATCTCAAGTAAATACATTTGTTTATGGCCTAACTCTTACTGAACCAGTTAGAATGCCCCTTTATAAAAACGACAGTAATAGTTTGGGACAATGAGATATTGAATCTGGCCTTTTCATCAGATAACTTATCTAATGCTAGAAAAAGAAATGCTGGCTTGCTGTAATTGACTCACAAGACATGTTTAGAAATTAGAAGCATGGATTTGAAAGTTAACATTAGGGGATTTCTGCTCAGCTAAAGTTCTAAAGATTTTCTTAATTGGTAAAACCCTATATTTAAAGTATTTATTGTAAAGTACTCATTTAGGAAGGATTATATAAGATACTTTGGTGTGGCAATAGAATAAAAGCCCTAAGCTCTAATAATGTTGTGATTAGAGAGAAAGATTAAGAGTGTGTGAATTACACACTCAAAAAAAATGACATTTGCTGTTTGTTCAAACTACTTATTTAAAATGAGCTGAAACAACACAATTCTTGAGTTTCTTGGGGGGACAACTAAATTGCTTTATGTGCTATCCACTTACATTTGTAAACACTAATCAGTGAATTTAATTCCTTCATAGTTTCCCAGCACAAATCGATTGTGTGGAACCTAGCACAGTGCTTTACAGTGCTTGTTGTCTGCTAATAGCAAAACTATGTTAAAGAAAAAATGCCACCGACAGCAGACTAATGCTGTTATCAATTACAAATATTAGAAAGAGTATCTTAATCTATCAAACAATTACTTTTGTGTACCGTCACAGCCCTCATGACCAGTGTATAAAAACAAAACTTGATGGAGTATGTGTATAGTGTTGGTTCTTTGAGACAGCACCAGAGCTGTTTCTCTGTGTTTTATTGCAAATCTATCTTTATTATTACGGAATTACAGTGAGTAAGTACAATTATCAAATGAGAGTTTTTACGTGTGGGAGCTGTGCTGTACAAATTTATAAAGCCATGTAATTGCTTTAGTCAATTGCACTCATAAAAAAAGCTTAGTAACCATATTCTGTATGTGCCAACTGTACATTACAGACATGGATTCATTTTGTAGCAGAAGCTATTTCATTAATGCTAGCCATACATGTATGAGCACATCATAAAAATAAATTTGCTCATAAAAAACGAAAAGTCTGTGTGTGCGTTCGCGCGCGCATGTGTGTATGTTCTTGTGCACACAGGTAAAGCTTGGCAGTTTTGAAAATAATTAGAAATCTGCTTGTTCGTTAAAAGAATCTGAAAAGGAATTTTAACAATTTTAACAACTTTTGCTTCTCTTTGTGATTCCACATACTGCTATGCTTCACTTGTGAACCTTTGTGAAAGAAATTTAAGAAGAGGAGAAGTTCAAATTTATTTGCCATAATGCTGGGATTTTATTTCTATTTATTGAACTGATAGATGCATAATAATAGATTTTCTAAAACAATAGGGACCAAATCCAGTAAGAGTCCAGTAAGAGGAACCACTCAAACTGATTAATAATGTAAGCACAGGAGAAAAATCATACATAAAAAAACATAAAAGGCACTGACAGTTTCTACCAGGACATGTCTTTGTATTATATAGTTTTTCTTCAACTCTTTTATCTACTGTAAATCATTGCAAAAATGCCTAATTCAAAATTTGAGTAAAACATCTATGACCGAACAATATGGAAAATTCCTTTATATATTAACATTGTCATTCATTAAAAAGAACTGGCCTGTATCTTATCTGTATGTCCAACAATAACACTTCACTGGTCACAATTAATATTTGTGATTTATGTGACATATGGTTGCTCAACAACCATGTCAAGTTCAAAACCCCTTTTCTCTCTGAACTTCAGCAGATCGTCTATACCATGTCTACCTGCCCAAATGCGTTGAGTTGCTGAAATGTGATTGGCTGATTAGATATTTATGTCAACAAGCAGTTAACCATGTACCTAATGAAGTGGCATGTGAAAATATGTTATCTTTCACTACAGTTCACATTTATTCATTTACCAGATGCTTTTATTTAAAGTGGCATACAAATGAGGATAAAAGAAGCACTTCAAATCACCAGAGAGCAGCGATATAAAGATGCCATGACAAGTCTAAGTTAGTTTAGCAGTTTGTTTTAATACACACACGGTAAATACATTCATATACACACAAGAGAGAAAAGAGTGTGTCTCCTACAGGTGGTTTTCAAGCCCACTCACCTGCCTGAAGCACACTCAGAATTGCACAATGTTTTACAGAAACATGGAGTGTTTATAAGAAAGTGTCTGGTGCATAGGAAGAGGAAAAGAGACTTTACTGATCATTTGTTTATGTTTCACACTAAATACTAATGCCAGTCTTTTTAATACAGATCTCAGTCCACACTGGTTGAAACATACACACATTAAAGAACCTTTAATGGACCAGAATGTCAATAAAATGATTTGGTTCTGGTATTTTTTTTAGAAAATGGATATTTTCAACAAGAACCAATTCTGGGTTTTCATTCATTTTCACGACTCTCCCGGGACCAGTGTTGCGCATACAAACCACCGTTCAACACTGTCTTGTCATCCTCAATCTAAAACAAAGCCCATCATCCTCCACCAACACATTCTGTTTTCAAGAATCTGTGTGGTTATGATGACGCCATGGGCTTTTGAAATGGAAAAATCCACAAGAATCCTTCATGACAGCAGTATCTCTCTTTTAAAGCGCAAGGGATGGGAAAGAGAGGGTGAGATGAACCTCAAGGGCCAAACATAAAACAGCAGACAAGCTATTCCCAAAGCGATGAATCCACAAAAAGAAAAAAATCGACTCAAATTCCTGGTCCCAGTGGGGTTGGAAAACAGCTCCCAAAAGATGTCTTTCTCCGTCATTCTCATTTGAGTCTGCCTTTCTAAAGCTGTGATTCTGGCACCAGTTCGTTGCAAAAACGAGCCTAATGGTCACTTGCCTCCTCTGATTTTCCATAAGTCGTTCCCAAAAGGCCACAAAACATTTCATTGCATGCTGGGCTGAATGTTAGAAGTCGAGGTAATGTGCAGAATATGGTTCTTTACAGTCTGGCAGGGGACCAAAAATCAACCGAGAGAAGCACTCAACATGGGTGCCAAGGTCAGGGTTCAGCATTGTGTCCCGTCAACTGCCCTTTCACAGGGTGGCACTCACTCCTGCCTTTCTGGAACTATTCACAAATAGCAATTTCTTAATAAGGCAGGCATTTATTAGAGTTCAGCGCTAAGCCAAATCTTAGTTAATCTGTTACAGCTCTGTAAATGCTGGTTTTACTTTGGGTGTGGACTTTTTACAGTTAAGTCATAATATTCACATTATATGCTAGACATATAAAGATTAGCATGGTCATTACAAAGAATGAAAAAGGAAATATTTTTAGGTTTTACTGTATGTTTGAGTTGGACCATGACTTCTAAGGGGGCAAAAAGTGTATACAAGTAGAACGCTCACGTTTTCAGTTGTTTTGTGGTTTTGGTTGTAAATTACAGTAATAACGAGAGGTCTATTTGACATTCGATTTTTGTATTATTTATTGTGCATAAGAGCTATGTTCTTGTAAAGCGATAGTTGACCCAAAAAGGACCGTTTTGTCAGCATATATGTCAGTAGTCTCACTTTCATGTTGCTCCAAACTTGCTGACTTTCTTCTGTTTTCTTTTTAAGAATATCATGATCACTCTTTTCAATATAATGAATTTGAATGAGAACTGGAGCTGTCAAGTTACAAAAATGACAATAAGCTGTCTGTATGACTCATGCAAATTGCTGATTTGTGAAGAAAAGCACTGCACCATAACAGCTGAATGAATGTTAATCAACAGACCAAATCCCACCACTTATAAATAGTGATTAAATCTTCATTTGTGGGTAAACTATGCATTTCTTTCCAGGACAGTAGGTGTAGCCACTGTACTTCTGAAATGATGAATCAGCAACTACAGCTATCTGACAGATACTGTAAATGACCAACAGTTGACCAGGAATATATTTGGCTGAGTTTGCATGCTTCTTTGTAGTGTTTGCATGCTTCTTTGAAACATAAAAACTCATGGCTCCATTCATATAATTGCATGGAAATGAGCTTCTGAACCACAGGAAAGTCACACAGCTTTGGAACAAGTTGATTTTCATGTTCTGGTAAACTGTATGCTTTAATCCAAAATCTTTCCCATGATCATCAATGATCACATGGTTAAAAAGTGTCCGACATTTGTAAGTGACCAATAAGTACTGCCACAAAAAAAACAAAAAAAACCAGACATAACTGTTAGCCTTTGGAACTGTCGCTGTACAGAGCAACTGAGAATTTGGAGAAGAAAATCATTATTTCAGACCATATTTCTTACTGTATGTCTGGAACATGCCCTCGTCTCTTTAGCTGTTTCACTGCGGGCTATTAGCTCGATGAGTGGAAAGCCAGCATAAACAAAACCAATCTTCAAAACCAATCCCTGTTCAATCAGGCCTGTTAAAATGCTCTCATGTCTGGCCAGGGGGAGTGAAGTGGAAGAAGCAGAGCTCCAGGGACTTTGCAGTAGCTGTTTATGCTAGCTGAAATAAATATTAACTCAGAGCGGCGCATTTTTCGGGACATTAGAAGATAATTGTTCTCTAATATGACTGCAAAGTTGGATGGGCAAAGCACGAGAGGTGTGATGTTTATGGGAATTTGACTACACAAATTCTTTAGCTTTGAGACCTGCTGTTTTTTTTTTGTTTGTTTTTTACACTAACCTTAGTCATCCCTCCTGTCACTTTCTTCCTGTCTAAAGTAGTAGTCTAATGGATTTTTCGGGACATTAGAAGATAATTGTTCTCTAATAGGTGAGCAAAGTTGGATGAGCAAAGCACGAGAGGTATGATGTTTATGGGAATTCGACTACACCAATTCTTTAGCCTTGAGACCTGCTGGGTTTTTTTTCTTCTTTTTTACACTAACCTCAGGTTCATCCCTCCTGTCACTTTCTTCCTGTCTAAAGTAGAAAGAATAATCCTTAGCGGGACCTCCCAGTCTTTCTCTCAATGCGAAACAGTGAAATGTTAGCAAGGCTGTAAATTTGTCGAATTAAACCTCAAGCTTGTCTGAACTCCAGGTTTATAATAAAATAAAGCGTTCATATTTTAGGCCGTTGAGAGGTTTGCACATAAATATCTTCACCATCGTAAAACTATTCCTGCGCTAACCCCAAATCAACAGTAGAAAGCATCTCCTCGTTTGATCTCCGAGATGTGGAGTATCAGATTTCTCAAAGCGGGTCGCCAGCTAAAAGTTACAAATATGTAATTAAATTCGCACAATGGCCATTAAAGATAATCATTAATTTGATAGAAACCAGCGCAAGTTAGAAAAATACTCCAATTCATGTTCTCGGTAGCTGGAAATTCAAAGCCCTGGTTGGAGGCCCTGCTATTAGCTTACGACCAAAACAAACAGCGGAGGGGAAAAAATCACCTTTGTAAAAATGTAAAACGCAGTCTGCCAAGTTGAACGTTTTTGCTGTTATCACAATAAATCACATGTGAAACTTGGACAAGAGCGCGCACATAAGCGCTGCCTTTGTTTTCTATTCCACTTAGAAAGGTCGTGTCTCAGGAGGAAAATTAATGCTGAGATATTACTCAGGGTGTGTGTGTGTGTGTGTTTCGCTGTGCGTTAGTGTGTGTGTATAAATGAGGGAGACGAGTTTATGTGCTGAAGTCTAATAACGGATTAGTCTTCTGCTGTATGTGTGTCTAAATGTGGTTCTGTGTACCACACACTTACATACATACAGTATACAGGTGTGTGTGTGTGTGTGTGTGTGTGTGTGTGTGTGTGTGGAAAGAGGAAGGCACTCTGGCCAAAAGCAGGTGATCGATCGGTCATGCAGTGAGTGATGATACCCTGAGGATGTCTGGGTAATAAAGTGTTGTTTTCCTAACTGTGTCCCGGGCCTCCGCTTGCATGTATTTTTAAGGTCAAAACAAGTGCAGAACATTCATTATATTCACCATTTTTAATTTTAATATGGCAAGCCATCAAGTCAGACTTTGTATTTACAACTTTACAATAACCAATAGGGAGCGTTATTTTGTTTTAACACAAAGTGTCTGAGATTATATGTGATTGATTGC
>CAIGQW010031704.1:0-11518 GCA_903798125.1 Danio choprae
AAGAAAAACGAAGTGGTTACTTGCATGTTTTCTGGTTGTGATTATCAGACAAATGTTTACGGCACCTTTAGGTCCCACAAAAACAGAAAACACACTCCCCATTCATTAAGTGACTTTAAGTTTGGTGTAGTGTCTACGTCTAGGACACATGAGTGTGACAGCGACGCTCACGAAAGTGTACAGGTTAATGAAGTTGCTTCTGATAATGTATGTTTTGAAAGCAGTGCAGAAGTTCAGGACCTACCTGGTGTTATTGTTGAAAATTTTGCAGCAATGTTATTGAAATTGGAACATTTCTTTCATGTTCCAGGCATAGCGGTTAATGAGTTTTTAGAAGAGCTGCACTTTTTGTTGAGTACCTCATCCCAAACTGCTACATGTGACAGCCTCAAAGAACTGTTTCAGGAACACAGTCTTGCCTGTGACGATGCAATTATTCAAAATATTGCTAAAGCTGTGTGTGAGTCTCATCCACTGCACACAGCAATAGGACCGCTTGGTCCACTAAGCACAGTGTATCGGCGCAAGGAGTTTTATAAAAGTCATTTCTGTGTTGTTGAACCTGTTGAGTACATCCTTGATTCACAACAGGGAAAAACTTTTCAGTATGTTCCCATTTTAAAATTTCTGCAACAGCTGTTGGTGAAGGAGGATGTGATGGAAACAATACTGGCAAACCACAGATATGAGCATAATGAAGCAGTTTATTCATCCTATCAAGATGGCAGTATCTTTAGGGAAAATCCATTCCTGTCAGGAGATGACTTGAGCCTTTTGTTAAGGTTGTATGTTGATGATTTTGAAGTGTGTAACCCCCTTGGTACCTCTCGGAGAGCACACAAGCTCTGTGCAGTGTATTGGACTCTAAGCAATTTGCCTGCAAGTTCTCATGCAACAATGTCGTCCATTTACTTGGCTGTGTTGTGTAAAAGTAATGACGTGAAAGAATACGGCTTCAATAAAATCCTGGAGCCTCTTCTTGAGGACCTGGCACATTTAGAAGAAGTTGGAATTTTTATTCCTTCAGTTGGTCATTTTGTGAAAGGTACTGTTCATGTTGTGATTGCAGACAACCTTGGGGCCCATGGCATAGCTGGTTATGTTGAGAGTTTTTCTTCTGAGTATTACTGCAGATTCTGCACTGGAAAGAGCTCAGAAATTCAGACTAACGAGGTTCGTTCAGGTGTGTTTAGCCTTAGAAAGAGAGAGAATTATGATGCTCACCTAAAATCTGCACAACATAATGGCAAGTGTTGTTTTGGTGTTAAAAAGCAATGTGTATTCTCCACACGCCTTGCTCATTTTCATGTTCTCTCTGGCTATCCCCCAGATGTGATGCATGACATTTTTGAAGGTGTTGTACCATTTGAGCTTAAACATTGTTTATCAATGCTTTTATCAAAGAAGTACTTCACCTTTGAATTTCTCAATGAACGTATTGTTGATTTCCCCTATAAATGGACAGATAAGACAAACAGACCTCATGCAATCCCTCGCTCAGTGTTCAGCCAGAATACTATTGGAGGCAATGCTCATGAGAACTGGAACCTGATAAGGTTGCTTCCATTTCTTGTAGGACACATGGTGCCAGAAGATGAGCCTGCATGGCTGGTGCTTATGGATCTCAAAGATATTGTTGAGCTTGTGGTATCACCAGTTCATACTGATGAGTCAATTGCATACCTTGATGGCAAAATTTCTGAACACCGACAGAGGTTTCAGGAAGTTTTTCCAGCTGTGAAGTTAATTCCAAAACAGCACTTCTTGGAACACTACCCTGCACTTATCAAGTCATATGGTCCACTTGTGCATCTGTGGACTATGCGCTTCGAAGCCAAACACAGCTTTTTCAAGCAAGTTGCTCGGGTTACCAATTGTTTCAAAAATATCTCTCTTACACTTGCTGCTAAGCACCAGCTAATGATTTCTCACAGTTTGAAATCATACCATCTTGAAAAATCTGCACTTGACGTATCAACTGTGTCAACAGTGCCTCTGACTGTTTTGCGAACAGAAATAACACGGGTTGTCCAAGACAAGTACCCAGACACTGAATTCGTCCAGATCACCACAAGTGTCACTAGTAAAGGCCTAAGTTACAGAAATGGGATGATTGTTGTTTGTCACTCGTTAGACGGGCTACCTGAATTTGCAGAGATTATTCAGATGTGTATAGTGCAGAAGGGACTGTGTTTTTTACTTAAAGGTCTGTGTGGTTGGTATAGGGAACATTTTAGGGCCTTTGAACTGACCTCTTCTCCGTCAAGGGAGATTTTCTTTCTTGAACTCCATGAATTAGCTGATGGCTATCCATTGGCTGACTACAAAGTTGGAGGTCTTCGTTTGGTGTCGCTGAAAAGACAAATTCATTCATAACAGGTGCCATTTAAATATTTCTTGTTTAACTATTTGAATTAAGCTTATGGACTTGCAGTGCAAACAATAGTTCTTTTTTTTTCTTCTCATCAACAGGATTGTAAAAAATGACCTCCACCATCATCCTGCGTGTAATTCTGGGAGAGAACAATGCCCAGAAAGTGACACTTCTGAATGGTGTCCCTTGTTCTTTGCCAGAGTTAATGAATGAGATACATACACAGTGTAATTTGATGGGAGAATTCAGACTTCAAATCATGGACCCTGACTTTAAAGAATTTGTGAACCTGACTTCCACAACTGATGTTCAGAACAAAAGCACCCTTAAGGTCATTAAACTCTGTGACTCTTTAGCAGTATCTCCATCTCCCTCATCATGTGACACAGATATTCTGTCTTCAAGATCATCCTCTGAAGTATCACATTCTTCATCTCTTGACCCCCAAGTGTCGACTTGGAATACAAGGTCTTCCTGGCCAACATGTTTTGTTGTGCCCCGTTTCTCCTATGATGCTGAAATTAAGCTGGAACAAGGCAATTCAGAACACCCAAAAAATGGCTTTCTACTGAATCCAGACCCAAAGCTGAAATCAGACATTTTGGATGGCCTTGCTGAAGAAATAGTAAAATTCAAAGTGTACCTTTCTGATGCTGAATTCAGTGAAGTGGCTGAAGCCCTTATAAAACGACATCCTTGTCTTAAGGAACAGGGATCCTTAACAGGCTGCAGTGGCTGGAAAAGAAGCCTTAAATATAAAATGTCAAATTACAGAACCAAGCTGCGAAATCTTGGCTGTAGTGAAGTGACTGTGAATGCCATAAAGCACAAACCTATGGGTGTAAGCAATCCAGCTTTTGGGGTCAAGAAGCCACGCAAGGCTGAAGTTAACTTTTGTCCCTCATTTCTTCCTGGTGAAACTCCTGACAGCATGGAGCAAATAAGAGTCTCCCTTCTTTCTGAGGTTAAGAAGAAGAACAACGAGCAAACTCTGAGAAGATTAATGGACCTATCATTTGCGTTGAGAAGACAAGAGGTTGTCAAAGAATCTCCACTTATTGTTGACTTTATGAGCAGATGGCCAGCTTTGTTTCAGGGAAATGAGGTAATTCATCCTAATGTCTAAGTGGGATTTTACATAATATTATATATATTTAAATGCCAGTAAGTCAAATAAAGTAATTTTACCATATAAGTAAGTGAGAACACGTAGGCTAGCTAGCTTTTTTGGGCATACATTAAAGTTGTGGTGTTTTTATATTTGTGTTTTAGGTTTGTGCTGAATTTGCACGGATAACAACTGTCGGCTTAATTTCAAAATTCTTCGCAAAGTTGGATGAACACACTCCAAGTCTTCTGAGGATATTTGCCAAGAAAGGTGGAGCTCAGGGACAAAGGATAAGGAAACTTCTTGTGCCACTTACACAAGTATGATAACTGCGAACATTGTTTTTCTAGATAAATTGATGATTTGTTTCTCAATTATGACTTGTGTGACTTGAAAATGTATTAGTTTATTGGTACATGTTGCTAATTTTCTTAATTTTTCCTAGTGTGCTTGCATTAATGTTAAGAGGGAGTGTGTCCTCAAAGCCCTGTTTGTCTACCTAAACGAGGATCCTGACAATCTCATCAAGGAGTACATGGTATTATTTATTGCCTGAGTATTCTGACTTTTTTTTTGTGTGTATAATACATTTTATATTATTATTAACATACTTTGTTCTGTTTTTTTAGGATGCCGATTTTTCTAATGCCGAAACTGCGCTCGAAGAAATGGTGATGGGCGTGTTTGTCATCAGATGCGAAGGATGCGAAGGATGTGAAGGATGTGAAGATGAACCTGCAGACGTTGGGGTAGTTCTTGAAGGAGTGACGGCACTAGAAGGGCTTGGTAATGTTACTAATGGTGTAGCATTGCTGATTGGGCTAATATATGCCCTAAATCTAAGCTATCCAAAGGAGCTTAGATACACCTTTGAACTTCTCCAAAAAGTGTTCCTTGAGCTTGATGGACACAAACTCTCCACCAAAGTTCAAGCGCTCAAGACCAAGCTTTTTACACCTTAAAACTATAACTAATTGTTTTTATGACAAATAGTCAAAGCAAGTTCATGTTCACACATTTTTTATTTTTTTTTTATTTATGTTTTTGTACATAAGGGCTTATGTAAAGTGGAATAGTTTCCAAAAAATGACATTTGTTCTTAACTCATTTAAGTCAGAAGGTCAAGAAAAACCATCAGGGGTTCCAACGACACTGGTTAAACAAGGGTTTGTTAATGTTGTCAATTTATATATATATTTTTTTTTTTTGTCAAACTTGTCCTTTTTTTAAACAATTTTTGTTTTTTAACTGATGGTTTTAATGGCTTCTAAAAGTTCTTAAATGAAAGACGTTTGCATAAAAATGTATTTTAAATAGTTTTCAAAGATGTTCCACATTGCACGCGTTGTATTTGTCCTTTACAAAAATTATGCAGGCACATTTTGGAATTAGAATAGATTTACAGACAGCTTGATGGACACAAACATGACCCTTTTTTTACTTTGGAATTGCAGATGCAGATTTTTTTTATTTTTGTGAAATGCATTAAAAGCAAACACTTTGCCAAGTTTTTTTTTCATTCCGGGGTTACCCTCCATTTGTTGTACATAGGAATGTAAACCTGGTTTTCATTTTGCATTGTAAAATTAAGTATGCTCAAGCTGCACTGCTTTGAATGTTCTGAATTTAAGCTAAAAAAAAAAAGTATTTTACACTTCTTAAGAAGCACATGCAGTCATGTCATTGTACAAGTTCATGGAAAAATAGGAAGCAGCTATCTACACATTTGTATTTGATATAAATTAGGTAAAATTCAGGCTTAAAGTGTTGAAAGTGTGACCTGCTGTAAGCTGTTCCCTAGTAAAAAGGATTTATTACACATGTTGCGTCTGTAGTCATCATTGAAGTATGGGGATTCAATATTTTATAACATAGTAGTAACTTGACTAAATGGAATTCATTAAAAGTGATTCAAACCTATAGGCTTAACATCAAGGATTAAATTTAGGATGACATGATTAATTGTTCAGTAAAAACCATTATTTCATGTTAAAAATAAGTGTGTAAATCATGTTTAATCAATGTCATCTGTTCATGTAAAATGAACATGAATATTTTAAGCTGGTTTAACATCATTCAATGGTGTTAAGATAATGTGATGTAATCACGTGGAACCACTGTCCACGATTAAATCATGTTCAACCAAAGTTTTATTTTTTTGAGTGTATATGTATATATAAATATATTTAAATATACATATATTATATGTAGAGGTAAAAAAATTAAATAAAATAAAAAAGCTAACTGATCTCTTTATCTTATATAAACTGATTATCGTGTCTCATCTTATGTTTGGAGACATGGCACACTTGGTTCTGCTTGAAGACATTGCGAGCGCATGCTCTAAGGGGCAGTTCACACACAATGCATTTTTTCACACACAATGCATTTTTCTCGTCCAACATGCTACTTTTCTATTTTATTTTTTACAAAAATGCTCTGGACGGATACATGTAACAGTTACGCTCGCGTCTTTTGAAGTGTGACACGTGCAAATCTTCGTCAAAAACAGTGAATATCATTAATTGAGTAATTAATGCATGTGAGTGCCACGCTTTTTAGATGCTGTGTCAAGTTGAAAGATCTTCACAGCTCAACACTTTCAGGTCCAGAAGCAGTGGACCAATTAGAAGAGCTCAGACGCAGGGCAACTGTTGTGAGCTTGTTTCTAGAAAGTTGGCATGACAACTGTTTCATTTACCTTTACATCATGGCGGAGGAGGTGCTCATTGTGGCTGTGTCCAGATATCCTGAGTAATATGATGTATCTCGAAGTGCTTATCATATCGTACATATTGTCTTCCTATTTCTAATCAGATATCTGTTATTATCTCATGTTCATAATATTGAATCACATGGACCACAGTGGATAGCGCTCTCGCCTCACAGCAAGAAGGTCACTGGTTCGAGCCTCGGCTGGGTCAGTTGGTATTTCTGTGTGGAGTTTGCATGTTCTCCCCGTGTTGGCGTGGGTTTCCTCCGGGTGCTCCGGTTTCCCTCACAGTCCAAACACATGCGGTACAGGTGAATTGGGTAAGCAAAATTGTCCGTAGTGTATGAGTGTGAATAGGTGTGTATGGGTGTTCCCCAGTGATGGGTTGCAGCCGGAAGGGCATCCGCTGCGTAAAACATATGCTGGATAAGTTGGCAGTTCATTTCGCTGTGGCGACCCCAGATTAATAAAGGGACTAAGCCGAAATGAAAATGAATGAATGAATGGACCTGGCGCTAAGCTGCACTTTTTTTAAAACCTATTCCTGAGCAGCGTCTTACGTTTTTAGGAGCGAATTCCTAGCTTATTCGCAATCAGTGTGAATGAGCCCTAAGGAGAGAATGCATCTTTAGAGGGCACACATATGTTTGCTGTGAGGGAAAATGCGTTTGTTGTAATCATCTGCTGAAGCGACTAATCAGCCATTCATCAGTTTTGAAAACGCCTTTTTGTGGATTTAGAGCCCCGTACCTTAATGTTGCTGGGCAATCACTGCATCAATGGTCTTGGTTCTGGCGCTTTTTCTGCATAGTTGACTTATTTTTAACTACAGGCCTCCACCTCTGACAGCAAAACCTCACGTTCATAATTCGCACTATTTAATTAATTACTTTGTATAGCTTTTATTTTACTTCAGTGATACAAAAACACAAACGTTTCAGCACAATGCCTTCCTCAGTGTGTGACAATCCTCTCACTCCATCCTTTTATCCCACAACCAATCACATTACGTCATTGATTAGACGGCCACTCAATAATTAAAAATTAAAAACATTTATGTTTTGTCGCCATAATTGTCTTACTCTGGACAAGTGCCGCTTTGCGAAATGACCTTGCGGAAAGCCCTTATATGGAGGTGGAGTGTGTATTATGCGAACTACTAATCTCATGCATGCGGACAGTCATTTAGAATTTGCCCAATTCCCTAACAGAAGAACGAGTTTAAAAACAAGCTCATGTCCGTTTGCATGTATTGTGAATAAGGCGAAAAGTATTTGTGAGAGGTACAAATGTGCGTATGATTACGAAAAATGTACGCAATTATTAGTCAATGAGACCCGATGGTTATCATTCATTCATGTTAACTTAATGTACAACCGTACTGTATTGCAAAACAATCAATACAATGCATGACGTAATTATAAAAGTGATTTATTCTTTGATACAGACTGTGGAAAAAATATTAAAGTTAGCTACAGTAACTGAAAAAACAGCTGATTTGCTTTCGTAACCTGTGCATCAAAGTACGCTGGTAACACCTGCTGGAGAAACGCTCCTTCAGTCCCATTAACACCACCAGTGGTATCAAAGTTCCTGCTTGCCTTTGTTTGCTCGGTTGGCTGCTTTCTTGTCACCTTTCTTCTTGGTCTCGTTTTGCTCTTTCCCCTTGGCATCTTTCTTGGCATTTTTGCCAGGGAACACCTGTCCTTCCACGGTCACGTCCTCACAGCGGTCCTGAGACACCAGAAAGTCCTTAATCTCCCAGGCGTAGCTGCCATCACGCAGCATGAAGATCACACGGTTAGAGCCCACCACAAACCTAATGAGAAGAACACAAACGGTAACTCTAGCGACAGAACAGCATTTCAGAAGATCCTTTCGTATTAAAAACACTTGTAGAAACACTTTGATTGACATTCTCCCTTTGTACATGTCATCAGAGCGGGAAAGCTCCGGCCATTAGTGACAATTTCTCCCTTATTAAACAGCCCTGAGTAAGAAGCAGCCATCCACCATTAGAGCTTGAATCTGCCACTATGCTGACACATAGGCTGACATATAGCTCCGCCCTCTTTTAAAAAGACGGCTGGGAGCACAATCTCATTTGAATTTAAAGCGACAGTCACCAAAATGGCACAATTAGGGTCAAAGCCTAAAAGGGGCAGATTTAAAGAGTTATAAAACATTATTTGTGGGGTATTTTAAGTTGAAACTTCCCATAGACACACTCTAGGGACAACAGAGACTTATTTAGAAAAATGGGGCATTATAGGTCCCCTTTAAACAAAATCAATTAGAAAGAAAAAAAAAAACCCTAAATGAATAAGAGGAGGGCTGCACGGTGGCGCAATGAGTAGCACGATCGCCTCATAGCAAGAAGGTCGCTGGTTCGAGCCTCGGCTGGGTCAGTTGGCATTTCTGTGTGGAGTTTGCATGTTCTCCCCGTGCTTGCGTGGGTTTCCTCCGGAAGCTCCGGTTTCCCCCACAGTCCAAAGACATGCGGTACAGGTGAATTGGGTAGCCTAAATTGTCCGTAGTGTATGTGTGTGAATGAGTGTGGATGTTTCCCAGAGAAGGGTTGCAGCTGGAAAAGCATCCGCTGTGTAAAACATATGCTGGATAAGTTGGCGGTTCATTCCGCTGTGGCGACCCCAGATTAACAAAGGGACTAAGCCGAAAAGAAAATGAATTAATGAATAAGATGAAAGAGCAAAATAGATGTGCAACATTGGCTAAGTGTTTGCAATTAATCTTCAGAGTAACTTGAATGTCCACTGGTCACATTTAAAGCAAAGTGACTTATTTTGGATGACGTATTTTGGAAGATCTCCTCGGTGGGAGTTCTCAGATTTGTGGGCCAGAGGGGCGCTTTTCAACTCGTTACCCAATTGGCTCTCATCGGGTTTTATCAATATTTGTGTCATTGATTCTATGACCGATCCCATGGTCTGTTAAAAGCTCTAATCACGCTGTGCAATTTCAGCTATGATTTGGTCGTCTGAGACAAATTTGGGAAATCCTAAAAGATTCCTGAAATCTATGGTCTTTGATTGTTGGATTGACATCCATTTCCCGCTAACATTTAAGCGCTGTTGAGCGTGTTCTTAAACAGTGCTGATTTGCCATTGTGTTCACCAGTGCTCAACAGAAATGACTGTGATTGGCTGTGAAGGTCAACAGTTTACCGCTGTTCACCGAGTGTAAACACAGATAGTGTTTTAAAGCTGCGAAGATGAGTTGATTCATCAGAGGATCGCTTGTATGTCAGCTCTTAGACAGACCAGCTGATCTTCGTGACTTTAAAACGCTCCAGTGTCCATGTATCTGTGTTAGCAATCAGTGAACTGATGACCTTCACGACCAATCACAGTCATTTCTTTTGAATACATGAACACAATGGCAAATCAGCAGTGTTTAATAATGCACTCAGCAGCGCTTAAATAATAGCGGGAAATGGACGTTTTTAAAATTTCAGTACCGACTGATACCGAAATTCCACTATCGTAATAAGACTAATCCTCGCTATCTATACCAGGCTTGACAAAGCAGCACTTTCTTATCCTGGATCAGCTAATGTGCTAAGCCAGCATGTGCTGATTAAACTAGGTCAAGCCACATTTCTTCTGTCATCCAGGCTTTCCTAATTCTACATTTGTGCAATACCCCTCTGCTTTCTGTGTGTTTTTTTACTCTTACCTCTGAACATCATAGTTGGCGTTGAAGAGGCTTCCCTGCCACAGGCCCGTGATCTCCTCAGTCTCCTTCTCTGTGGGGTTTCCTGACACCGAGGCAAACACCATCAGGGTCTTTCCTTTCTTGGACATCTTTAAGAGCTCTTCTGGTTTAGAGGCATCAATTTTCGAGAAGTCGATTGGTGGAGGAGACCTTTTGTGCTCGGGCAAGTCTCCCTCCTCGATGTCGTCATCTTTCTGGGATAAATGAGAAGATGTTGATGAGAAATAGAAGATGTGTCATTGACGTCATTGCTGGAAGAAACATCTGAGGCCTGTTGCACAAAACCAGCTGAACAAACTCCAGCTTGCAGAGTAAGTTTTGGGTCGACAAAACCAAAGAAACCTTTGTGGGTTAAGATCAGTTTAAGTGGTTTCACACATTTACAGTGTGTGAACTTTCTCTTTTAACTCAGGGTCTAAAAATCCAAAGTTTGTGATTAACTTTGGACTGCATAGAGCTGAAAGTGTGACGTGTGCACCAAACAGCCAATCAAATGACACATGAGTGCAGTAAACAACCAATCAAACAACACGAGTGCAGCAAACAGCCAATCACATGACACATGAGTGCAGTAAAGATCAAATTAAGAGGTTTCACAATGCTTGATATGAACTTTTGCATGAACTCAGGGTTTAATCCAAAGTTTGTTCGTGTCACAGTATTTGATTGTGAAGCACTTTGGTCATTTTGTGTTGCTTTTAAATGTAAATTAAATGTAAATTACCTAAATTTAAACAGTTATCTTATATTTTTTTGTAATTATACACTTATGCTTTATAGCATATAAACAGCTTCACCTTTAAATTATCTTATTACAATTAAACACTTTATAAATGCATGTGACACTGGTTTATTTCTTCTGTAAACCATGTTTGAAAGCAACCTTTGACTCAAGGAGTGTCCCTATAAAATTTGTAAATCTGCAAAACCTTTTAAAGATTTCCTGCTACAACATTGTGTGGCTGTTTCCATCTACATACCTATCTGAAATACTATTTATTTATTGAATACATTTTGTTTATTCAGTATATTTTCAAAAGAATACCAAACAAAAAAATTTTAATAAAAAAAGATTTAAAATTATTTAATATTAATTATTTAATTTTCGTTTTTTTAACCTTGTTTAACAATAATAAAACAAAAAAAGTCACTGTGAGATATGTTAGGGAGGCACAGTGGTTAGCACTGTCGCCTCACAGCAAGAAGGTCGCCGGATCAAGTCCCGACTGGGCCAGTTGGCATTTCTGTGTGGAGTTTGCATGTTCTCCGGGTGCTATGGTTTCCCCCACAGTCCAAAGACATGCCATATAGGTGAATTGGATGAACTAAACAGGCCGTAGTGTATGAGTGTGAGTGTGTGTGAGTGTGAGTGTGAGTGTGAGTGTGAGTGTGTGTGTGTGTGTGTGTGTGTGAGAGAGAATTAGCGTGCATGGTTGTTTCCCAGTACTGGGTTGCAGCTGGAAGGGAATCCACTATGTAAAACATATGCTGGAGTAGTTGGCGGTTCATTCTGCTGTGGCTACCCCTCATAAATAAGGGCCTAAGCCGAAGGAAAATTAATGAATGATATATATATATATATATATAT
>CAIGQW010031856.1:749-29576 GCA_903798125.1 Danio choprae
TAATAATAATAATAATAATAATAATAATAATAATAATAATAATAATAGTAATAATAATAATATAAATAGTAATAATAATAATAATGATGATGATGACGACTACAACAACAATAATAATAATGATGATAATAATAATAATAATAATAATAATAATAATAATAATAATGATTATGATGATGATGATAATAACAACATCAACGACGACGACGACGATGATAATAATATTAATAATAATAATATCGACAATAACAATAATAATAATAATAATAATAATAATAATAATGATTATGATGATGATGATAATAACAACAACAACGACGACAATGATAATAATATTAATAATAATAATAATAATAATAATAATAATAATAATAATAATAATAATAACAACAATAACAATACTACTAATAATAATAATAATAATAATAATGATGATGATGATGATGATGATGATGATGAGATCACTACCTTTTATTTCTTCGAAAACTGTCTCTCCACATTTCTAAATGATCCTCTATTGGCATATACGATACATGATGTTGCCAAATGCTGCCCTGTACGTCTCATCCAGCGCAAGTCCACTGCGAATAAAGATTAAATGCATCCATAATGCACTTAAATACAGTTAGCAAGATTACATCCAATCCAATTTTTCATGGAGACATTGAAAAGGCAATTGAGATGACACCATAATGGCGGCTTCTGGTGCCCGGCAGGATACAGGGCAGCCAAATGCTCCCGCTGATGGAGTCCCTGTTCTGCCGCCATAACATGACAGAAAACTCAATTACCCTCCTTCTCCACCCCTACAGAACGGCCTTGTTTACTGGAGATTGATTCTGGCTGGCCCGAGCCAGAGACCAGCTGTCTATCCTTCGAAAACGGCCACCGAGGGACCAGGCGCTCCATGTCCAGTCAGACCAATCCTGTGCATATACATGACGCCAATCGCTTCATCAAATCAGCAATTTCAGAAAAAAAAGTCATAATAATAATGAATTAATGTTGGAGTGGGATAACTGCGCACCCACCTATGCTTGTTATTTATCCTCTCCTCAGTGTTAATACATCTGCGATGAGCTGGTAACGGCTGTGGTTCGACCGGTTGAAATTGATCATTAGACAGCCCTCATAAAGCAATATCATAATCGTGTGTCAGACGGCCGCTATTTGCGCAGTAACATTCCTTTCTGCCTCATTTTCCACCGCCCACAGACGTTAATCAGTCATTTTGGCCAATTAAAATCGTTTTACAACTCCAGACTGCAGAGAGAAATTGGATATTTCCAATGAAATGCGCTATATTCAGATGAATTTGGTTTTGATCTGGAAAATACTTTGTTCCTACTTTGTTTAGTGTGTTTTCCATCTTGTCATTGCAGCCCCATAAGGCATTTAATATTGGTTTATTTATTTTTATCCATTAAGTCTACCAGCAACTATCATTGCCAGGGTTTATAGATATTTTATTATGTCTTTCTACGTTATCCATGTTTTAACATGCCTATATGTAGAAACCATTTAGATAAAAAAAAAAGCAACATAGGCTCATTCTGAAAACGTACCGCTATGTGAAGTTTATTTATAAACTAATTTGGAGAGGATCACGTGCTTATGATTGCTTACAGCCGGCCCGCATTAGCTCACAATTGATTCACCAATCAGACGATTCCTAGATCACCATAAATAACCAGAGTTCCCTTATCGCAGTACCTTCGTCTTGAAGAACTCCCCCCACCCACCCCTACTCCTCCTTCCCAGATGGGCGGCACGGTGGCCCAGTGCTTAACACTGTCGCCTCACAGCAAGAATGTCTCTGGTTAAAGTCCCAACTAAACTAGTCGACATTTCTGTGCGGAGTTTGCTTGTTCTCCCCGTGCTCGCGTGGGTTTTCCCCGGGTTCTCCGGTTTCCTCCCACAGTCCAAAAACACGCAATTTAAGT
The DNA here is from genome assembly GCA_903798125.1 of Danio choprae. Classification (NCBI taxonomy): domain Eukaryota; kingdom Metazoa; phylum Chordata; class Actinopteri; order Cypriniformes; family Danionidae; genus Danio; species Danio choprae. Next base: position 2,693 of record CAIGQW010031856.1, read on the forward strand.
AAATTGAACATACTAAGCAATACCATTGCCAAGCCCTTAATAAGTATACATCTCTTTTCAGCCATTCTTTTAGCCAGAAATAACTCGGGGGAGTTCATCGAGATCTACCTGAGCTCAAGCTCCCCTCTCGCCCTGCAAACGGGAGGGAGCCCAGGGCTCGAGGATCTATGAGCTCAGGGCTCTCTCCCGGGACAGCATGCCAAACAAGCTATATTACCAATCATCAGCTAAGTGTGAACTCTTGAAATACATTTCTGGAGATCACCAAATACGTCCCAGAAGGTACGTTTTTTGGTGTTTTTGTTATGCAAATCCACCAGAGGGCGCTGTGTACGCTTTTTCAGATCTCAAATTTTTCTCGCGAGTGCCATTCACGCCTGCTGTTCTCGCATAAATCCACCAGAGGCCGCTGTCGACTGACTGACTGACTGACCCACCTTCCTCCTTTCCTAAACCCAACCAATAGTGTTTTCAAAAGCACCGATTGACCCGCCCACCCGCTTCCCTAAACCCAATCAACAGTTTTAAAAAGCAATGCAGCAAACGAAAAGCCCTTGCCTGATTTTTACCACGTTTTTCAGATTTTACTACATTCCCACCCTGTTATTTACCGCTCTTCGCTGGACTCGAACACCATTGTCGTGGTCAACTCCTCTCTGTGGCTCAAGTCCGCTGACGTACATGGCAAGCCACTGGACAAACTGGTAACAGCGGGTAATCCGTCCACACGAAGGGAAGCGGTCAGCTGGTAAGCGCGAAAGAGAAAGGCATCATACCTCCCCCCCTCCCCCCCCCTGTAGCGTAAATTTTAAAGGCGGAATGTTGCCATACATACACTTCAGGTTTTTAATGTGCTAACATTTTGTAGACTGTTGCTAACATGTTTTCATACATTGCTAACACATTGTAACAAGGTTTTAGCAATTTTTATAAGCTTTCTATAATATTATAACATTATTACTAATGTGTTATGAGTGTTAACATGTTTTGCTAGCATCTAGCATGTTTTAAAATAACTTTTAATGGTTGCTTTTTTAACACCCCATTAGTATGGTAAATACAGTACAATAAGTGCTAATATATTTAAAACACTGATGGCATGTTTTAGAGCATTGCTATCATGTTGATAGCATGTTTTCTAAAATATTGTTAGCATGTGTAACATTTTAATGTCTTAACATTTCGTAGACTGTTGCAGACATGTTCTCATACATTGGCAACACATTTTAACAAGGGCTTAGTACTTTTATGAGTTTTCTAGGATATTATAACATTATTACTAGCGTTTAATATTGCTAACATGTTTTGCTAACAACTAGCTTGTTTTACAATAGCTTTTAAATAGTTTTTTAACATAATACTACTGTTTAATAATGCTAACATGTTTTTCTAACCACTAGCTTGTTTTACAATAGCTTTTAAATAGTTTTTTTAACATATTACTACTGTTTAATAATGCTAACATGTTTTGCTAACAACTAGCTCGTTTTACAATAGCTTTTAAATTGGTTTTTAACATATTACTACTATGTTTAATAAGTGCTAATATATGTAACACACTGATAGCATGTTTAAGAACATCCCTATCATGTTCATAGCACACTAACATATGACTAACATGTTTTAACATTTTACACTGCTAAGTGCTAATATTTTGAACATGTTAGCCTGCTTTAGCATATTAATAACATGTTTCTATCATATTTTAATAAGCATTGGTAGTATATGTTACCGCATGACTAGCATGTGCTTAATATTGATGGGGTCAACATTTCACAAGCTAACAAAAAAAGTTGCTATAGCCTCCTGAAAATAAATATCCGTAAATTATCACTTTTCTATATTTTGAGATTAATGTTTTATTTTTAATATTTTACCAGTGTATAACTAAAGAAGAGCCATACTCGCTGATGCTTTATGTCTGAATCATAAACACAGAGTGGGTGTTTGATGTCTGTTTTGGGCTCACCTGTATTTGAACTTCATTAGGCTTAAACAGCGACTCTACGCACTGATCTGGAGTCAGTGTGAAGTCTATGCCACCAGAAGAGCTTCACTCAACAGGACTGGATGCAGCTCATTTCCAGCTTTCGGCTCTTTGATGTGCAGAGAGTTGAAGCCGTCGGAAGTCTGTGCAGTTTTTGGGCTTGACAGGCTAATTATCCGAGCAGAACACAGACGTTTATTGCAAAACATCTGAATCCATGAGCCGGTCTGAACATGCTGATGAACTCAGGAGGTGAGCCGGGACTATTTTGTAAGATTATTGTTGGGCTTCCCCAGGTGGAAATAGAGAACAAAAAATAATTAGCGTAGCTGCTGTTAATGTGTTTGAATAAGATATTCATTCATTCATTTTCATTTCGGCTTAGTCCCTTTATTAATCTGGGGTCGCCACAGCGGAATGAACCGCCAACTTATCCAGCATATGTTTTACGCAGCGGATGCCCATCCAGCTGCAACCCATCTCTGGGAAACATCCATACACACCCATTCACACTCATACACTACGGACAATTTAGCTTACCCAATTCACCTGTACCGCATGTCTTTGGGCTTGTGGGTGAAACCGGAGCACCCGGAGGAAACCCACGACAACACAGGGAGAACATGCAAACTCCACACAGAAACGCCAGCTGACCCAGCCGAGGCTTGAACCAGCGACCTTCTTGCTGTGAGGCGAACGTGCTACCCACTGCGCCACTGTGAGGCCCTGCTCTCTACTTTCATACATGTAAAATATATATCCCAAAGGCATTTGAAAGGGTTTCTTTCATAGGGCTTTGGTCATTTGTAGAAGTTTTTCATAGAAGTTTTTCTAACAAAGTGGCTGGTGTATTAAGACAGGAGGAGTGTGTCCTACGGGTGGCTTGTGAAGCCCACTCACCTGCATGGAGCACACTCATACATCATACAATAATGCGATGCATTGTGTGTATGCTTTACTGAAAAGATAGGTCTTTAATAGTTTTGAACTGAGAGAGTGTGTCTGAGCCTCGGACATTATCAGGAAAGCTATTTCAGAGTTCAGGAGCTATATATGAGAAGGCCCGACCTCCTTCAGTGGACTTTTATATTCTAGTATCAGAAGTAGTGATGGGAAGTTTGAATCATTTTACTGACTCGGACCTTTGAGTCTCGTTCATCGAGATGAACGAATCTTTTTTCGAGTCATTTCGTATAATTTGCCAGAATAACATTACAATGTTTCGATTTGCTTCCAAACACATCTACAACTACCCCAAAGGTTGAGCAGGCAGTAGAAACACTATAAACACTGTTTAATTGTTGTTTATTTTTATTTTTTATTTTACCAGAAAAGCTTTATAACAAAACAGATTACTTTAAAATCACAATATAAATAAAACAAGGCCGCACGCTGGCGCAGTGGGTAGCACAATCGCCTCACAGCAAGAAGGTTGCTGGTTCGAGCCTCGGCTGGGTCAGTTGGCATTTCTATGTGGAGTTTGCATGTTTTCCTCGTGTTGGCGTGGGTTTCCTCCGGGTGTTCCGGTTTCCCCACACAAGTCCAAAGACATGCAGTATAGGTGAGTTGGGTAAGCTAAATTGTCCGTAGTGTATGTGTGTGGATGAGTGTGTGTGTGGATGTTTCCCAGTGATGGGTTGCAGCTGGAAGGGCATCCGCTGCGTAAAACATATGCTGGATAAGTTGGCGGTTCATTCCACTGTGGCGACCCCAGATTAATAAAGGGACTAAGCCGAATATATATATATATATAAAAAGCATGGTTCCATTTATTTGTAAAATAACAGAAATGAAAATAAAACCCCATATCCACCAGAAAAAAGTAACAACAACATAGTGACATTAGACCATTAGACCACACAGACCTTTTTTATTTCTAATAAAATGCTTTTAAGGTACACACTGATAATTTTATGAAAAGGCTAAAATATGATCCATGATGCAACAAAAATCCAGTTTTACATAAGTATTACTGACTGATTCTCATTGCAGTGTACAGTTGTAGCTACAGTTTAATTTTAGTTTATTAATAATTTTAGTTTATTAATCCAGGGTCGCCACAGCGGAATGAACCGCCAACTTATGCAGCACATGTTTTACGCAGCGGATGCCCTTCCAGCTGCAACCCATCACTGGGAAACATCCATACACACTCACACTCATGGACAATTTAGCTTACCCAATTCACCTATACCGCATGTCTTTGGACTTGTGGGGGAAACCGGAGCACCCGGAGGAAACCCACGCCAACACGGGGAGAACATGCAAACTCCACACAGAAATGCCAACTGACCCAGCCGAGGCTCGAACCAGCGACCTTCTTGCTGTGAGGCGAATGTGCTACCACTGCGCCACCGTGCTGCCCATAATACTTTATTATTATTTTAATTTACATAATTATTATTATTATTATTATTGTTATTATTATTTTATTTTGTTTTTATTTTATTCTAGTTTTGTTTTAATAAAAAAAAAATTTAAATATTTGTTTATTAAATATTTATTTAAATATATATTTTAAATTTCTTTATTAATAATAATACATTATTCATTCATTCATTTTCATTTCGGCTTAGTCCCTTTATTAATCTGGGGTCGCCACAGTGGAATGAACCGCCAACTTATCCAGCATATGTTTTACGCAGCGGATGCCCTGCCAGCTGCAACCCATCTCTGGGAAACATCCACACACACCCATTCACTACGGACAATTTAGCTTACCCAATTCACCTGTACCGCATGTCTTTGGACTTGTGGGGGAAACCGGAGCACCCGGAGGAAACCCACGCCAACACAGGGAGAACATGCAAACTCCACACAGAAATGCCAACTGACCCAGCCGAGGCTCGAACCAGCGACCTTCGTGCTGTGAGGCGAACGTGCTACCCACTGCGCCACTGTGAGGCCCATAATACATTATTATTATTAATAATATTTTACTTAGTTTTTATTTTAGTTTTGTTTTAGTATTTTTTTTAATTTAAATATTTATTTATATATATATATATATTTTATTATTATTATTTTTTGTTAATAATAATACATTGTTATTATTATTATTGGTATTATTATTAATACTTATACTTATTATTATACTTATAGTTTATTTATTTGTTTTTATTTTGCGTTTGATTAACTGTATTTAATTGTATTTGATGAAAAAAAAAAATCATAATCAGCATGCACAGTATTCTGCGGATACACAGGTTTATAATTGTTTCTAAATGAAGAACTGGCAGTAAAAACCCAAGGAGAAATAATGAAGATGTGAAGTAAAGGCGATGTTGGGACTGTTGCTGGAGGTCAAAAACACACTCACCTTGGGAGATCTTAGAGGAAAACCTCTGACAGGTTCAACACACACACACACACACACACACACACACACACACACACACACACACTAAACATGCAGACGTGGGACAGCTGGGGTTTGGACGCGCTCTGTAGGGAATACCAGGCTAATGCTAATGCCAGTTCATCAGTTTAACATGAGCCCAAACGCTGCATATGGTCCAAGGTGAAAGAGTCACTGACTCCAGAGCAGATTTCATGTTTACTGAACATATTTGAGCAGCATAGCAGTGACCTTCAGTCTGGTGGACGCAGTTGGGATACACGCAGATGAGGATTTATCTTTACTAACACAGACTGTGTACAAACACTTACATAAACACTCACACACAAACACAGCTATATTATCTCATACAATGCCCTCCTATACTGACACGAAGGTCGCTGGTTCGAGCCCCGCCTGGGTCAGTTGGCATTTCTGTGTGGAGTTTGCATGTTCTCCCCGTGTTGGGGTGGTTTCCTCCGGGTGCTCCGGTTTCCCCCACAGTCCAAACACATGCGGTATAGGCGAATTGGGTAAGCTAAATTGTCCGTAGTGTATGAGTGTGAATGGGTGTGTATGGATGTTTCCCAGTGATGGGTTGCAGCTGGAAGGGCATCCGCTGCGTAAAAGCATATGCTGGATAAGTTGGCGGTTCATTCCGCCGTGGCGACCCTGAATTATGTCAGATTATGGTTATTTGTCATATGTAGTAAGAAAACTTGGTCACACTTTATTTTAAGGTGCCCTTATCACTATTAACCAATCATTAACTCTTACTTTGGCCTCAAACTCATAATTTGCTGCTTATTAATAGTTATTAAGGTAATAGTTGGGTTTAGGTTTTGCGTAGGGATAGCGATGTAGAATAATATCATGTATTTTATAATTACTAACAAACATTCAATATCTTAATAATAGGCAAGTAATAAGCCACTCGATATTAGTGAGAAATGTGACCTTAAATTGAAGTGTTATCGTAAACGTACTATACTGTTTTATTATTGCTGTTAACCTGGAGCCTTTTTATTGTATTTTTTAAGCCATTTTGCTTAAAATCAAAACTATTTTACAGTGTATAATATGAGATTACTATTTCTAGTCCATTTCAAGTCGTATTCGTGCCATTAAAATCCAAGAGCAAATGAATCTGTAAAGATAGGATCAGTGTTTCCAGTCTGTTTGACAGAAAGTGTTGAGGAAACCACATTGTTGAAGGATCATGAACACTCTTGGCCTTAAAACGCAACGACAGGCAATAAGAAAGTGCTGAATAATTTACAGAGCCGCAGACTTAGAACTGATGTAACGTGACATGTTGAATTCGTGTCAAGGCAAGCCTCTACCTCTTAACCTCCAACCGGAAGAGGAGACGCCGCTTGTTGAAGGAGCAAAGGCTAAATGTAAGAACAAGAATGCAAACGCTCAGCCATGCTATGCTAATGGGATTGAGCGCTGTGAACTTGAGAACGCTGGCAGATGTTTCCAGGGGTACCGTGTGCGAGCTCGGAGACTGTCAAGGTAATGAGTATTGATTGGGATTTGTCACGGTGGAGCTCTGGGAGGCGAGCGTGGGCTTGATCAGAGAGGTTAGCAGAAGCGGGAAACGGCCGGACGACAGATTCTCATACCCGTCTGAACTCCTCTGCATAAATCTCCGGCTCTCGCATGATTCAGCATTTCTGACATCAGGCTGGTATATAAGAACCTGATCCCTCCGTTGAGGCCTACCTCACAATTTAATTCAGGGTTTCTCAATTCCGTTTACCTGCACATTTGTATGCTTCTCTCGTCACTTCAGAGGTTTGTTCTGAAGTGTCCTGCTAAATGTAGTCCATTGGAAACTCCACCATGATTTTATGTGAATTTAGGTTGTATTTATATACAGAGGTATATCATGCCACACTTCGCTAGTATTGCAAAGGCCCATGATGTCTTTTTGGACAAAATTCTGCCTAAACTGATGGCCTTCAACCTGCCGTTCAGAAACGCTTGATAGAAAGCAGTAGAGGGGTTTCTTGCAGATAAAAAAAGAAACAGAAAGAAAGAGAGAAATATGAATAAGGCAAGACAAAGTCAAAGGTTTGGAGGGGAAGATCAAATCAAATTTTGCTTTTGATTGAAATAAATCAAAAGGTTGCTGGAATCCGTAAGGCTGACACGAATTGGCATTTAATATCTAAACACACACTATCGGTTTTGGCTTCTAAACACCTTTGAGCTACCATTGGTTTGTGATGGTTACACTCGGTGGATGTGTTCTGGAGCTCCACCTTCTTCGATTTATTTGTATCTTATATCCATGGAGGTCAGACAGCAGAACATCATCCAAAACAACAACACCAAGATAGTCACATGAATACGCTGGAGGGTCACGTAGTAGAGCTGGTACAGATGTATCAGCGCCTGTACAATCACTCGCGGAGACATTTTAAAGACTAGAAGATAGGTGCCAATGCATTGTGCCACTTTTTAAAAATGCTTAAACATTGTTTTCTATGACATTATGCACACTAGTGCGCCATTCAGTGTCTGTATGCAGCAAATCTAAAACAAGGTAAATGTGTGAAGTTTCTCGTCTTGGGTGCAACAGGCTGGACAAGGTTGTTTGCCAGACGTTTATGAAACCACCATCATCATTGTGTTTAGTGACACACGCAAGATGCCCACATCATTACTATTATTTGCCCTTATATCAGGCCCTTAAAATGTTAGGCCTCCCAAAAACAAAAATTCAATAAGTTGTTCACCCTCATGTTGTTTTAAAAACCCTAAGACCTTCAATGTTTAAGGTGATATCTGAGAGCTCCTTCATCCTCCAAAGAGAGCAAGGTCCAATAAAAAGTACCAAAAAATGGTCACGGTTTATGGGTCTGTGCGTTCTTTTTGTATGGTGTGTGTGTTGTCCTGTGCTAGGGTGTGTGTCTGTTTACCTTTTGTGCTGACAGCGTGCTCTCGTACCAGCTGACTTAATCTGCATCCTCCAGCTGATTCCGGTTTCACCGGCTATATAGTCAGTCAGTGGTTACCGTTGTTTATCAGTCCGTTATTTGTTTTTAGTTCCTCTGTCTTTGTCTCTCAGATCCTCTGCAGTCTGTTCGTCGGTTGACGATTCGTTTTGACCTGTTGGTTCTCTTGTTGTTGGACCTCTTTGTTTTCTTGTCTCCGGCTTCCAGCCGTTGGTATCCTTTTATACACATTATTTCTGTTCAATAAATTCACTCGCTACTGGATTCTCCCTGTCTCGTGTCGTGACAAAAATATCCTCAAAACAGACCATTCAAAATTGGGCTGAAACAATACTTGTTTGGCAGTTCGATACAGCTTACCAACAAAAACGTTTGGGAGAGTTGAGTTTGGCTCCCAAACACCTTTGAGTTACCATTGAGCCATAGCAATTATACAATCAGTGGGTGTGTTCTGAATCTCCCCCTTCTTTGACGTGCACTTGATTCGTATCTCAGATCCATGGGGGTCAGGCAAGAGAAAAAGATCCAACACAGCAACATCAAGTTAGCAACCTGATTACACTGGAGGGTCGAGAAACAGAGCTGGCACAGATGTTTAAGAAACTGTTCTTCTCACTCAAGAGTCTTTATTGTTGTGTTACAGGGGTACAGTAGGGGTACAGTGGAGCAGCATTTACTCATTTACAACCCCACCTACTGCAGTGTGGGGATGCTGGAGTATTCAAAAACAGTACACTCCTCAAACGAAGAACAAAAAAGAACTTTGTTTGAAAAATATCGGGGCCTTAAAGGATTAACGCTACCCAAAATAACAATTCTGTCATTAATTATTCACCCTCATGCCATTACAACACCCTGAGATCTTTGATCATCTTCAAAAGACAAGTTAAGATATTTCAGGTGAAATCTGAGAGCTCCCTCATCCTCCATAAACAGCAATGGTCCCAAGATATTCCAGAAGTCCAGAAAAATACAGTGATTCCATCTCAATATAAATGCATTCATTCATTTTCTTTCGGCTTAGTGCCTTATTTATTAGGGGTCGCCACAGCGGAATGAACTACCAACTATTCCAGCATATGTTTTACTCAGCGGATGCCCTTCCAGCTGCAACCCAGTACTGGGAAACTCTTATTCACACACACACACTCACACGCACACTATGGTCAATTTTGTTTACCCAATTAATTTACACCGCATGTCTTTGGACTGTGGAGGAAACTGGAGCACCTGGAGGAAACCCATGCAAACACGGGGAGAACATGCAAACTCCACACAGAAATGCCAACTGACCCAGCCGGGACAAGAACCAACGACCTTCTTGCTGTGAGGTGACAGTGATAACCACCCAATCTTATTATTATCAAGCTAAATTAATCTTTTTATACACATAACACAAGAATAACAACTTTATGGAAGTTTCTTCTCCTCTGTGTCAGTATATGGCATGTGTACTAGCAATGTGCACTGTATGGAACAATGCACAGGTTCATCTGAGGTATACATCAGAGGTGTGTTCTTGTGAATGCGCACCTTATGCTTAAAGGGCCACGCCCTACACTTAAAGCATGAACTAACCCTTTAAGTGTCACCTCTGTGTGAAGACACTGCAGTGACAAACAGTAACCATCTGTCTTTAAGTCAGGTGGTCTGTCCTTGTCTAAATGGATGGTTCTCGTCCAGAATAAGCATCAGACTTTAAGCCGATAATCAAAAACCTGGTCTGTGAGAAAATACAGAGTGGTGGATTTCTATTTGTTTAGGTGGAGTGTGCGGGCAGGCTAACTAGTAAACATGGGAGCCGAAGATACATGCCTGAAAAATGGTTGGCCTGCCAGCTGGTTGGGTAATGACAAGAAATGTTGGCAAGCAAACAAGGCATTCCTCCCGGAGGGAAACAGCAGATGTGTTTAATTCATCACCTGGATCACCGAGACGCAACTGATGTCAAGTGGAAACACATCGGTTCCAGTTTTGTATTAACGGTGACCAAAGATCTGTGTGAAGACAAGAAGAAAAAGAATAATCTCTACAAGCTTGAGGAGAATCTGTTCAAGCAAGCTAAATTGTTGACATTTTAACTATATCATGTAAAAAAAGGAAGGGTTTGATATTTGGCACGTCACCTTGGTTCATTTAAGAATTGCATTTCAGCTCACAGCATTTAATTTTTAATATATAAACATTGTATAACATTTCATATCATGAAACACACTGAAAAATATTGTATGGAATATTTTAATATGTGATATTATACATTCAGTTGGTTTGAAACGTTAATATTTTAGAACAGTTTAAAAATTAATTGAACTAAATCATTCATCACTAACCTTTAAGGTCACTGGCCTTTCATTGTGAAGGTAAAACTCTGGTGAATATGATAATAAAGTCAAGTTTATTATTGCTTTATTAGTTTATTGGTGCTGGGGGTGACAAGGATTCTCCAGTGTACTGTATTTTATCTGTGACCGCGTTCTCAACATCTTCCCATGGGACACATACGTTCTCCAGGTCTATTTGGAGGGTTTGTCTCCATGCCTTCCCTTGGTGATGTCCATACCATTGCTTTCTTTTAGTGGCATGTGTAGGACATAATTAGTTTCTAATAATCGTGTTCCACTTTTCGTTCTCCTCAATCATTATTTGGTTCCTGCGGGACACCGCTAGTATTCCTTGGAGGCTTCATTGTTGGATTATGTTGATTTTCTTGGATGTTTTGCATTTTAATGGTGTTGAAGAGCCCAATCTTGGTCCAGATGTGATGCATTCTTTGGAAAACCATCAATGTTTTCATATTTAGAGGTTATTATCTGTTTACTCATATGGCAAACAATAGGGCACATTGCAAGCAATGCCAAAGTCATCTGTTCAATTCCCAAGGAGCGTAAACATTGGGAAAAAATATACTTGAATGTCTTGTAGGCGGCACGGTGGTTCAGTGGTTAGCACAGTCGCCTCACAGCAAGAAGGTCACTGGTTCGAGTCCCGGCTGGGCCAGTTGGCATTTCTGTTTAGAGTTTGCAAGTTCTCTTCATGTTAGCATAGGTTTCCTCTGGGTGCTCCGGTTCCCCCTACAGTCCAAACACATGCACTATAGGTGAATTGGGTAAGCTAAATTGGCCATAGTGCATGAGTGTGTGTGTTAATGTGAGAGTGCATAGGTGATTCCCAGTCCCGGGTTGCGGCTGGAAGGGCATCAGCTGTGTGAAACATATGCTGGAATAGTTAGTGGTTCATTCTGCTGTGGCGACCCCTGATAAATAAGGGACTAAGCCGAAGAAAAATGAATGAATGCCTGAAAATGTATATTGTGCCAATGTACCCAGTTATTTTAGCAGTAATTCACAGCATCAGGGAATTCACAACAGTTGGTCACATGGATTTTTTTACATTTACCTAGAGAAAACCATTTAAAAGTGACACATTGCCACACGACTGCCAAGCTTAGCCACTTAGCTTACAAAGTTCATAATCTTGAGTGTCCCAATTTCAAACAAAATCAGGTCCCATTTCAAAATCAGAAACATTTTTTTCCAATCTGGCTGGCAAACACTGGTTGAACTACCACTGGCCATGACATATTACAACATAGGCTCATTCTGAAAACGTAGCACTATATACATTTCTGGAGATTGCGAATAATGTAGCCTGAAGTGTACGTATGGCAACATTCCGTCTTTAAAACTAACGTTACCGGGGGGTATGGCGCCGTTCCTTTTCACGCTTACCAGCTGATCGCTTAACTCCATATGGGTGGCTTTTCCACTGTTACCAGTTTGTCCAGTAGCGCGCCATGTACGTCGGCGGACTTGAGACACAGAAAGGAGTAGACTACAATGACCGGGTTTCACAATCACCCAGTCTGTCAGTCAGTCAGTCAGTCGACAGCGGCCTCTGGTGGATTTACATGAGAACAGCGGGCGTGAATGACACTCGCGAGAGAAATTTGAGATCTTAAAAAGCGTACACAGCGGCCTCTGGTGGATTCGTGAAAACAAAAGCTGCAAAAAAACATACCTCCTGGTACTTGTTTGGTGCTCTCCAGAAATGTATACAGGGGTACGCTTTCAGAATGAGCCTGGGTTGACATAATATGTGGTTGTGGTTTTGAGGCTCCGCCTACTTGTACCATGAAAACCTCTGATTGGGTGTTCAGTCTGGTCAGATCCGAGAAAATAATAAACAAATATACAGTAGGTTTAAAAACTGTGATCATTTGTAGACGCTGTTTACATGGAGGAATAACATTAGTAGTACTTTGTTTGTAAGAGGATGATTTCAACAACTTTAGAGCTCAAATGTCAAAGAAAACTAGATAAAAGTGACGGAAGAATGACTTCACATTTCTGCGTTGAGACTCTCCAGATCGCTTGCTTGATAGACTTCCATTGAGGGAAATGCAAACTGCCAAGATAAGATGAATAATTCAACTGTTCTCTGATTGTTTTCCAATGAAACCATATCCCATGATTATAAAGATACGGCAGGTAAATACAGATAACCCCAAACCCTGAAACCCCTGTTATTGTTCTGTCCTGTGATGTAATCGCAGTGCTGACGGTGGCAAGTAGTTGCGTCCGACACATTCTGCAATGGGCTGTGAAACAATTCACATGATGCTTTCTGACATAACATCCTCCAACGTACGTGTTCACACACTAAAATGTCTCCGCTATCAGGATTCCTCTCGGATAATTCACCTTTTCCATCGCGAGTGGTGTACTTGACCTATTTGGATGCGATTGTGCATTTTAACAGGGTGTAATTAAGCAAGCAATGGCATAAATATTTATGTTGTGCATTTTATTGCGATATTAAACCTACATGCATAAACAGGAATGTGCAGTCCAACCACGTGCGCACGCAAGCGATAAGACAACTAAATGGCTCGCTTAATAGGCAATCCGTTATTAAATGCTGCAGAAATGTGGATGGAATAAGTAATGATCTCCTTGGGTTCATCGCAAATATTTGGTGAACTCTCAATGCATAATGCCATTTGGTGTGTGCAATGATGCAATTGTGTTAATTCAGGCATGCAAAAGGGACTCTGTTAACATATAATAAGATGTGAAGATGTAATGTGGGGGCAGACAGTAGCTTCAGAGCAGACAGGGTTACCAAGGACTGGGCTGAAAGCTGTCTGATCGCCTGGTCGCATAATTTGGGCAGCACGGTGGCTCAGTGGTTAGCACTGTTGCCTCACAGCACGAAGGTCGCTGGTTCAAGTCTCAGCTAGGTCAGTTGGCACTTCTGTGTGGAGTTTGCATGTTCTCCCCGTGTTGGCATGGGTTGACACACGCACTCATGACATACACTATGGCCAATTTAGCTTGTTCAGTTCACCTATAGTGCATGTATGTGAATGTGAGAGTGTATGGGTGTTTCACAGTACTGGGTTGCGGCTGGAAAGGCCTCCCCTGTGTAAAACATATGCTGGATAAGTTGGCGGTTCATACCGCTGTGTCGACCCCTGATAAAAAAGTGACTAAGCTGAAGAAACATTAATGATATAATGTGATCATTTCTGCCCACTTTCTTCTTCTTTTTTCCATTCTAGTTTCTGGCGGACCACCCGCAGGGCTTCTTCGAAGAACAATGTGAGGAATAAAAAGAGAAATCTGTAAATAAATAAATATATACGCTTGCGCTATTTGGAACTTTTGTCTGGGCGGCTCTTTGAAGCGGCTCTGAGAAACAAAGACAAATTGAAAACTGGGTCTGTCTTTCAGCCGGCGTTTTTTCCTCTGGATTTTACCAAGGAGACCTTGTCTGTGAACTCTGCTAACTGTTTGCGAAAACCGTTTCGAGTCACAAGTCCTGTTGTGCTCTCTGTATTCTTGAATTCTCCCGTTTCTTTGAAAGCACTTTTTATCTTCCCACTCCTTGTCTTGATCGAACGTGCGATTGATTATTCTTTGCGCATCAGGGTCAGCCCGGCTAGATGTGTGTGTGTGTGTGTGTGTGTGTTGTTTCTGATTTACAGCTCCGACAGTCTGCTTCATGAGCAAAAACAATCAAAATCAAATCAAAACAGTATTACAGACTAAACGGTTGTATTGTGAATTGAGTATAGCAGAGCAGTACTGATCTAATGACCCATTAACAAGCTATTGAAAAAATAAGAATAACATCCTGTGGAGAATAATAACTTTTTTTTTTTAAACGTCAAGTAGGGCAGCACGGTGGCTCAGTGGTTAGCACTGTTGCCTCACAGCAAGAAGGTCGCTGGTTCGAGTCCCAGCTGGGTCAGTTGGCGTTTCTGTGCGGAGTTTGCATGTTCTCTCCGTGTTGGCGTGGGTTTCCTCCGGGTGCTCCGGTTTCCCCCACAGTCTAAACACATGCGCAATAGGGGAATTGAATAAACTAAATTGGTTTATGTGAATGAGCGTGTATGGATGCTTACCAGTACTGGGTTACAGTTGGAAGGGCATCCGCTTTGTAAAACATATGCTGGATAAGTTGGCGATTCATTCCGCTGTGGCGACCCCTGATTAATAAAGGGACTAAGCCAAAGGAAACAACACAAAACAACATGGGCATAATAAACTAAATAAGTTTGGGGGTGGTGGATTTCCCAAGCGAAATAGACAAAAAAAAAAAAAAAACGCATGCAAAAGCTCCCCTTCGGTCGGCAACCAGACGCGGACACTCAGTTGAGAGTAATTGAATAGATTTGTTGTAGAAAAACGTAGCAATTTAAATGAACATCTCTTCATGGTGGCCACTGGCCGGAGTAACAAACAAAAGAATCTGCAAAGTAAATAAACTAAATAACATGCAAGTCTTTAAAGAAAAATACAGGAAGCTCACCTTTTTCTTACAATGGAAAAGACACATGCAATGCACAGCAAACATAAACATTCATTCATTCATTTTCATTTTGGCTTAGTCCCTTTACTAATCTGGGGTCGCCACAGCGGAATGAACCGCCAACTTATCCATCATATGTTTTACGCAGCGAATGCCCTTCCAGCTGCAACCCATCTCTGGGAAACATCCATACACACCCATTCACACACATACACTACGGACAATTTTAGCTTACCCAATTCACCTATACCGCATGTCTTTGGACTTGTGGGGGAAACCGGAGCACCCGGAGGAAACCCACGCCAACACAGGGAGAACATGCAAACTTCACACAGAAACGCCAACTGACCCAGCCGAGGCTCGAACCAGCGATCAGCGACCTTCTTGCTGTGAGGCGAACGTGCTACCCACTGCGCCACTGTGAGGCCCCAAACATAAATAAATAAACTTTAGTTGTAACACTGACCAACTAAATGCTTTCCAGTATCTGACATGCCCAGCTTCCCTTCAAGATGCTTTTCATTTGATGCGCTTGAGCTCAACCACTCTCACTGGCAGAGCTGTGATAAAAACAACATGCCATTGGCTATTTCTTTAAAATGGCTGCTCTATGCCCTGACCTCTCTTCAAGTTTCAGTTGAGATTACGGCAAAAAAAAATTCAAAGCACTTCATGGGACCTTAAAAAGTAGAATGTGATGCTATGCTCAAAAATAACTTACAATTGTTATTTGGTTAGGGCTGCACGGTGGCGCAGTGGGTAGCACGATCGCCTCACAGCAAGAATGTCGCTGGTTCGAGCCTCGGCTGGGTCAGTTGGCGTTTCTGTGTGGAGTTTGCATGTTCTCCCCGTGTTGGCGTGGGTTTCCTCCGGGTGCTCCGGTTTCCCCCACAAGTCCAAAGACATACGCTATAGGTGAATTGGGTAAGCTAAATTGTCTGTAGTGTATGAGTGTGAATGAGTGTGTATGGATGTTTCCCAGTGATTGGGTTGCAGCTGGAAGGGCATCCGCTGCGTTAAACATATGCTGGATAAGTTGGCGGTTCATTCCGCTGTGGCGACCCCAGATTAATAAAAGGGACTAAGCCGAAATGAAAATGAATGAATGAATGAATGAATGAATGAATGTTAGTTCATCTAAAAGTATTACTACAGTGATGTACTGAGTTTTACCTATTGAGTACACACCATCTCTATTCACATATTTCTGCCACAGAAAGAAAGAAAGAAAGAAATAAAGAAAGAAAGAAAGGAAGGAAGGAAGAAAGAAAGATTGTACTATGCATTTCAAGCAAGTTATGGTGAAATGACTTTGTAAAGAAACCCTACACATCTGCAGATATATGGTTCTGTAGTCCTCCATTGTTGTTTTGATTGACAAGTTCTTGCAAATGGCTGCAGGCTAACCATGTAATACACATGCAACACTGTTCCTAAAAACACATTGTGCAGACAATAAAGGTGTCATTTTCAAAAACTTGCAAGCTTATTTTTAATTACAGACTGCCACACAACGCTACACAATGTTATTACAGTAAACTGAGCCACCATTACAGACACCGACAAAATGTCATGGAGCTTTACTGGTTATAGTGCAAGAGATCTTACAGTGTGTAAGATTATAGTCCGGTTATATATATATACCGGTTATAGTACTTTTTAATTTTTTTTAGGTGATTTTTGTCAGCGCCAATAGCCTAGTGGTTAGTCTAAAAGCTTGCTGGTTTAGTTTTTTCATTTTTTTAATGCTATCTCATTAGCAGCCTGTTTAGTGTTGCTTTATAACAGACCTGAGAGTGGATTGTCGAACTTGATGGTACAATATAAGAGTTCCTAACTAGAAATAAGGGCGTACTTACACTATGTACACTTACCTTGATTCGTGCCGAAGCATGCTTGTCCCCCCTCCCCTCTCCCCTGACGGCCTGCACTCACGTTGCATCCGAGCCGGAGCATGCTTACGTCATCGGTGATGTGACTGTGACAGTTTAACAGGAAGAGAATCGATCTCGCTCAGCACAGTGGAGATTTCTTTAGTTGTATCCTTTTAGTCCTTTAGGATACAGTGACAGGCATTCAAATATTTTGCCAAACAGATCCACAACTTTTGACGCTCATAAATGATCACGAAAGTCCTCGTGCTGCAGGTATTAGGAGGTTTGCTGAAGGTGCCAGCTGTTGTGCAGCGAGAGGTTTGCATCTTTAATAAACTATGACAGTTAGTGTTCAATAAACAGTAAGAATGATTAACAAATCCATATGAAACAGTCCCTTAAAAGAGACGTCGCGTCTTCAGTTTCGAGCCCAACCGAACCGCGCTCTGGCACACCTCTTCCAAACGAGCCAGGGCCGGCCAATAGAACCGCGCCTGGGCCCGATTCGGAGCACTCACACTTGTCAAACGAACTGGGAAACCCTACCCCTCACAGTGACATCACTAGCTTCATTGAGTGCATTGTGTCTGACATTGCATCTCTGAAATATGCAGTCTCAGCTTACATAAGTCTGCATCCAGATACTTACTGCCAGGGCCATTTATATCAAAGTTGATATTTAGCCGCACCATATTGGTGTTTCGTAGCATCTACATTTTATGAGGTGAGTTGTTAGCCCAACCCTCAACCCCCAATTTAGAGAACTAGGACATACACTACGGACATTTTAGCTTTCCCAATTCACCTACAGCACATGTCTTTGGACTGTGGGGGAAATCGGAGCACCCGGAGAAATCCCATGCAAACACGAGGAGAACAAGACACAGAAATGCCAACTGACCCAACCGGGGCTAGACCTTCTTGCTGTGAGGCGACATCGCTACCTACTGCGCCACCATGTCTCCCCTGCATCAAGATACAGTACTATTGGAATATTTTGCAGTATTCTGCAATATGCATCTACAAAAAAATCCTAAAGACCAAAAACTTTCTTAATTATGCCCCTTGAAATGCTGCTGACGTGCAAATGAGTAATCAAAATGTGTTTTAAAAAAAAAGGTTAGTTGAAAGTGGTGTCACTGTTACTTTAAGAACGTACCTCATTTGCTTCCATTGTAGTTCTCTCACCAATGTCAAATTTAAGTTTTTCAATTCAATTCAATTCATCTTTATTTCTATAGTGCTTTTACAATGTAGATTGTGTCAAAGCAGCTTAACGTAGATACAGCTACAGTAAATCGAAACTGAAACTGCGTCAGTCCAGTTTTCAGAGTTGAAGTTCAGCTCAGTGTGGTTTAATTTTCACTGCTGAATGTCCAAACACTGAAGAGCAAATCCATCGTTGTGCAGCTCCACAGGTCCCAAACCAAGCAAGCCAGTGGCGAGGAACAAACTTCACCAAGTGACGAAAGTGAATAAAAAACAACCTTGAGAGGGACGGCCATTTCTTCTCTGGCCAAACTTCTTGTGCAGAGCTGCAGTCTAGGTGCCAGGGGCTGGAGAACGCTGGACGTCCATCGTGGAGAAGATGCAGGTGTGAGTAGGTCACCGGTGGGTGTACAGGCTGGCCCACGGGATCAATGTGGACACTCGTCTGTCACTGGGGTCTTTTAGGAATCAGTCTCATGCTCTCCACTCCTCCATGACCACCACAGCATCTTCTCAGGATACAGCCTGGTCCAGGATTATGGAGACCTTTAAAAGTCCTCTACGGTTGGCATCGTCTCTTCACAGGACTTGGATCACATCAGTGGTGCTTGAGGCCTCGGGATGAGTGTCACCAGGTGGTTTTTAGAAAGAAATGCGAGGACAGGACAAATTCACTGTTGTGATATTCAAACAAAGTCAGACATTTATGAGTCAGAAACAGTTCTTTCTGAGGAGAAAAAACCCCCAACATATTTTAAGACTCTTGTCTCAACAAGTCCAAATGATTGATAATAGCAGACTGGATTACATCCATTCATGAATGAATTCATAAGTGGATTTAAATTAGATCATTTAGTGGATTACACTAGTCAGTTTAGATCTAAAGAAAAATGTATGGATAATACTGTACAACAGTATAAATAGTGCCTCTATAACTCTTATTTTGTAACATTTTAAATCCATAAATTACCCAATTACTTTAATGACTCTTTTACCCATTAGTGAGCGGTGATTTTTTTAATCTTGTACACTTTAAAATCCAAACAGCTTTTCAAGAGTTCACACTTAGCTGATGATTGGTAATATAGCTTGTTTGGCATGCTGTCCCGGGAGAGAGCCCTGAGCTCACGAGATCCTCGAGCCCTGGGCTCCCTCCCGTTCGCAGGGCGAGAGGGGAGCTTGAGCTCAGGTAGATCTCGATGAACTCCTCCGACTTATTGTGGGCTTGTCAATGGTATTGCTTAGTGTGTTCGATTTACTTAAATTGCGTGTTTTTGGACTGTGGGAGGAAACCGGAGAACCCGGGGAAAACCCACGCGATCACGGGTAGAACGAGCAAACTCCACACAGAAATGTCGACTAGTTTAGTTGAGACTTTAACCAGAGACATTCTTGCTGTGAGGCGACAGTGCTAATCACTGGGCCACCGTGTCGCCCATCTGGGAAGGAGGAGTAGGGGTGGGTGGGGGGAGTTCTTCAAGACGAAGATACTGCAAAAAGGGAACTCTGGTTATTTATGGTGATCTAGGAATCATCTGATTGGTGCATCGATTGCGGGCTAATGCGGGCCAGCTGTAAGCAATCATAAGCACGTGATCCTCTCCAAATTAGTTTATAAATAAACTTCACTTAGCACATGAAACAACCCACTGTAACACCCGGAGGGCGGATGGTGACAGAACGAGACGGAGATGGAGAAACATTACAAAACGGGTTTAATAACACTTACGGGAAACATATACTGGATACGGGACGACAGGACGACACAGGACGAGACCCACACGATTCAAACGAAGCAAAATACCAGACAACACTGGACACAGACGAAAGGGTATAAATGGTAGAGGGGATGATTAGGATAATGACACAAGAGGGATGCATACAGGTGCAACAGATTAACAATGACGGTGGCGGGAGAAGGACAACGAAAGCACATGACAAACAACGGATGACGCGGACGAACACTGACACCCACAAGTCAACCAATTAGTTATTCTTATTATTATTAACAAAAGCATGTAGGCACACACTCACCTGAATGGAAAGAATTGTATATTTTGAGAATTATCCAGATGTTTCTGAAGAAACCTTGGCCTTGAACTTGGGGTGGTCTTACGTTCTTCAATACTGCTTTATGTTATGGCTAAAATGACAAGAAACGAAAAATTAAAATGAATTAAAAAAATTTTAAAAATCCCTTTCCCAGAGATGGGTTGCAGCTGGAAGGGCATCCGCTGTGTAAAACATATGCTGGATAAATTGGCGGTTCATTCCGCTGTGGCGACCCCAGATTAATAAAGGGACTAAGCCGAAATGAAAATGAATGAATAAATGAATAACAAAATCCCTTAAACTTTGAATAGCATGGTGAAGTAAATGATCTGTCAGCCACATCGATGAAACCAGACCTTTCAAGTGCAAGTCCAGGCCATGATCTCACACAATTTTTAGTATTCCTATACGACTGTAGCTTGTCAGACTGCACAAACATGCCTCTCATGTCACACTGTAAGATCTCAGTTGTCATAATGTCAGACTGAATGACAATCAAGATGACCCAAACAGAGACGCATGCAAGAAAACTCATTTAGAGTTTGACATCATCCATCCATGACACATTCAGTGAAATGATACCTCACAGCAAACATAAACATTGTGTAGTGCATTTTGCTTACAGCATGCCTTAATAATAAATCCAAGGGGAAAAAAAGACTGTTCTGGCATTTCCCCGGAGTGGCTTGAAGTTGTTGTGCTGATTGCATCATCAGATTCAGCGCTCCTGTTTGCGGTTTGATGCTTGTCGTAGCTGTACAAGTCACACTTTAGGAAAGTGTCTGAAATCTTCAGACACTGTCAGAACCTCATCAGAGGTAAATTATGATCACAACAGCCTAGAATTACAGCAATCTTTTAGGATTTCTTAAATTTCTATCAGATGACAAAATTATGGCTGAAATCGCAAAGTGTTAGGAGAGCTTTAGTTATGTTTGAGTCAAGACTGAGAGAGATAGTTGAGTCCAAATGCAGAATCAACTCTGGTCTTGACTGCAACACTGCTTCAAACTCATTCATTCATTCATTTTCTTTTCGGCTTAGTCCCTTTATTATTCTGGGGTCGCCACAGCGGAATGAACCGCCAACTATTCCGACATATGTTTTATGCAGCGGATGCCCTTCCAGCCGCAAGCCAGCACTTTGAAACACCCATATACTCTCACATTCACACACACACATACACTACGGCCAATTTTTGTTTACCCAATTCATTTATACTGCATGTCTGCAGGACTGTGGTGGAAACCGGAGCACCCAGAGGAAACCCTCGTGAACACAGGGAGAGCATGCAAACTCCACACAGAAATGCCAACTGGCCCAGCCAGCGACGTTCTTGCTGTGAGGCGACAGTGCTAACCACCATGCTGCCCCCGCTTTAAACTCATACTATTAATTGTTGCTTTTTTGTTGATGATATTGTATTGGTTTCATGTCTATATGGCTCCAGATATTCTGTGGTAAATACAGGAAGTTTATATATTGAGGATCTGTCCTGGTAACACAAACATTGACTGTTCAGCCCCAGGTAGGGCTCTTTGATGTTTGCACTGTTATAGGAAATGTGTATCTTTGCAGACCACCACAAAGCAGCAGACCGCAGGTGTTTTGAGCGATAACTTCCCTGTCAGAGGACACATAACGTAAAATGTCTTCGTAACAAGACAACAGCCTAAATTGTTGGGTTTAGAAAATAAACCCAGATCTATCCGATATAATAGTGCACATTGTCTGAGCCTGAGCTCTGCTTTAGCTAGTATCTGCACACCTAGGTAGACAGGCCTCAGGGCATCTGGATTCCCACTTTGGGTTCATCTTGTCAAAAGATTAGCCAGTGTCTGTGATCACAGAGAGTACAGGACATTTCCCTACCCAGTACCACCATACGTTGTATTTCTTTGTAGTCATTTCATGCTCAAATAAATAACTCCAAATGTGGGGCAGTGCCCCACAATCCTCCTTCCTTCATCCTCCCCACATCCTCTGTTTTCCATCTCCGTGTGGATGAGCACAAGCACTGTCTTTTTGGGGGTGGGGTGAGGGATTACGTTAAGCCTAAACTCGGAGAGACCAGCCCTTATCTTGCCGGCAGCAGCTCAGTGCACCAGAGAGAGTGAAAGATAGAGAGAAAGAGAGAGAGGGGCTTGGAAGAGACAGTTGCAGGCGAAAAGAAAAAGCCAGTAACCATGGCTAACGGGAATACACAATATATCCATTCACTTCACACTTCTCCCTTCGGGAGATTTGCTCCATCTTTGTGTTTCAGCACAGATGTACTGCTTGTTTTCTTAGATATTTGAGCATTTATAGATCTTAGCAAAGCAGATCCTTCTTTTAATAGTCTGGGTAGTCACTATATTTAATTTGACGTGAGTGAAATACTGAAAATGTGACCAAAAGCATTGGCTTATGCAATCCAAATCTATCAAGGATTTTCTTTATCAAGGATATCACCAACCCTAACATTTTCTTGGTTAGGGTCATTTGCAAAGAAGACACCAACAAAAGGTTTAATCAACCTGGGCCATATGGACACTGAGTTCATTCTACAATCAATCCTACCAATTGTCAAATCATTCTTTATGTCTACATTATTCATAATTACAACCCAACCCTTCCTATCTAGTTCCTGGTTAAAATCATCCCAGTGGCTTGCCTAGACAATAGGCGGACAGCAGCAGGAACAAGGCCCCACTATATCACTCTGCCACCCCATTCACCTGGCCTAATTACCTTGGCCCTTTGGGGGCTGCAATCCTGAGAGAGGCCCCAGGCCCCTGGAGTCCTTAAGGAACTCAGATTTCCACACTGCCGTTACACAAGTAACTCCCAAAAACAGCAGAGTACCTTAGTGCATTTCAATGAATTCAACATGAGCACTTTTTGGACTAGTTAGCCGCTAGTAA
Organism: Danio choprae; assembly: GCA_903798125.1. Lineage (NCBI taxonomy): Eukaryota > Metazoa > Chordata > Actinopteri > Cypriniformes > Danionidae > Danio > Danio choprae. Next base: position 25,837 of record CAIGQW010031856.1, read on the forward strand.
GTGGCCATGTATTTCCTACTATACATAAGCGGTCTTATCCAGTCCAGAAACAAGTGATTTATGATTTCATGAACTTGTTCAAAATAATATCGCAGAGGGAGGTCAGTTCATTGCAGCAGAGTGTACAGTTACAGGATTGTTAGTATTTGTTGTTAAGCCTCATTAACTTCAATGTTGCTTAAAGCTCAACTATGAACTCTATAAAATATGAGCTGTGATTTATGAGGCACTAACTGCGGTAAAAATAAGCCACAGTCATCAAACTTAAAAAGAAGGCTTAAAAATATATATATATATATATTTTTCAATGACTCGGACGAACATGGGGGTTTGGAAATATTAATCATGGAAGCTTTACGCCAGGCTTTTTGTCTTGGACAAGCAACAGTTTCCAAAAAAATGCTTACAAAACCCCAGACCCCTCTGTCAAACAATACAAGTCCTCCAAAGACAAAGAGTGAGTTACTCTGAGGAAAAATAAATAGGACAAGTTTTAACAGCTCATTTCTCAAATCGTTTTGCTGTACCAGGAAACAGAGTTTGTATTCACATTGTCCTACAAAGAGCTCACCTTCCAAAAAATTCCTAGCCCAACATGTCAGTTTGCGCAGTCACACAATTAATCAACAGGGACTCATGCGCTGAAATATGGCTATTTCTGAGTTGAATAATTGTTTGTGGTATTGCGAAAGGGGATTAAATAAAAAGAACATTCTGATGCAATTCTTTAGCAGAAAGTAAGTCTCGGGCAGCAAGTGACACGACAGAGAATTTTCATGTTTGGGTGAACTATTCCTTTAAACCTGAGGTAAAACAAGGAGGTGGCATGAGTACCATGAAAGATGGACAAGACAATGCCTCTTTCTTCAACTCTCCCGATCCTATCAGTTCATTCCTGAGCGTACAGATGAAAGCACGTCCATAATTGAAGGCAAGAGGGGGGTTGGTGGATGTAATGAAAGCAAAGAAAAGAGAAAGTAAGAGAAGAAGTGGGACAGAAATGGCTTTAATTCCTTTAAATAAGGCCGATGAAAACAGTGGTTTGGTAAGCCAGACTCTCCCATCCATTCATCCAAAGTATGACTTGACTGACAACAGTGACACCAGACTCCCACTCTAATGACCTCTCATTGTGTGGGGGCTTTTGTCTCGATTATAGTGATTCTTTGCTGGAACTCTTCCTGGTCGTAACCTTGAGACATCACTCCAGTCAATCATAGAAAAAGCAAGCAAGTCATCCAAATGAAAGGGGTCGCTAGACAATACTGCTTCAAGTCTTGGGAGGTTAGCAGGGCTGGAGGATGGTGCAAAGGGGTCTATAGCTAAATGTTTTTGGTGGGCTGATAAAACCGCGTATCCTATGTTAAAGGGATAGTTAAAGGGATACCCATAAATGTAAAAAAGATGTCATCAGTAACTCACCCTCATGTTGTTCCAAACCCCTGAGACATTCAGGTTCATATTTGCAGCACAATTTAGATCCAAATAGATGTACATCTTAGAACTCTCTAACCCTCCATAGACAATGGTCCGTTCAAAGTCCAGAAAAAGAACCAAAAACATTGTCAAAACATTTCATGTGACTTCAGTCATTCAATATCAATGCTTTGAACACTACAACAAAAATAACGACTTCATTTAACAATTTCCTATAGCCCTGATGCAGAGCCAGCACCATTTTTAATGCAATAATAAGTTAACTGCAACTAACCATTACAACCTTTCTGAAAAAGAGAACCAAAATAATCACACTTTGACCTCAGTAGAGCTGCAATCTCGTTTTTGACAAGTGAAACTCCTTTGCAGTGGGCTGTGGGCACACAATTTGACCTTGTCTTTAACTAAGATATATGTTTTAGTTAGTGCCAGTGAAAGGGGCGACACTGGAGGATCAGAGAGCTCTTAGATTTCATCTAAAATACCTTAATTTGTGATGATAAACAAAGGTCTCAGGTGTTTGAAACCCCATGAGGGTGAGAAATAATGACATAATTCAAATTTTTTGGACAGACCCTTCAAGCAAGATCATTTGGATAAAGGCTGACATTAGATGTCTTCCTGAACAAATCTTAAATGTTCAAAAGTGGATTTGGATGCCAAAGTCCATATCATTTACCTGTCTTTGTGAGTACCTGGCCTCTTGAGGTTTGACAGATTCCTGGAAGCCCAGGCTCCGGGACACTGGTACAATCCATAATCTTGCCCCAGGGCTACAATGATAGGACATGGGCACAAAGACACACATTGTCAACATGAAATGTCTTTCAAAGCCAATTTTACTTCTGTAATGGGATGCTATTTGAGTAGTTTTGCTTGGGAATACATTTAAGTCAGGATTTGGGTTTATCCTTCAAGGTTTGACTGGATTGTGAAAAGCTGAGGTTTCACACGAGAATTTGCCAAGACATGAATGCATCTATCTATCTATCTATCTATCTATCTATCTATCTATCTATCTATCTATCTATCTATCTATCTATTAGTGTTACCAAATATAAAAGCAATAAATTAAATATTTTAATGGCTTTTAAAGTATGTATTTCCAATGCTTAGTTTGCCATAATGCTCGGTTTTGTCTTCTTCCCCAGAATATTCAAGCAATAACATAGCCTTTATTTTGTCTCTCCATCTTGTAGCTTCCTCGCTCTTGCTCTCGTCAAGCTCCCGTAATGCAATCCCTTACAAGATCCAAACTCCTGTGGGGGAAGATGCACATACATCCTATTTTCTTCCTCTGGAGTCCATAAAGAGAATGTCCTCCATTATCCCCAGGAATTTCAAGGAGGAATACAAACAGTTATCTCCTTTTCTAATCTCCAAAGCTCAGTTACTTGTTTCCCTGTCCTGGTTTCATAAAACTGCGCAATAAAAGGGCTTTTAACCCCAGTTCCAAGTGCTACACCTGCCTCTGACTGAGCTATAAATCTAAAAGAGACGGTGCATCAAAGAAGCCACGAGAATGCGGCTAGCTTAAATGCTGTGGCGCAAAGGCAAGGGGGAGAGAGGGAGTTTGGGAAGGTCTAGCAGGTTGAAAATGAAGGATCTTTTACACTGACATTCAGCTTGAGTGGTTGTAGATGCATCACATGTCTTGTCTTCAACTGTTACATTGTGCCTAGTAGAGAGATCGCCCTTGTCTTAGTACAAACAGTTACTACACTGATAACAGAGGTGTCAGCTCTATCTCTATGTCTTTTTTTTCTAGTCTGTTTTTATATTTTGTATCTGTTTTAGTAAACTCTATTTATTACAATTATAGTGTTGTAGGTGGTTGCTAGGGTATTCCCATTCAGCTAATTCAGCCTATGGTGTTATTGATGCATTGCAGCATTGCAGGGTCCTACTGTAGGGTGTTGCTAAGGGGCCGTTTACATGACAAGTGGCTGCATAATATGAAAATGGGTTTCAAAGTAAAGTGTTTGAAAATATCACCATTATCCTCTCTATGTTTTAGAAGATCTGTTTTGGTGATTGCTAGGGCACTGCTAAGTTTGCTGGGTTGCTAATGCTTTGTTGTTTGGCCACTGTTAGGTGGTTGCTAGGGTGTTGGGGGTGATTCTGGATTGTTGTTTGGATTATATTTCTAGTTAGAGGATATGTAGAGGATATATGTCAGGGTTCTGCCACTCCTGTCTTGTAAATTCATGTTTAGGTGACTAGTCATGTCTTGTCCTGTATGTTGTGCTCGACTCAAGTTTTCTCGGGTCGAGCACTCGTTTTCTGTTCCTGTGTCATTGTAT
>CAIGQW010031856.1:70807-83549 GCA_903798125.1 Danio choprae
AGAGTGTGTGTGTGTGTGTGTGTGTGTGTGAGAGAGAGAGAGAGAGAGAGAGAGAGAGAGAGAGAGAGAGAGAGAGAGAGAGAGAGAGAGAGAGAGAGAGAGAGAGAGAGAGAGAGAGAGAGAGAGAGAGAGAGAGAGAGAGAGAGAGAGAGTGTGAGTGATACACTGTTTTAATAAATACCTTGATCGCGTATTCCCTGCCCTCTCTTCCTTGTTGTGACCGTAATATTATTGACTAATACGAAAGTGTTCATTTTTATTAATGTACAATGCAGTTTGTAAAGTAATATTTTCTGTCTTTTTAGTAGATCTATTATATAAGAGACTTGCTTTGCTTACCAAATAAGTGGATCTAGATGGATTTGCATTGTAAACCTTAAATAAACATTTAAAAGGTAGTAGTTTTTTATTTTTATTTTTTTTCATATATTAAGTTTTTTGTTATGATACTCCCAAAATAATTCCGCATAAATTTTTACAAAATTCTCTGCAGAAAGTGTCCGCAGATTCTGTCTGGCCCTAGTTATGGGTTATTAACTTGGCTGAGACTTGGCCCAGATATGGTCCATGTTTGGCCCTTGTCTGGAAGCCAGACTTGGTCTAGTCATGTACCATAATTCACTGCAGCATGTGGGCCAAGCAAAAGCTGATTGTGTGAGATCTGGGCCAGAGATATTTTGTTATGTGGGGTGTGTGTCCATTTCTTTTAAGCATTGTTGTTTTATTAAAATGACAAAACACAAGAGTTCTGAGTATTTATACCTTGAATTACTACAGTGGTCAAATTGATCACATGCAACGTCCTGCTAAAAAAAACTACTTTATGATAGGAAAGCAAAGGCATAATAATTTACTTCAGATATGTCTTTCAAAACAACCTATTCCTTCGGCTTAGTCTCTATTTCAGAGGTTGCCACAGCGGAATGAACCACCAACTATTTCAGCATATGTTCTACGCAGCAGATGCCGTCCCAGCTGCAACCCAGTATTGAAAAACACTCACTCACTCATACACTACAGACAATTAAAAAAAAAATTTCAATTCACCTATCCTGCATGTCTTTGGACAGTGTGGGGGAAACCGGAGCAGCCGGAGGAAACCCACACCAACATGGGGAGAACATGCAAGCACCACACAGAAATGCCAACTGGCCCAGTCTGGACTCGAACCAGTGACCTTGCTGTGAGGTGACAGTGCTAACCACTGAGCCACCGTGCCAGCACAACATATTCAGTGCAGTGAAAAAACCTTGCTTTGCTTGATTTGAATGTAAATATGATTTGACAATAACATCCTGGTAGAATTCTTGTACTTCCAGTGTTTAATGCCACAACCTACCTGAATATCGTTGCTGACCATGTCCATGCCTTTTATAACAATATAGCTCTGTAGGGTTATGTCTCTATCTTTCTATAAGGCCAAATCCATACATTATAGTTGCTCTTTATGAACTTCCCTTTTAAGTTACAAATTCCCTGTTTCATGCAAATCAAACAAATGGCAAAAAAACATACCATAAAGATGTGTCATTGTGAAGTTCAGTGTAATTTTCATTTACATCAACCACAGGCTGTCAGGCAAGACCACATGATTTGCTCGAGGTTAAACCGTCAAAGTCCTTTGTTTAATTCAAAAGATTCCTACGAACAGTACATATGAAGTACATTTCATCAGCACTGTGAAGTCGTGTAAGGACCAAAGCGCTACAAGAACCCACAGGATAAATCGCCCGTCACCAGCAGGGCAAAGAGCGATTAGTTGAAGAGAGAAGCTATCTTTCTACTACCGCCTGCAGGTGAAAGGACTAGACAAAGACAAACCAGTCTATTCCTGTGTCCTAATGATGGGAGAGAAATCTAGTCACCCGCCCCCCACTATCCCCTTTCCATACACGCTAACCGCTAACACAGGCTAGCTTACAGACAAAGCATGTAGTGTGTCCTGTGTTGTTATGCAAACTCTTCTCCAAACAGGATTAAGGCCCCACTGCACAATACCAACACATAAACATTACACGCACACAATAAGAATAACATTTTTGTGCTTCTAGCAAGCCAGCGCAGTTAGACAGACATTAATGAAAAGACAGTGTTGTAGGGTAAATGTGGTAAACCGCAATTGGTGCCCTACACACAGTGATTGAGTACTACACCACAAAAATGGAGTTCTAGGGTCACTGTAATTGTTATAATGCACTCCAGTGGGCATTAAAGTTTGAGGTCTCTTCTTAGTACCAAAGGGCCAACTTTTCCAGGGTCAGTTCCATTCACAAGTGACATTGTTAAACTCCCCCAGAGTACAGGGCAAATAGCATGACCGATTTAATAGCTTTTTGGATCAATTCTCGCAGGGAACTAAACAAAGTGAGCAGCTCAATGTCCACGCGCCGAGAGTCAACCAATACACATCACACAAGCACAGCTAGAAATCAATGGCTGAAAGCGAACAACACTTCATTCTGCAGTTCAGAAACTCACAGCTTTTGAAACTTCCCTTCAGAGGGAAGTCATCTAACTATTTTAGAAATGCATTATGCAAGACATTAACTATTCTATCCCCATTGTGACTAGGGGTATGAGCCTACACTTGCCTCTCGGTTAGGTTGAATTATGATTATCGTGTCAATAATATGGTTCAATTCAATATCATGATGTATTGACAATGCATTGCATCCTCCATTTTCGATTTTACTCCATATTTATTCAATTAAAAATAAGTCAGATATATGAGCTGAACCTTTAATTGTACCTGTTCAAAGAATGCAATGAATGAACCTGCGTCTTGAATGCATCAAGCATCAAATAAGCGATGAGGACATGTTGTTTTGCTGCTCGGCAATTGGAAGGGAAGTTTGAAAGTGTCCCCTTAGCTGTGACAAAGGGGATCGTTGGTTCTGATGCACCTTCTTGTGAAAGACTTACAAGAAGCAAAATGTGCCAAGATGTAGGCATTTAAAATAACATTATTATTTTTTTTAATTACAGGCATTTCTCCTGCATAACCATAGTAGTATAGTGCATTTCTCGCCATAGTATGCTCGCACATGCGTCTCACATTCCTCGCCACGGTGTGGTACTCACAAACACATCTCACCTCCCTCACCGTGGTATGCATCTCACCTCCCTTGCTATTGACCTTATTCTTGATATACAAGTGGGAGCAGCCATTGGAATCTTTTTGGCTCGAGACTTCTGGTCTCATTCACTTCCATTGATTTTTTATATGTTAAAAACAGCCCGTTATGCTGCTTGATGTTGCAAATAGATCTCTTCTTATTATATTATTCTACTTTTTATGTATAGTCATGAACAGACTGGTTTGTAGAGCAAGTATTTTGACCGTTTACTGACGATTGTTTTTCCTAGTCACTTCTCCCATCGGGGACGCGGTGGCGCAGTGGGTAGCACAATTGCCTCACAGCAAGAAGGTCGCTGGTTCGAGCCCCGTCTGGGTCAGTTGGCATTTCTGTGTGGAGTTTGCATGTTCTCCCCGTGTTTTTCCTCCGGGTGCTCCGGTTTCCCCCACAAGTCCAAAGACATGCAGTACAGGTGAATTGAGTAATCTAAATTGTCCGTAGTGTATGTGTGTGTGAGTGTGTATGAAAGTTTCCCAGTGATGGGTTGCGGCTGGAAGGGCATCCGCTGCGTAAAACATATGCTGGATAAGTTGGCGGTTCATTCCGCTGTGGCGACCCCAGATTAATAAAGGGACTAACCCAAAAAGAAAATGAATGAATGAATAAATTTCTCCCATCCACTTGTTAAGTCTGAAGTCACGCGAAGCAGCTTCCAGATCCAAGCTCTCTATCAAACTGTACGGGGAGGCTCAACAAATGGTAATAATAAATGTTTACAAAGCACTGCAATACTTTTGAAAATCATGATCGCTATATATATATATATATATGACCATGCCTAATATCAGATGGCTTGATGTCTGTGATGCAGCAAGTCCAGAGACTGTTGTTTACACCATGATTTTATTAAAAAAAAATCACTTTAGTGAGGTATATGACTGAAAAGGGGTCATAAACGAATATTTACTTAATTCAGCTGATTCAAGAGTTCACACTTAGCTGATGATTTGTTCTAAAGCTTGTTTGGCATGCTGTCCCGGGAGAGAGCCCTGAGCTCATAGATCCTCGAGCCCGGGGCTCCCTCCCGTTTGCAAGGCGAGAGGGGTGTTTGAGCTCAGGTAGATCTGGAGAACTCCCCTGCTGTAGTAGATAATGAACAGATAGTGATTGCTCTTGAGATGACTACTTACTAGTAGTATGTCTATGATGCCGATTTGGATTAGTCAATTAACTTAAGTTGCATGTTTTTGGATGGGCAACTGAATTGGAAGTTCTAAAACAAGCAAAATTCTGCATTGAAGAATAAGGTCAATATAGTATGCTACTCGCACGAGTCTTGCAGTACATCCCTTACCATAGTATGCTACTCACACACACATCTAGCCTCCCTCCCCATACTCTTGCCATACTACGCTACCCTGAAATATGACGTCAGAAAAAGGTAGTACATCATAACCATTTTGTTACTAAACTGATGCCAATTTGTTCTCATCTGCATTGCGACGCACTGTAGAAACAATTAATGTTGACACCCCTAATGACCACAATTGTGTTCCATGAAGCCATACTTGTATATCCCAACAAATCGTTTAGCTTATGTGTCCCTATTTGATTTACAATCAAATGTGGGTGGGTGTTAAACCAGTAGGGTGTTGTCAAATTGTCCACAGTACCTGGGAAAGGATAGACTAGGCCAGAGAAAACAGATGAAGGATGAGAAAAGTGAGAGGGGATCTTGGACTGTATCCCATACATAATCTGTCCCCCACCAGCTGAAAGGCCCACACTTGTGATCTCATGCAGTTATCTGGACACTCCTCTGTGAACTGTGATTACCCCTCCACCACTTTTGGATGTCCAACAGCGATCCCCCAGTTCACTAACTCTCTTTACTCTTCCTCATAGTAGTCGGCTGCAGCAGGCTCTGGCATTCGGCAAATGGTGGGGACTTCTCTAGTCCCTCCACAATTCATCAGACAGCACTGAATGAGATCTCTTTTATATAATTTCTGTTCCTTACAGGTTTCAACAACATGCAATCACACATACTTACTTACTTAGTTGATATTTTGCCGCACCATATTGGTGTTTCAAAACATCAAATTTTTACGAGGTGGGTCATTAGCCCAACGCCCAATCCCCAACCTGGAGGACCAGGACATACACACATTCATTCATTCATTCATTCATTCATTTATTTTCTTTTCGGCTTAGTCCCTTTATTAATCTGGGGTCGCCACAGAGGAATGAACCGCCAACTTATCCAGCATATGTTTTGCGCAGCGGATGCCCTTCCAGCTGCAACCCATCACTGGGAAACATCCACACACTCCCATTCACACACATACACTACGGACAATTTAGCTTACCCAATTCACCTATACCACATGTCTTTGGGCTTGTGGGGGAAACCGGAGCACCCGGAGGAAACCCACGCCAACACGGGGAGAACATGCAAATTCCACACAGAAACGCCAACTGACCCAGCTGAGGCTCGAACCAGCGACCTTCTTGCTGTGAGGAGAATGTGCTACCCACTGCGCCACCATGAGGCCCTACACACATACACTACGGACAAATTAGCTTCTCCAATTCACTTATATCGCATGTCTTTGGACTTGTGGGGGAAACCAGAGCACCCGGAGGAAACCCACGCCAACACGGAGAGAACATGAAGACACAGCCAGGGCTCGAACCTGCGACCTTCTTGCTGTGAGGTGAAAGCGCTGCCCACTGTGCCACTGTGCCACCCATGCAATCACACATGTATGATGTATATTTTAGGATAAAACTCAGCTCTCCAACCTCAGTCATAAAATGAAATGTCACCATACCTCAGACTGAAAGGCTTCAGGTCTCAGGAAAATGATGTCTGTCATAGGACAAAATGGCCTTAGTCTTAAGGCCCTGGTATACTTCAAATGAAATTAAAAAAAAAATAAACAGAAATTGTCATTTCAAACTAAATGTACCCAAAACAAAGTTCTATTTGAGTTTGTTTCAGCAGTTCGAAACAGCTCACCATAGCAAACTTTTGGCAGAGTGTGTTTTGGCTCCTAAACACCTTAAAGCTGCCATTGATCAGTGATGATCACACAATAAGTGAGTGTTCTGGAACTTTGCCTTCTTTGATCTGCAGTTCCTTCCCCCCATTTTGTTTCTCATTCCATGGAGGTCAGACAGGAGCACAACATCCAAAACAAAAACGCTAGCAACACGAATACGCTGAAGGGTTGAGTAGCAGTGCTGTTACCGATGTATCTGCACCTTTACAATCCCTCACAGAGAGATTTTAAAGACTCATAATGTAGACGAGAAGCCCAGTTTGTCATGCCGCATCTTTTCTGTAAGTTCCATTCAGTGTCTGTCCACAGCAAATAGAAAACGATTTGACCCTTCACGGTGATGCTTCTTGTAAAGAAGACTGTTTGCCAGAAGTTTATTTCTCAACCGCCATTGTTGTGTTTAGGTGTACACTCAAGTGGCGTGACACATTTACAACCTTGCCTACTGCAGCATCGGGGTGTTCGGGACCGTTCAAATACAGTATACCCTCACTTAGCCTTTTCAAACTTCTTTTTGCCCTCAAATAAGAACGAAAAGTATACCAATGCATAAGATAAAACAACATTGGGCGAAATGGACCAAGCCGGAGTGTTGTGTTGCCATGTCTCATGTGACTTTTTGTAGGGGTGGAGGTAATTATTTGTTATAATATCACTGTTATTTGTGGTAAGGGTACCTTTACTGCAGTTGCCAGCATACAAGCAAGCTAGCTGCAAATTGCTCAACTTACTAAACGTGCACACAAGACTTGCCAAATGCATGTTCTCCTCTGTAAACAACTTAATTAGTGTAAGTAATTAAAATCCTTGAAATTAAATATATCAGGCGTGGCGTACCTTCCATCAGTATTCCATATCACTTCATCTGAGGCCATTTCATCTGATGCCTCATTTTTCCTGAGATCCAAAGCCTTTCAGTCAGAGGCGAGATACCTTTTTGTCATGTAACAGAAGTCTTTTAGTCTGAGGCATGATGATGCTTCATTTTATGACTGAGGTCTGAAGATGTCCTAAAATGTACACATTCCATTGCAAGCCCTACGCCATCATCGCTCTTCGTCATAATTCCAGAGCTCATCTGTTGAACTGGGGACCAGTGTGGGGTGCAGGTGTTGCTCATTACCACTCGCGCCACTGGCCCTGCTTCACTTCCATAGCTTTCGGCTTCCCTCTGCTTGCCACAAGTGCATTTAAGCACCATGGAAATGAGAGCAAAGCGAGCCTAACATTTTGACTTGGTTTACACTCATGAATTGTTCACAATTGTAGGTGGATACTGCACACTGGTGGGGGTGTGGAGAGACCCCCCTCACACAATTGTAAAGTGCATTGGGTGTATGGCAATACACAATAAATGTGCTATATAAATGTGCATTACGTATCTACTTTGTTTCTAATTATTCTGAAACACCAGTTTGTCAGATAAAACGTTTCGTTCACCCCCTTCTTTTCAGGATCAGCAAAACCTTGTTGTTCCCTTCAATGTGAGTCCAAAAAGAAAATCTCTCTAAAAACCGTCAGCCTCTCTCTTCTTCTGTGGTGGAATTGTGATCTACTGGGATTTTCATACTATTTTACAGGGTTTAAAAGAGGTCTTTTCTTGATAACACGGGACAACTTTGGCGAGGTCTAAATCCCTGCGATTTCAGCCTGCAATATTCTATAAATCTAAATCTGTGACGTATATAATTTGCGATGTGTGTATATATATCATTGGTTTGACATGTTTACCGACAGCCAGTTAATGATTGTTGTGATCAAATTGTCTTTGCGATGAACTTCTGGTCAAAAGTGTTCACACCCTTTCCTGCAGGGTGACTTCAGCTGCAATGAACATCAAACCAAGAACCCATAAGAGCGCTGAATCAAAAGGTACAATCAGTACGAAAACTTCAAACCAATGAAAGGAAATTTCAAAACGGGAAATTTGTATTTTATTCTGGTTTATTGTTGAGGCATGCCGTGAGCAAAATTGCCACTACAGACTGTTCATGTTTCCTGTGTGATGTATCATTTCAGAGTGCGGCATAGTGAAAGTGTCACAGATGGATAAAGTCAAACTCTGGGTGAGTTTTCTTGCATGTTCGTGTTTGGCGCATCTTGATTGTCATTCGGTCTGACATTATGACAACTGAGATCTTACGGAGTGACATGGGGATCCTGATTGCGCAGTCTGACAGGTTACAATTGTTTAAAATTATTGAAAATGACACAGTGTGAGCTGGGCTTAAGTATATACTGCTGCAGCCCTGAGACCTCCAATTTAGAGGGACCTCTGCCAAGGGTAGGTTGGGTTAAGGCTTGAAGGGTTACAGCTGCGGCTACTGGGTATGTGCACCACATTATAGCATGATTTTTGTGTCACTGTACAGCAATAATCACTGTTTTTGCATTACTGTAAGGGCCAGATTTAGGGTTGGGTTAGGTCTAGATGTAGATGTTAATACAAAAACACTTCTGTATGGGGTAGGTTTAGGATAGGTGTAGACCAGGGGTGCAGTCCTGGAGAGGTAGTGTCCTGCAGTGTTTACCTCCAACTACATTCAACATGCCTGCAAGGAAGTTTCTAGTAAAGGGGTGCCCAAACTTGGTCTTAGAGGTTCGGTGTCCTGCATATTTCAGATCCAACCCCAATTAAACACACCTGAACCAGCTAATCAAGCTCTTTCTAGGAATACAAGAAACTTCCAGACAGACAGGAAGTTGAAGGAAGTTAAACTATGCAGGACACCAGCCCTCCAAGCCAGAGTTTGGCCACCACTGGTCTAGTATACTTAGTAAGAGCTTGATTAGCTGGTTCTAGTGTGTCAAATTGGAGTTGGAGATAAACTCTTCAGGACACCAGCCCTACAGGGCTGAGTTTGGCAACCCCTGGTGTAGACGATAGAAAAAACCAAAACAGGTTTACACAATAGACTCTGTGTCATGTACAAGGCTTGAAATAAGTGAAGTTTATTTATAAAGTAATTTCGAGAGGATCACATGCTTATGATTGACCATGGCTGGTCCCGCATTAGCTACCATATCATTTACCAATCAGATGAATCCAAACGCCCATAAATAACCAGATTTTCTTATCTTGGTCATCTTTGCCTTGAAGAATTCCCCATCCACCCCGACTCCTCCTCTTTTCTAGATTAATCCAGGACAGGGCGGCATGGTGGCTCAGTGGCTAGCACTGTTGCCTCACAGCAAGAAGGTCACTGGTTCAATTCCCAACTAGGCTAGTTGCCGTTTCTGTGTAGAGTTTACATGTTCTCCCTGTGCCTGCATGGGTTTCACCCGGGTACTCCCATTTCCTCCCACAGTCCAAAGACATGCAGTGTAAGTGAATTGTATAAACCAATTTGGCACAGTATATAAGTGTTTTAGTACTGGGCATTCACTGCATAACCATATGCTGGTATAATTGGTGGTTCATTCCGCCGTGGCAACCACTAATAATCAAGAAATAGGCAGAGCAAATAATTTCGGGGGGGCTCTCGAGACCTACCTGAGCTCAAACTTCCCTCTCTCCCGATGAAACGGGAGGGAGCGCCGGGCTCAAGGATCTTCTGAGTTTAGGGCTTTCTCCCGGGACAGCATACCAAACACGCTTTATTATCAATCATCAGCTAAGTGTGAACTCTTGAAATAAATCAAAATTTACAGGACATTTGCACAGTCTACTTGGAGCTCAAGTCCCACACATTTGGAGCAGACCTGCCCCTTTGCCTAGCTGGCCTGGGCCTCCATTTTTAACAAAGCGTACTCTTCTTATTTTCATATCCATATAGTAATGCTTGTTATAGACGATGTATCTATGCGCTTCAATATTTTCTTATTTTGTAAAAATTAATTTATGATGATGAATATTGTACAATTCTCTCTGTACAATTTAGCTGTTCATTATTATTATCAAACAATCTGCACCAGAGTTGGGCCTATCTTCCAACAATCCGATCATTTCCCATAGGACAAAATCAAGCACCACCCTACTTCTTTTTTCTCATTTCAGGAACCATTTTAATTGGATGTACGTCACGATACGGGAAAATAGGACAATCTTAAATTTAGTTTCATGTCAACTTTAAGCAACATGCAAAAGGCAACAAAACAGGAACTAACAATTTTACACTGTATATCCCAATAAATTATTCCGGAAAAATAAAATAACAAATTTGAACTATCAATCAATCAATGAAGTTGCCATTTCATTCCACCAGCTATAATCACTGAATCAGCAATCCTTTCCTATTAATTCATAAGCCAATAAATAAACAAACATGGATGGAATGAGGTACCAACCTCACCCCAAATTGCTACCCCACACTCCAATGCACACACCCCTATTCATCATAGCGTTAGTTAGTCCTAGAATGGGTCTTAAAGGTGCCGAGTCACATTTTATTGTTTATACTTTTATTGTTTACACATTTATTTATACTCTTTTTTTTGTCAGGGCAAAATCATTGGATTTTTTGTTTTTGCCTGTCTAGTTTTACCAACATAGACACTTCATTATATTGTCTTCTAGTATTTAATATAATTTATCATTAATTTTCATAAATTGTTATTTCTGATTTCCTGATGACAACTGTAAATCCCAATGTGAAAACTTTATTGGTGTCAAGTTTCAATAGTCATGTCAAAGCAGTAAGTAAATCGGCATACTATCATCTCAAAAACATTGCAAGAATCAGATGCTTTGTTTCCAGTGAGGACTTAGAGAAACTTGTTCATCATTTTATGACCAGCAGGGTGGATTACTGTAACGGCCTCCTCACTGGCCTTCCCAAAAAGACAGTCAGACAGTTGCAGCTCATCCAGAACGCTGCGGCCAGGATTCTGACCAGAACCAGAAAATCAGAGCACATCACACCTGTCCTCAGGTCTTTACACTGGCTCCCAGTTACATTCAGGATAGATTTTAAAATATTACTACTTGTCTCTATAAATCACTCAATGGCCTAGGACCTCAATACATTACAGATATGCTCACTGAATACACACCTAACAGATCACTCAGATCTTTAGGATCATATAAACTAGAAATTCCAAGAGTTCAGTCAAAGCAGGGTGAATCGGCCTTCAGCTACTAACAGCGCCCCCTGCTGCTGGAATCAGCATCCAGAAATGATCAGATGTGCTCCAACATTAGGCTCATTCACATCCAGACTGAAAACACATCTGTTTAGCTGTGCCTTTACTGAATGAGCACTGTGCTGCGTCCCACAGATCACACTATTATGTCTTTCTTTCCTTTTTCATTCTTTTATAACCTGCTTTAACACATTTTAATCTGTTTTTATCTGTTTTCATGTTATTTGTTTTTATTTTTTATACTTGTCTCTTTTATTCCTGTTTATGTAAAGCACTTTGAATTGCCACTGTGTACGAAATGTGCAATAGAAATAAACTTGCCTTGCCTTGCCTCAAGTGCGCATAACCGATAACATGGAGTCGAGATTCAATTGCAAGACTATTCAATTGATTTTGATTTCAAATATGATTCACAGCAATTAAAATTGGGACGCTTAAGAGTTTTCCCAATCATCTCGGCCCCTTTGTAACCAAGCATGGCTTCGCATCCATAATGCAAAAGAGAATAGCTCCTCCCCCCCTGACCAGCAGCCTCTTTGAAATTGAACTCGGCACTTTCTCCCCGCAGCTAATTCCTGCGAGACGTCAGACGGCATCAGTGCTTAATGAGAGATGGCATTTCAAAGGCATTAATTGAGTACGCTCCGGCAGAAACCTGCTTTCAGATTGTGTCGAGGCTTTGTGTGGATTCAGAGGGAGGCCATCTTTTGATTTAATGCCACCCTGAGGGCCGACGAGCAAACTTGCCATTTCTTGTTGAGAAGATCTGGCACGTTTAGTCGTGGGGGGTCATCCAGGAGTTATTTACTGCAAGAATAACAAGGAAGCCATTTTTTTTTTAAATTCTGGAATGGGATTTGTTTCTGCTTATTCATTTTTTTCCCTTCTGCCTAATTTCTGATTTATCAGAGGTCGCCATAGCAGAATGAACCACCCACTATTTTGTGCTTACAATCGCAACCCAGTACTGGGAAACACCCATACACTCTCACATTCACTCACACACTCATACACTACGGCCAATTTAGTTAATCCAATTCACCTATAGCGCATGTGTTTGGACTGTGGGGGAAACCGGAGCACCCGGAGGAAACCCACGCCAACATGGGGAGAACATGCAAACTCCACAAAGAAATGCCAGCTGGCCCAGCCGGGACTCGAACCAGCGACCTTCTTGCTGTGAGGCGACAGTGCTAACCACTGAGCCACCGTGCCGCCCCATTCAGATATTTTTCATAATAATTAGATTTTTCAGTTAGAAAAGGTAACATTTGTCCGACATTTGCACATGCTTAAGAACAATGAATGACATTATAGGGTATGTATGAAATATGGTGTCATTTTGTGTTTTGTTACACATGATGTTGATTTTTTTTCGTAAGTATTACATTAAAAAAAAACAATTAGGCAAACGTAAAGACTTGAAAGAGTTTACAATGCCTATCCATTGAGATTTGTAAGGATCGTATGTGATATTGAGTCTAGTAATTAAACTATTCATTCATTCATTTTCTTTTC
>CAIGQW010031856.1:109715-123072 GCA_903798125.1 Danio choprae
TACTCACTTTATTAAAGTAAAGTCAACTAATCGCTTTAAAAGCAACATGTTTACTCACTTTATTAAAGTAAAGTCAACTAATCGCTTTAACAGCAACAGGTTTACTCACTTTATTAAAGTAAAGTCAACTAATCGCTTTAACAGCAACAAGTTTTTTTTTTATTTAAATAAAGTCAACTACTCAGCCAATATATATATATATATATATATATATATATACATATATATATATATATATATATATACAGTAAATAGCATTGACAGTACCATATGTGTGTGTGTGCTTAGATCCAGCATTCCACTCGCCTCTGTGCAATTTCGTTACTTAGATCCATGGAACAAATTATTCAAAAATGGCTTCACATCCAGCTGCACCACTGCTGCTTGATATGCAGTTGACATACTGCACAATAAGCATTAACACACGTTAAGATTCACGAAGCCTTCTCTCTCCTACTGCGACGCATGCGAAAGAACAGACTAAACCATTCAGACTGAGCATGTGTGGCAAACTTAACAAGTTGAATATTAGCTTTCAGAAACTATAATCCAAGGCTGGGAAAACATAAATCATAGTTAGCGAATTCAGCTGTCGGCAGCTCTGACAAAACAATGAGAGCGACAGAAACGGAGGAGCAAAGCCATGGAAATGACAAGGCTAATTTCACCCACAACTGATTGTCAAATGAGGAAGGCACCTGCACAAAGGAAAAAAATAAATTAGTGCAATTCCCAGGCACTTGAGAGGCAATGTGAGGTGTTCAAGCATGAGACAGTTTCACGCTAAAGGCCTTTCCAGTCCAGCAAAGACACGCTGTGAGCCAGGAGAAAGAGAGAGAGACGAGCGGCATTAATAATCTGCCGACAACGCACAGGGAGAAGTGTTAGAGTAATTGTCTGAGTAGCACCGGCTAAATAAAAGCCAAGTCTGTAAATGCTGTGAGAATTGTTTGTTTCAACTTATTATTTATAGTGAAGGTCAAAATTAGAACCGCATACACGTTGAGGTCACTGTTTAGTCACTGTTTTAAGTTCATAACATGGTCACAACAGGAGTAAAAGAGCTTTTTTTTACTATAACAATATACAAACTTAAGGCACAATATTCAGTCATTCATTCATTTTCATTTCGGCTTAGTGCCTTTATTAATCTGAGGGCGCCACAGCGGAATGAACCGCCAACTTATCCAGCATATGTTTTACGCAGCGGATGCCCTTCCATCTCTGGGAAACATCCATACACACCCATTCACACTCATACACTACGGACAATTTAGCTTACCCAATTCACCTGTACCGCACGTCTTTGGACTAGTGGGGGAAACCTGAGCACCCTGAGGAAACCCACGCCAACACAGGGAGAACATGCAAACTCCACACAGAAACGTCAACTGACCCAGCCAAGGCTCGAACCAGCGACCTTCTTGCTGTGAGGCGATCGTGCTACCCACTGCGCCACTGTGAGGCCCAAGGCACAATATGTGAAATAGAAGACTGACAACGCATTTGAGAAAGATATAAATCCAACCCAGGCTCATCATTGATATGTACCCCTATATACAGTTCTGGAGAGCGCGAAATACGTCCCAGGAGCTGCGTTTTTTTTGCAGTTTTTGTTTTCACGAATCCACCAGAGGCCGCTGTGTACGCTTTTTGAGATCTCAAATTTCTCTAGTGAGTGCCATTCGCACTTCCTGTTCTCGCGTAAATCTGTCAACTGACTGACTGACCAACCGACCGATTGAGAACCCCACGCACCCGATTCCCTAAACCCAACTGATAGTGTTTTCAAAAGCAATCCCACTCGGGGCCATTTGATTTTTACCACATTTTTACCACCTTTTCACCCTGTTATTTGCTTGTTTATTTTATTTATTGTCTTTTTTTTGTTTTACCTGCTTTCTGGAACCATTATTCTCCGGACTCGAACACCGTTGTCGCAGTTAACTCCTCTCTGCGTCTCAAGTTTGCCGATGTACATGGCGAGCTACTGGGCAAACTGACATTAAGTGACCAGGTGTAAACAGGCCCCATGAGGCAAAAAATCTATATCAGTTACCTGATACTGCGTTTGCAGGTGGACGAATGACCAAACCACATAGAAAAAGCTGCTAGTTAGCAAAGTATGAATGTATAACATTCACTGAATCCACACAAAAGCATGCATTGATGCTTGCTTCAGTGTTGCTACCCCTCACAATTTTCTCCAAACATAATTTTCTAGATCCACCTATGATTTGATCTCCTCTGTAGCTCCATTGATTTTCTTAGTAATATGTGGCTCAACTTACCCCACCGTCTTCTAATTTGTACCTAAAGCCCTTCTAAAGCCATCAAATTACAAAACCAGTGCACCGATAAGACCAGCAAACGACTCTTTAATCTAGTTCTCCAGCAGGGTGCGGATCAATACCGTCGTTTCATTTGTAACTCTCAACCCAACAGCAATCTGTTATCATATGCCCCAATACATTAACTCAGAAATTAGGATTCAGAATAACCTTCTATCCCTAGTTAAAGCCTGCCAAGATATTCCCTCCAGAGGCAAACTTGAATTTGGTAAATGTAAAAAAAATTGCATTCAGCTACAAGGATTCCACCTATTAGCTGCATACATATTTGCTTTGCTTTGACTTATGGCTTAACGTGTCGAGGGAAACCTTAAGTTGTTCATTCGCTCCTGCATGTGTCCTCCTGCCAACGCGCTGGTAATGAACCCGCTGCCCTGCGCAGATAATTAGCCGCTACCTGTGGAGCCGCTAATGAAGCCGCTAAGTGAGATGGGAGTTGAGAGATTAACAGATTGAGAGCAGACCGAGAAATAAGCGGCGACACTAAATAAACTTTTAAAGTCCGTCCGTTCAGATGGGGATTTAGCAGAACAAACAAATAAACTCTACCCGCTGAAAGGACTAGTTAGCGCAAAACGGGCCTAAATCGCGAACACAGTTTCTCCACAGCTGCCATTTAGCTTGCTGTAATTAAAATGCATTTTGGGAAATCCAGGTCAACATTTTGAGGCCAGTAGGTTGGGAGCCTGACAGCTGTTCGGTTCAGTTAAATGAATTCACAGCATGTTAGCTGTGTGTATTAGAAACTCATATGGCAGAGTCTAAATGCTACTGCTGCGCTACCAATTTAATGACGCATAGGGGTTTCAGCAGACTATGTGTATCAAAAAACTACTCAAAATCAATTAATATATTTTACTGTTGGGAAGTAGAAAAATTAGCTGAATTAAAAGCTAGGCCAAAGCTCATCTGAAAATATTAGAAAATAGTATATGAGGCTATATTCACACTAATCCAGATACACTTGAAAATGGTGTTTTCTGCATCCACACTTTTCAAAAATGTCCCAAAAGTTGTTGATTTCACACTGAAATGACTGAAAATGGTTTTGTCCCTGTACTGTGCATGTGTTAAGGCTTGTGTTTACTTTCCAGGTCTTTAAAATATTATGGGAATATGTTGAGTAAAGGACAAAATCAAAAGAGTTTTGTATTATGGACCGACAGAAAGGTGGAGGTGTCGCTACAAGCAGGAAAATAAAGTTGCAAAAGTGAGCGAGAACAACAGCTCTCAGTAAATATTCATTGTCCTTTGAAGAAAAGCAATCTGGAGCATGAACAAACCAACATTAACCTTTAGCAATGCTGTGAAAACGAAGAGCATCCAAAACAACTGCTGTACAATGTCCTCCACCATTGCAGCTGAATTGGTCACATGACTAAAGTGCATCATTATGTTGCAAAGCCACCTTCATCATAGTCCACACCGTGACTCAAAAAACAGCATTTTTAAAATGTGTCCACTTTAGAGAGAGTTTTCAAAAATAATTGGTTCATTACATAGAAATATTATCTCAGTGTGGATGGAAGGCCAAAATGGAGAAAAAAGAAGTGTTTTTTAACAAAAATGTGTTAAAAAGAAACATCGATTCAATACATTTTCATTTCTATAGAGCTTTTACAATGTAGATGGTGTCAAAGCAGCGTAACGTAGAAGTTCTAGTCAATTGAAACTGCTTCAGTCGGGTTTTCAGAGTTGAAGATCAGTTTAGTTCAGATCAGCAACATAGCAACAATATGCTCGGATACAGGCAGCCGAAATGAGTTTCCTTCGCAGGGTGGCAGGGCGCACCCTTATAGATAGGGTGAGGAGCTCTGTCACCCGGGAGGAGCTCGGAGTAGAGGCGCTGCTCCTCCACATTGAGAGAAGTCAGCTGAGGTGGCTCGGGCATCTGTTTCGGATGCCTCCTGGACGCCTACCTAGGGAGGTGTTCCAGGCATGTCCCACCGGGAAGAGGCCTCGGGGAAGACCCAGGACACGCTGGAGGGACTATGTCTCTCGGCTGGCCTGGGAACGCCTCGGGATTCCCCCGGAGGAGCTGGAGGAAGTGTCTGGGGAGAGGGAAGTCTGGGGTTCTCTCCTAAGACTGCTGCCCCCGCGACCCGGCCCCGGATAAGCGGTTGAAAATGAATGAATGAATGAATGAATAGTAATAAACCGTGTGCTGTTGCGTAAGGATGTGATTAGCTTGTTCAGGTGTGTTTGATTAAGACCGGAGTGGAGTTCTACATGGCTGTGGCTCTCTATAACTGAACATGTCTTCCACTTATTTAAGCATACGGTATAGAGAATCACATGGGGATCCACACAAAAACAATCCATACTGTGATCGCCTGAAAGAGGTGGTCTTGGTCTGCTTGAAAATTAACTCTGCGGTAATTATGGTTTGTGAGAAAGCAATCAGACTCAATAAACCAAGGTTTATAAGCAGTATGCGAATTATACATTGACTATTTGGGGGAAATCAATATTTGTTTTGGTATTGTTAGTTTGTGCGATACATACATGCATGCTTGTCTCAAGGTCTCCGTAATCCTGGACCAGGCCGTATCCTGAGCAGATGCTGTGGTGGTCATGGAGGAGTGGAGAGCGTGGAACTGATTCCTGAAAGACCCAGTGACAGACGAGTCTCCGCATTGATCCCGTGGGCTTGCCTGAACACCCGCCGGTGATCTACTCAGACCTGCAGCTTCTCCACAATGGATGTCCAGCGTTCTCCAGCTTCCGGCAATTGGTGAAGTTTGTTCCTCGCCACTGTCACCACTGACTTGCTTGGTTCGGGACTTGTGGAGCTGCGCATCGATGGATTTGCTCTTTAGTGTTTGGACTTTCAGCAGTGAAATTGAAACTAAACTAAACTGAACTGAACTTCGACTCTGAAAACTGGACTGACGCAGCCCAGATTTGCTAGAACTTCTACGTTAAGCTGCTTTGACACAATCTACTGTACATTGTAAAAGCATTATAGAAATAAAGATGAATTGAATTGAATGCTTAAGTGAACCAAATGCACATATTTCATTTAATTACATCTAATTGATTAATTTATTGGATACCTACAGTAAGCTCTGATTGGCTATTTCAGGAGATTCTGTGTGATTCTTACAGATGACCTATTTTCTTTAAATAAAACAAACTGAACAACTTCGCATTTCCTACACCAATAAAGGAATGAGCATCAAAGATTGCACTTATTATTTAGAGCATAGAACATATTAAAATACAAACTATGCGTCTAATTTGACTTCGCTTTTAGGCTTTCAGATCGCCAACCGAATATATTCCATCTGAGACTGTTTGTATCATTGTAGGGGTTGGTATTTGTTATTTAATATACCAATCAGAGCAAACTAGTGAAGTTTATTTATAAACTAATTTGGAGAGGATCACGTGCTTATGATTGCTTACAGCTGGCCCGCATTAGCCCGCAATCAATGCACCAATCAGATGATTCCTAGATCACCATAAATAACCAGAGTTCCCTTTTTGCAGTATCTTCGTCTTGAAGAACTCCCCCCACCCACCCCTACTCCTCCTTCCCAGATGGGCGACACGGTGGCCCAGTGATTAGCACTGTCGCCTCACAGCAAGAATGTCTCTGGTTAAAGTCTCAACTAAACTAGTCGACATTTCTGTGTGGAGTTTGCTCGTTCTCCCCGTGATCGCGTGGGTTTTCCCCGGGTTCTCCGGTTTCCTCCCACAGTCCAAAAACACGCAATTTAAGTAAATCGAACACACTAAGCAATACCATTTACAAGCTCACAATAAGTCGGGGGAGTTCATCGAGATCTACCTGAGCTCAAGCTCCCCTCTCGCCCTGCGAACGGGAGGGAGCCCAGGGCTCGAGGATCTCGTGAGCTCAGGGCTCTCTCCCGGGACAGCATGCCAAACAAGCTATATTACCAATCATCAGCTAAGTGTGAACTCTTGAATTTCTCACTATTTAAAGGGCTAACCCCCACACATCTAGTTTTGACATCTTTCAGGGAGGATAAAGCGTTATTTAGGAGGGTCAAACTCCCCTGTAATTTACACAATGTTTATAACAATATATGCTGAATCATTACGCTGCATTAGTTTGTTTTCTGAATGCCTTTCAACATAAGCATTGACAATTTCCATGCAATGTCACTGGATTGGAAAAAAAATGTGTGCAAGCTCATATGCAGGCAAAATCGACAGGAACTTAAGGAACATTTTCAAATAACCAACCAATTACCCTCAAATCATTCAGATAACCAATGTAATTAGCATGATAGGAGGTGTACATACACTGCTGACCCACAACAGTTTTTATCATCCCTCTTCCTGCTGCCAACTCCTCTCTCGATTATTACTATCCCAGATAAGGATGAAGGAATACTTTGGATTTGGGCTAAATCCTGAGCTCAGAAACCTTCACTTTTGGAAGGAGGTCAAATTAGAATTTTTGACTGTTGATCATCAGATGGGATTACCGTCCCGCGTTGCAAACGATGCGGAATACACAATGCGTTTGCTGTGAACGTGCGGAATTTGCCTCATTCGCATCTTCTGCGATTGGTTTGAACCCAGCCACATTGGCCAATCAGAAAGGAGAAAACAGCACGTACACTGATGTCATGAGGTGAAAACTCCAAATGTAGTATCCATATCGCCACCATGTACCCGGAGTTTTGGAAAATCTTCACCCTGACCAGAGTTTTTTAAAAGTTTAGTTTTCAGTCGCCCAATTCACCATTTTTATGTGTAAAAACAGGGAAACCGGGCCTCACGGTGGCGGAGTGGGTGGCACACACAATCACTTCACAGCAAGAAGGTCGCTGGTTCGAGCCTCGGCTGGGTCAGTTGGCATTTCTGTGTGGAGTTTGCATGTTCTCCCCGTGTTGGCGTGGGTTTCCTCCGGGTGCTCCGGGTTTCCCCCACAAGTCCAAAGACATGCGCTATAGGTGAATTGGGTAAGCTAAATTGTCCGTAGTGTATGTGTGTGAATGAGTGTGTATGGATGTTTCCCAGTGATGGGTTGCAGCTGGAAGGGCATCCGCTGCGTAAAACATATGCTGGATAAGTTGGCGGTTCATTCCGCTGTGGCGACCCCAGATTAATAAAGGGACTAAGCCGAAAAGAAAATGAATGAATGAATGAAAACAGGGAAACCGAGTAGAAATAAAGTGTGGTTTTAAAAGTGAAAGTCATTGCCAAGCAAGTACAAACATAAGCAGCACATAAATACATTCATTACATTAAAAACTGGTCAAACTGACCCGTGTTGGCTCTAACATGTATACATGCCATGCTGATTTTAAATCTGATTTCGTCTAAATAATTGTTAACATCTTGAAATTGTAAACGAGACAATATCATTAATGACTGGGAGGCTTCAATGTTGATTTGCAGGTCTGCTATGTACATTTGAAAACAACAGTGATGGGTAAAATTTACCCTATGGTGGTTCTACTCTCCTGGTTCCAGGAGGACTGGTTAAGATGGTTTTAGATGGCTTTGAATGTCTCAGACCACAACTTGCCCCCTTGTTAAGCTGGACGAGTAGAGTTTCTGAGGCTCCTCTGCTGGCCTCCAGACCTCTGTAGGACACAAGGGGATTAGGCCTAAGTGCAGCTCCACCTCTGGACCACGTCTGCTGGGGTTTGTTGATCCCCTGATTAACATGTCACTCAGCCCCCAGTGTTCAAACCAGACTTCATGGCTCCTCAAGAGAAAAGGCCTTTTATGACTGGCTTAAGACCTTTGCGAGAGGTGCCCGATGTTTTCGTACCTTCAGGTTGCTTGCAGGAACTTCTAATTTAAACTGGAATGTGCCATTACAGTACATCCAGGGCACCAGGGCTGGAGGTGGAGCTTCGTTGAGCTTTATGAAATCATCACCACGTGGAAGCATTGATTAACATGCGTTTATAATGAATCTTTTTCATATTAATAAGCTAAGTATGCACTATTTTGAGATGTTTGAAATAAGAAGGCTTGTTAAAGGGATAAAAATTAAAAAAATCATCATGTATTCAACCTTCACTTGGTCCAAATCTTTTCGAGTTTCTTTCTTCTGTCGAACACCAAAGATGATATTTTGAAGAATGTTGTAAACCTGTAGCCACTGGCTTCCATAGTATATGTTTTACCTACAAATACCATGTATTTTCTACAACCTTCTTCAAAATATCATCTTATAAGAAACTTATAAATGTTTGAAAACACTCGAGAATGAGTGAATAGTGAGTACATTTCAACGTTTGTGAACTATCCCTTCAACTAAATTGCTTCAATGATTGTGGGAGTGTTTAATAACTTACTTTTCTGCCATACAATGCAAAAGATCTGAACTGGGATAATGCATTTTGATTTTAATGCAGTTCTAAATAGCAATGTATGTTATTCTTTTGTTTCTAAACTTGCTTTATTAATAGATAATCATTCATTCATTCATTTTCATTTCGGCTTAGTCCCTTTATTAATCTGGGGTCGCCACAGCGGAATGAACCGCCAACTTATCCAGCATATGTTTTACGCAGCGGATGCCCTTCCAGCTGCAACCCATCTCTGGGAAACATCCATACACACCCATTCACACTCATGCAGTACGGACAATTTAGCTTACCCAATTCACCTGTACTGCATGTCTTTGGACTTGTGGGGGAAACCGGAGCACCCGGAGGAAACCCACGCCAACACAGGGAGAACATGCAAACTCCACACAGAAACGCCAACTGACCCAGCCGAGGCTCGAACCAGCAACCTTCTTGCTGTGAGGCGAACGTGCTACCCACTGCGCCACCGCACCGCCCTATTAATAGATAATGAAGGATTAAATAAAATTAAAAAATGGTCCCACTTTATATTAAGTGACTATTTACTTGCATCAAAAAACAAATACAATGTACTTACTGTGTTTATAATGTATTGCAGAACACTATTAAAGTCAACATAGACTCATTCAAAAAAAAAAAAAACGTAGCCCTATATACATTTCTGGACATCGCAAATTATGTAGCCAGAGGTACGTATGGCTGCATTTCAAAATGAACGCTAGGGGGCAGTATGACGCCGTTCCTTTTCGCTTACCAGCTGACCTCTTACCTTCCTGTGGACCGCTTTTCCTCTGTTACCAGATTGTCCGGTGGCTCACTGCGTACGTCGGAGGATTTGAGACGTAAAGCATTGAAGAGTTGACCGCGATGAGGGGGTTTGAGTCCGAAGAATGGTTCCAGAAAGCAGGTAAACAGCAGGGAAACAAAAGCCAAAAAATAAAACAAGTACAATTTGATTGCTTTTCAAAACACTGTTTAGGGAAGTGGTTTGGCGCTGGTCAATCGGTGCTTTTCAAAACACTATCGGTTGGGTTTAGGGAAAGAGGAGGGTGGGGGGATCGGTCGTTTGGTCAGTCAGTCAGTCGACAGCGGCCTCTGGTGGATTTACGCGAGAACAGCAGGTGCGAATGGCACTTGCGAGAGAAATTTGAGATGTGAAAAGGCGCACACAGCGCCCTCTGGTGGCTTCGTGAAAACAAAAACTGCAAAATGAACGTACCACCTGGGACATATTTGGCGGTCTCCAGAAATGTATATAGAGATACGTAATCAGAATGAGCCTGGGTTGATTAAAGTAGGGTACGGGTCGGGTTAGGGACAGGTTTGGTTGTATGGGTAGGTTTAAGGGTGGGTAAAGGTGTAAGGGATGGTCAACAGTGTAAACAAAGATATAATTACAGGTGTAATTACACGCAGGCATTTAATCAATCATAAGTATAATGTAAACATGTATTTACACAATAAGTACATTGTAACAAATGATTAATACCAGTGTAAGTACATATTAATTTGGCCATTAGTTAGTAGTTAGTTAGCATTAGTCGGCCATTAATTAAGGCCAACATTTTTTGTTGTCCAGGCAAATTGATTAGGTAGGAAATCCAACAATTAAAAACAAAGAAATTGACCTAAGATACTTATCCACATGATAAAGGAGGTCTTGAACTTCCCCAAAATATCAATAGCTCATTTTCTACCAAAAACAAAGCCATTTGTGATGTTTGTCTTTGTATTGCTGTACAATTTCACACATACGGTATATAGAAATTATTTGTTAACATGGCATTATCAAGGCCTCACAGTGGCGAAGTGGGTAGCACGTTCACCTCACAGCAAGAAGGTCGCTGGTTCGAGCCTCGGCTGGGTCAGTTGGCGTTTCTGTGTGGAGTTTGCATGTTCTCCCTGTGTTGGCGTGGGTTTTCTCCGGGTGCTCTGGTTTCCCCCACAAGTCCAAAGACATGCGGTATAGGTGAATTGGGTAAGCTAAATTGTCCGTAGTGTATGAGTGTGAATGGGTGTGTATGGATGTTTCCCAGAGATGGGTTGCAGCTGGAAGGGCATCCGCTGCGTAAAACATATGCTGGATAAGTTGGCGGTTCATTCCGCTGTGGCGACCCCAGATTAATGAAGGGACTAAGCCGAAATGAAAATGAATGAATGAATGAATGAATGGCATTATCAAACCATTAGGGTATTACCATATTAAAATGGTTGAATAATTACGCCATTGGTAACTCTTTAGGATCATACACACCATCTCTTAGGGCTTTTTATGCTTTTAGTCAATTGTTTTGCTCATCGATATTAAGCAAGGTGCTGTTAACTTGAAGTGTCGGGTTTTCCTTAAAGGGACGGTTCACCCAAAAATAAAAATTCTGCCATCATTAACTCAGCTTTCACTATATTGTGTTGAACACAAAAGAAGAGCTTTTAAAGAATGCTGTAAAGTTGACTGGAATTCAATGGTTACAGGTTTAAAGCATTCTTCAAAATATCTTCTTTTGTGTTAGTTTTGAGTAAATGATGGCATAATTTTCATCTCTTGAATGAACTGTCTCTTTAAGAGATCTGAAAAATTACATTTAGACAAATATGGAAATTATTTATTTCCAATTATGGCATTGACAGAATTCAATGGTTGAATAATTATATATCCTTATTACCCTTTTGATTTGTAAGCCGGGCGGCACGGCGGCTCAGTTGTTAGCACTCTCGCCTCACAGCAAGAAGGTCACTGGTTCGAGTCCTGACTGGGCCAGTTGGCATTTCTGTGTGGAGTTTGCATGTTCTCCCCGTGTTGGCGTTGGTTTCCTCCGGGTGCTCCGGTTTCCCGCACAAGTCCAAACACATGCACTATAGGTGAATTCATTCATTCATTTTCATTTTCGGCTTAGTCCCTTTATTAATCTGGGGTCGCCACAGCGGAATGAACCGCCAACTTATCCAGCATATGTTTTACGCAGCGGATGCCCTTCCAGCCACTACCCATCACTGGGAAACATCCACACGCATACACTATGGTCAATTTAGCTTACCCAGTTCACCTATACCGCATGTCTTTGGACTTGTGGGGGAGACCGAACACCCGGAGGAAACCCACGCCAACACGGGGAGAACATGCAAACTCCACACAGAAATGCCAACTGACCCAGCCGAGGCTCGAACCAGCGACCTTCTTGCTGTGAGGCGATCGTGCTACCCACTGCGCCACCGTGAGGCCCTTATAGGTGAATTGGGTAAGCTAAATTGTCTGTAGTGTATGTGTGTGAGTAAGAGTGTGTGGATGTTTCTCAGTGATGGATTGCAGCTGGAAGGGCATCCGCTGTGTAAAATATATGCCGAAATAGTTGGCGGTTCATGCCGCTGTGGCGACCCCTGAAAAATAAGGGACTAAGCCGAATGAATGAATAATTTGTAAGCCTTTTTTTTAACAGTATATGATTTAGTTTTTTTACTGTTACTGTTCTTCTACACACTTCCTCACTTTCCAATTCCACATCATTTGTAAACCTGTATGTTAAGTTAAATATGCAATATGCTTTCGTTTCCCAATAAAAAGCTAAAAAGGCGAGAAGTTGTTCATAGATGCTGAGGCGACACATCCCAGAGGAATACATTATTTGTACTGTCTGCAAAATGCTATCATTCATCTTGCGCTGTGTCTCTGCTATGTTTCAAACAAACACTGATCTATTATTTATACAGTTCAATGGGACTGTTTCTCCTTCTTGTATGGTACACAAATTCGCCTCTTTGTAATGCGAATTGGAGGTTTTAAATAAATCATGAAGTTCGGTATAGAGTAAAACCGCATTTCTAGTCTAGTGAAGAACACGTCTTTTACAAGCTGACATGTTCACTTCGTCTTCAAAGAGTCGACGAGCTAGTTAAGTCAATTGTATAACATAACCAGGTCACATTTCAGCTCAAAGGGAAATAATAGGAGAACAGAAGTTTCTTGACTTTGTGTTAGTTTTTAATACAAAAAAAACAACACCAGCACACCATCCTCAACCCAATGCCATTTTATAAACAGAGACTGAAACTAAAGGTTTTTGGACACTCAATCCGAAATTCATTCATTCATTCATTTTCTTTTCGGCTTAGTCCCTTTATTAATCTGGGGTCGCCACAGCGGAATGAACCGCCAACTCA
The DNA here is from genome assembly GCA_903798125.1 of Danio choprae. Classification (NCBI taxonomy): domain Eukaryota; kingdom Metazoa; phylum Chordata; class Actinopteri; order Cypriniformes; family Danionidae; genus Danio; species Danio choprae. The sequence goes on from CAIGQW010031856.1 coordinate 122,524, forward strand.
TCCAGCATATGTTTTACGCAGCGGATGCCCTTCCAGCTGCAACCCATCACTGGGAAACATCCATACATACCCATTCACACTCATACACTAAGGACAATTTAGCTTACCCAATTCACCTATACCGCATGTCTTTGGACTTGTGGGGGAAACCGGAGCACCCGGAGGAAACCCACGCCAACACGGGGAGAACATGCAAACTCCACACAGAAACGCCATCTGACCCAGCCGGGGCTCGAACCAGCGACCTTCTTACTGTGAGGCGATCGTGCTACCCACTGCGCCACTGTGCAGCCCTAGATTTGTCCATGTGTGATATAATTTGTTACTTTTCTTATGACAAACATAACACACAATTTATAGGGAATTGATTTATTTTAATGGGTAAATATTATATTCACCAAATGTACATTTTCTTCATCATTACCTAATTTGCTGAATTTTCTTTGTGACTTAAATTGTTTAATTACTGCATTACAAAATGTTTATAGTAAAAATGTGTAAAAACTGAAATTTCATAAGGACTTTCATTCATTCATTCATTCATTCATT
>CAIGQW010031856.1:129446-150020 GCA_903798125.1 Danio choprae
CTTTAGGGTGAAGCTATCAGTCCTTAAGGGTGGAGCTATCAGTCCTTAAGGGTGGAGCTATCAGTCCTTTAGGGTGGTGCTATCAGTCATTTAGGGTGGGGCTATCAGTCATTTAGGGTGGGGCTATCAGTCATTTAGGGCAGGGCTATCGGTCATTTAAAGCGGGGCTATCAGTCATTTAGGGCGCGCCTATGGGCTATCAGTCCTTTAGTGACTTAAGTCACTGTAAGCTTCACCCTTATCAGTCATTTAGGGCGGAGCTATCAGTCCTTTAGGGTGAAGCTATCAGTTCTTAAGGGTGGGGCTATCAGTCCTTTAGGGTGGGGCTATCAGTCCTTTAGGGTGGGGCTATCGGTGCATTTCTCGCATTTGTCCATTCGTCAGTTTTCCTCCATTTTGTTAGCAATGCCTATCTTACAATGATCAAACCGGTTCCCACAGGATGTATTCTCTTCATTCGTGTTGATTTAAAAGGACAATATTAACTTCTGTTTCATGCTGATTTTAACAACCAAAATGTAGTGTTTCTGTCATCGCCACCTACTGGCCTGGCATGCAGATTACAGCATTTATAGTCATTTAGCATCAGATTCATGGGAGCAGGGGTTGCTGTTGTCATGTAAATGTGTCTTAAATGTCAGGACAGTTGAAGCATTGAGAAAGCACAGATATGGTTTTACATCACATTACTTCTAGATAAAAACAGAGCCGTTATGCGCAACATTCACACTGTGACAGAATCAACCGTAATATGTCTGTTCTCAATTAAGCAAAACTGCAACATCATACATCTCACTCAGCAACTAGAAACCAATATGTTTTCTGCCTATTACCAGAGAACGCTGCGAAACTGCCGTCTTTTGAGATACTTTAGGAAACAAAGGCGGCGAGAAACGAGCAGCAGAAATGAGGAGCGAGGAGAAAAGGAAAGCAGAAAGTCTATAACAGCGCGAGTGTGAAAAATGAAAAGTAAACAGTGAGAAAAAAGCGTCTGCATCGTTGATGAGTTTCTGCTCACACAACTGCCCTTCACATCCAGAGAAAAGAGCGACGGGGAAAGTAGGATAGTGGGAGGCTCCACGAGGAATCAATTTTTATCTGCTTCTTTTTTTTTCCACCAACAAAAAGCAATTACGACACGGCACCGGCAAATTGGGCGACAGCCAGATCTCTCACCAGAGAGAAGGGGAGGAGAGATGAAGAACTAAACCCTTGATACGATGGAGAGGAGGACAAGGAGAACCACATGTAGGAGAGAACAATAGAGCCAGAGGAATGCAGAAACAGACCATCCAAACACACACCCTGAAATACACCAACAACACAATTGCTAACCCATGCTGCATTACATGATCGCTTTATTGAGGAGAACGGATGCAAGGAATGTCTTAAAGCACAATAAAATATCACTATCCTTCAGCTTAATCCCTGATTAATCAGGGGTCGCCACAGCGGAATGAACCGCCAATTACTCTGGCATATGGTTTACACAAAGGATGTCCTTTCAGCTGCAACCCAGCATTGGGAAACCAAAACAAAACGCTAAATGCTAATAAAAAATGTATATAATATGTTTGTAATCAAAGCTGTTTGTTGCCTGACAGTCTGAATTACTGATTAGTTGTGGGGGGTTGTATTCAGAGCATTTATGTTAATTGGTATCTAAATATGTATGATCTCTATTATAAGTATTTCATATGGTCTGCTATGCCCCACTAACTATTAGGTTGAGGGATGGGCCATCCTTCTTATTTCCAGAAATGACTTTCTAAATAGTAAGCACTGTCGCCTCACAGCAAGAAGGTCGCTGGTTCGAGTCCTGGCTGGGTCAGTTAGCATTTCTGTGTGGAGTTTGCATGTTCTCCCCGCGTTGGCGTCGGTTTCCTCCGGGTGCTCCGGTTTCCCCCACAGTCCAAACACATGCGCTATAGGGGAATTGAATAAACGAAATTTGGCCGTAGTGTATGTGTGTGCATGTAAGAGTGTATGGGTGTATCCCAGTACTGGGTTGCAGCTGGAAGGGCATCCGCTGCGTAAAACATACGCTGGATAAGTTGGCGGTTCATTCCGCTGTGGCGACCCCTGAATAATAAAGGGACTAAGCCGAAGGAAAATGAATGAATGAGCTTCCGACCTTTTCTCGTGAGATTGGTTTGGATCTATTGTAATTCACCTATAAAGCCTAGTCCACTAGACTATGTCATGTGAAAATTATCGTAATTATGAATTCTATAGAGAACATGTAAAAAAAAGAAAGAAAGATGGTATCGCTTTATCACAATTTTGTTGATTTGAAGTTACATTGGAACTACATCACAACTAACTCTTAGAGTATTAGAATGTGGCGTGCTTGCACAAACAACCTATAACGTTTTGGTATCACTTTATTTTGATGGTCCCTTTTGCACATTTTGTGTTGACTAAAAATGACATTGCAACTTCAATTCACATTATAGCAGAGGTCACCAATCTCTGTCCTGGAGGGCCGGTGTCCCGGTGTCTTTGAATGTTTTTGTCTGTTTGTCTCCATCTAGTGTCTGAATAATCCTCAGGTTAGTGTATACTCCATCAGCTGTTTTCATTACTGTCAGCGTAGTGTTTTTGTCTGTTTGTCTCCATCTAGTGTCTGAATAATGCACAGGTTAGTGTATACTCCATCAGCTGTTTTCATTACTGTCAGCTTTGTGTTTTTGTCTGTTTGTCTCCATCTAGTGTCTGAATAATGCACAGGTTAGTGTATACTCCATCAGCTGTTTTAGTGTCTGTCCGCTTTGTGTTTTTGTCTGTTTGTCTCCATCTAGTGTCTGAATAATGCACAGGTTAGTGTATACTCCATCAGCTGTTTTCATCACTGTAAGCTTTGTGTTTTGACTGTTTGTCTCCATCTAGTGTCTGAATAATGCGCAGGTTAGTGTATACTCCATCAGCTGTTTTAGTGTCTGTCAGCTTTGTGTTTTTGTCTGTTTGTCTCCATCTAGTGTCTGAATAATGCGCAGGTTAGTGTATACTCCATCAGCTGTTTTAGTCTCTGTCAGCTTTGTGTTTTTGACTGTTTGTCTCCATCTAGTGTCTGAATAATGCGCAGGTTAGTGTATACTCCATCAGCTGTTTTCATCTCTGTCAGCTTTGTGTTTTTGACTGTTTGTCTCCATCTAGTGTCTGAATAATGCGCAGGTTAGTGTATACTCCATCAGCTGTTTTAGTGTCTGTCAGCTTTGTGTTTAGACTGTTTGTCTCCATCTTGTGTCTGAATAATGCACAGGTTAGTATATGCTCCATTCAGTTGTTTTCATTTCTGTCACTTTTGTGTTTTATTAAAACATTAATAAAACGTTTATGGCTAAGAACAATGTTTTGTGTCTAATGTATATGTTTTGTGGCAAGTAGAGAGATAAAATACATCCAGGGCGGTTGTTCTGGCGAAATAAAGCCCTTTAGTCTTAAACAACAGTGCTCCTACTACAACCTAATTCACTGTGAGTTAATCTGGGTGTTAACAAAGAAGAACAAATACTGTAATAAATGTTCTTTGTTCCTTTACATTTACTAACATTAGCTAATGGAACAGCATGACCAAAGTATCTTCTACTCAAGAACAAAAGTCATACTCGTGAGGATAAATACATGCTTTTTGTTTGGTGGGAATGAAGGAGTGGGCTATGTCTAGGTTTTAGTCGGTTATGTCATCAGCCGCCAAAATGAAGATGTAAAAAACAAGGTTGCATAGCTGCTATTTAAAATCGAGCTTTAAAAGAGATGCCGACTGAAAGCTAAGTCTGGCATCTCTTCATGTTTCCACCCACACCGCCACCCCCTTCACCAGCGGCAGCCTCCATCTTAACCCAGTAATCCACATCTAGTTAATTTACATTTACAAACACCAGCCCAGAAACTATCTGCGCTTGCCAAATGTGTCCTTTTCAAAACCGGTTTCTGTAGCGCATAAATCAACAAAACAAACAAAGGGCTGCGCGGCCAGCTAAAACTGAGGAAAAGGATTTGAGATAGAGCACAAAGTGCGAATGCGGCACAAACTCTGCGCTGGAGGAGGCGGAGAACAGAGAGGAATTACAGTTGCACCATCATCACAGTTGCAGAGCTGATAAAAATAGCTCTCATTTAGCCAGCCTAGATGGTTGATAAAGCACTTTTCCCGCTCTTATAATGAGACGTGCAGTGAATGCAGCTCAGTGGAGATAATTACACATTGCACGCTCGGATTATTATTATGGGTTTTTTTTTTTCCTTCTTTGTCAGGTCAGGTTATAAATGTTTTGTCAGGTTTCTGGATAGGTAACATCTAAATGAACTGCTTTTAATTAACTGCGTTTATGGCTTCTAAGAAGGACTTTTATTGTAAAACATTGTTCAGCTTCACTTTATTAGGTTATATAAATTAAACTAGCTCATATCAGGTGCAAGTATAGGATCTTTATGATTTACAATTGTTTCACTGTCCTTCGAATGATGCTGCTGTTACATTTAAATTTTGCTGCTATAACTACTTGAAACTATTCATACATATACACACATATATAAATATATATATATATATATATATATATAGGCCTCACGGTGGCGCAGTGGGTAGCATGTTCGCCTCACAGCAAAAAGGTCACTGGTTTGAGGCTGGGTCAGTTGGCGTTTCTGTGTGGAGTTTGCATGTTCTCCCGGTGTTGGCGTGGGTTTCCTCCGGGTGCTCCGGTTTCCCCCACAAGTCCAAAGACATGCGGTACAGGTGAATTAGGTAAGCTAAATTGTCTGTAGTGTATGTGTGTGAATGAGTGTGTGTGGATGTTTCCCAGTGATGGGTTGCAACTGGAAGGGCATCCGCTGCGTAAAACATATGCTGGATAAGTTGGCGGTTCATTCCGCTGTGGCGACCCCTGATTAATAAAGGGACTAAGCCAAAATTAAAATGAATGAATTAATATATATATATTTATCATTACATAGTAGTAGTCTACAAACAAATATTTATTTTTACTTGATAATATTTTACTTACATACTATGATGTTGCGTTGAGAAAATCCACCCTGAGATAGCTTTTTTGCATGTTGATAGTATGAACTTGCCTGTTACTGGTATGTTTCTGTCTGTTTAACATTATGCTAGCATTGATTGACATGATGCTAACATGTTTCAGTTCACTTTATCACTTGTCTAACGTGTTTTAGCATGTTGCTATCATGTTAATAATAGTATGTGGCTAGCACTGATTAATGTTACGTTGATTAATTAACTGCTACTACTACAATCTTCTGAAATAATACATTCCAAGATAGTAAACAATCTACACAAACTGTGAGGTTGAGAAAGATCTAGTCTAAAAAGTTTATTATTATTACTATTATTATTTTAAGTTTGACTTCTTTGCATGTTTATTGTATGAAATTGCGCGTTTCTAAAATAGTTAGCATTTTGTTATTATGAATTATCATGTTACTGGTAGGCCTCACGGTGGCACAGTGGGTAGCATGTTCGCCTCACAGCAAGAAGGTCGCTGGTTTGAGCCTCGACTGGGTCAGTTGGCGTTTCTGTGTGGAGTTTGCATGTTCTCCCAGTGTTGGCGTGGGTTTCCTCTGGGTGCTCCGGTTTCCCCCACAAGTCCAAAGACATGCGGTATAGGTGAATTGGGTAAGCTAAATTGTCCGTAGTGTATGTGTGTGAATGAGAGTGTGTGGATGTTTCCCAGTGATGGGTTGCAGCTGGAAGGGCATCCGCTGCGTAAAACATATGCTGGATAAGTTGGCGGTTCATTCCGCTGTGGCGACCCCTGATTAATAAAGGGACTAAGCCGAAATGAAAATGAATGTTACTGGTATGTTTGCCTGCTGGCATGAATTAGCACACACTAATATTAGCATGTTACTAGCATATTTCTGGTGTGGTTGACATTCTGCTAGCATGAATTAACTTGTTAACATGTTTCAGTTTGTTCTATCACATTTTAGCATGTGTCATTCATCCATTCATCTTTATTAATCTGGGGTCGCCACAGCGGAATGAACCGCCAACTTATCCAGCATATGTTTTACATTGCCCCATTTTAGCATGTTTCTATCATGTTATCTATAGCATGTTGCTAGCATCAATTAACGTGTTGCTAACATGTTTACCAATATGTTTTTGTTAGCATGAAGTATGTGTTAGTAGTATAATTCTAGCATGCTCACATAAAACGGCACACACTGAAAAGTTACGCTTGCTGTTTGTTCAAATGACTTATTTAAAATGAGCTGAAACAACACAATTCTTGAGGTTTTTCGAGGGGACAACTTAATTGTTTTATGTTCAATCAACTTAAATTTGCATAAAAATAATAAAGTGAACATAATTCCTTCCTGTTGTCCCAACACAAATAGATTGTGTGGAACCCAGCATTTTTTACGGTGCACTGCTAGAACGAATTAGCATGTTGCTAGCAACTGTCCTGCCTCTGTTAGCATACAAAAATCTCCAAAATGGAGTTCAAATATGTCATGTACAATGTATTGTAACAGCTGAAAGAAAGAAAAAGCAGCTGGTTTTAGTTAGTCTACCAGCCTGACCAGCTAAATCCAGCCCACCAGTTTGGGCTGGTTTAAGCTGTTTTATATTGTCATTTATTTTCAGCAGGTTGTGTAATATTGCAGCATTCTCTATTGTTTTTGTTAAGTTTTTACTACACTGTATATGTTATTTTATATTGTACAGTCATTTTGAAGCATTCCTCTACACCATTATATATTAGGAGAGTACTACCCTGCTGAAAAAAACCAGCATATGCTGGTAAGCCATGTTTTGATGCTGGTCTTGCAGGTTTCAATGCTGGTTTTGATGGTCTCAATGCTGGTCTTGCTGGTTTCAGTGCTGTTCTCAATGCTGGTCTCAGTGCTGGTTCTGGCCAGCATCAAGACCAGCATTGAAACCAGCATCGAGACCAGCAAGACCAGCATTGAGACCATCAAAACCAGCATTAAAACCAGCAAGACCAGCATACCAGCATCAAAACATACCTTACAGCATATGCTGGTTTTTTCAGCAGGGTATATTTGCAGGTAGTGTTTTTGTAAGGAATTACATTTTATGTTGTTTATTGTCGTATGTAATTGCATTGTGTACTTCCTCACTTGCGTTTCCTGAACCCCCTACAAAATGAGCGGTTACATCTCAAGAGCCTATCCATTCAATAAACGTATATTCACAATCGTTCCAAACACCCCTCCCCACTTGGCCTTAATTATTCAGCACTTTGGTGTTCAGAGAATGAAAGTATTTTGTTTACATTCCATCTGATCTTAAATAAAGCCATTGATTCATGTTACACGTGGCTTTTTTCAACTGGGTGGGACTGCGTGTTTGGACTGTTTAAATGTATGTAACACTTATAGAGTTGTGCAACGTTGACTCGTTATCCTGCTGTATAGTGGCAAAGTAATTAATCACCGCGTGGCTGATTTGCAGCAAATTCAGCTGTGTTGACTCTTAGCTTTCAGCAGGTTTGTAATGAATTGAGCCATTGTTAGCATTGCGCCGTCGCATGTATATTATACATTTGAGAATTTGGCTGTTTCATTAAAGCCGGACAGCGTATAATTCATGTTCGGGCTGGAAAGGAATTACGCCCGTGCCTGGTGTGCCTCCTGTGTACAATGTTTTAATTTCCCTCACAAAAAAAATAATAATAATAAAAAAAAAAAAATCAATAAAGCAGACTCTTATCTCCAGCCTAACAAGTTTATTGACAACCTCAAGTGTGTAGCAAGACCGATGTCCCATTGTGCGATAAACTAGATACCACTAGTATTACTATGACTTTAGTGCACTGTCTAGTTGCCCAGACGCCATGCCTCAGTAGTGTGCACTAACCTCAGGCGGTGTGGGGTCAAGGGTACAAAAGACCCTTAGAAAGCGTCTTTTCTCCAGATGGCCACGCTTAGTCCGCTAGACAAAAGACGCATAGCTAGAGCTCTTTGAATGTTTTCTTAAGGCTGACCTGATCTCTTGGCCTCAAAATATCAGATGTGTCATTGTCGCATGTGATTGGCAGCGCATAAGTAATGCATCAAGTATATTTTATGCAATTTTAATGGCGTTCCGTAGTCCGTCGCAAGCACTTTTAAGCTGTACAGTCTTATTTTTTTGAGGTTTACGGATTGGGGAACAGTCTGAGTCTGTGTACCCCAGGGCACAGAGAGCAGGGAAGAGAACAAGAATTTGGGAATGTAATGTTAGGGCTCCTCTTATAGGCCAAAAGATTTACAACCACAAAAAAAGTCCTCAAAAGTACAGACTACTAGCTAGAGTGAAGTTAAGAATGAAGTTATATGCTGAGTAGTACTCTTGGAAACATTTGTATTTGTTGTTATTGATCTCAAAAAGCCCTTAAAGATCAAGCTTTCCTGCATAATCTCAATTTTGTTGATCAGACGTATGATCTTTTGCATAATAGATATTAAACTAAAATTGTGAAAATGCTGTATAAACCTTTTTCCTGGTAATAACCTAGTCACACTAATCTATTCCAATAGCAATTTGTAATTCTTACATGTTTTGGCAAACGTTTTATACATTCTTTATTACATTTTTTTCTACAAGACTTTTTGTTTTCCTACAGTAGAAGCCAATGGGTGCCAGCTACAAGTATTCTTAAACATATCTTTCTTTAAAATTCTTTATCCTCATTCATTCATTTTCTTTTTGGCTTAGTCCCTTTATTAATCTGGGGTCGCCACAGTGAAATGAACCGCCAACTTATCCAGCATATGTTTTACGCAGCAGATGCCCTTCCAGCTGCATCTCTGGGAAACATCCATACACACTCATTCACACACATACACTATGGACAATTTAGCTTACCCAATTCACCTGTACCGCATGTCTTTGGACTTGTGGGGGAAACCGGAGCACCCGGAGGAAACCCACGCAAACACGGGGAGAACATGCAGACTCCACACAGAAATGCCAACTGACCCAGCCAGGGCTCGAACCAGCGACCTTCTTGCTGTGAGGCGATTGTGCTACCCACTGCGCCACCGTGCTGCCCTTAAAATTCTTTTTTTTCGTTTTGAACAAATAAAAATTGAGTAAATGGTGACAGAGCTTGAATATTTGGGATAGACGGTCCCATAAACATTTGAAGGTGCGACAAACTGAACTGCTATATATTATATTGCAATTATACCACACTTGCCACATACCAGAAACCAAGCAAATTAAAAGAATAGCAGTGATGTTTAAAAAGAAAAACACTCATAACACTTAGGGACTGCATAGTAATGCCCTATCAACCCCTTTAACACCCTATCAACCTGCTCATGAAAACACTGAGCAATTAGCAAGTGCAACATTGAACAACCACCCACAATAATCATGCCAGAAACTTCGGCACCAACAACACTAATCAGCAAACAAAAAAATGGCTTGTTTCTTCATAGCATACCCTATCAAACGGTTCAGGTCAGGTGAAATCCTTCCTCCCCTCTTTTTTTGTCCATAAATCCACGCTCGCTTACAGCCCTGGGAAAGCACTTCTGTGCTGCCTCAGACAAACACAAACTAACTACCGGACTAATGGACCCGAGGGAGCAGACCTTTGAACCGAGGGAAGGTCAACCTTCAAGACCACAGTGTCTTTTTGTCCTGTTCTCTCAAAAGTCGTCTGGTATCTGTCACGAAGACGAGAATTCAGGGCAGTCACGCTTCAATGGAGAATATTTCGAGAGCGTTCGGGGGTTGAGGACAATGATATTGCAAATCCAGTCTCGACGAAATGCTTACTTCAAATACTGAACCTGCATTTTTCACTACACAGTCATCAGGAAATGCTAGGTGGGTCACTCTGCGGTATATTTCAAAGGGAAGTATTTCATGCACCCAATAAATAGGCGATGCAGTTTGCTAGTATTCCAAACGTCTCTGGGAGCTGATAAATGGGGAAGGCAGTATCTTAGGGGGAAAGCTGAATTTACTGCTTTAAATGCTTTAGGAGTGCAGTGCAGAATGGCGAATATAAATCAGGAAGTTGATCTGGCTGCTTTGCTGGGCGTCGTCGATGCCTTATCTGAGCTGGATACAGTGAGCACTGGAGAGTCCGCAGTGATATAAATAATGCCTATTGATTTCAGAGAAGCCGGGACACTGGAGGCACACAAACACAGAGTGTGATTATAAACTGTTCGGCTTTTGCTTGGAATAGGCAGTATTTGCGGCAAACATTTTTGTTGTTGTTGTTCTACATGTGAACGGTAGCAGAGGATGTGGCAGGGGTAGGGGAGCAGCTTTGTTTTGTGGTTGGAAATAAACGGGTTTGGAGCTGTGGCTGCTGCTCATATGGGGGATAAGAGTCCAAATGAGAGTCTGGCTTACGGCAAATATCACTGTGCCCCTCTTCATTGTTTTCTGTCCTTTATCCACTGCCTGTTGAAAAAGATTTTTTTTTGTTTGTTTTTTTAAGAAGGGGGAAAAACAGACTTATTGTGAGGTATGAAACGTGTTGCTGCAGTGATTTTTTCTTTGCTGCTTCTTATGACCAATCCACTAGAGGCTGTCTGTGCCTGTGTCTGTTTTTGGACTTGGGGGGGAAACCGGAGCACCCGGAGGAAACCCACGCAAACACGGGGAGAACATGCAAACTCCACACAGAAATGCCAACTGACCCAGCCGAGGCTCGAACCAGCGACCTTCTTGCTGTAAGGCGAATGTGCTACCCACTGCACCACTGTGCTGCCCTTATTAATGATTATGGCTCTTATTATGATTTAAAGTGGTTCAATTAAGTCAGTGTTTAAGCTAAATAGGTTTACTTAGAGTTTACTTGCGCACATTCTCCCATCAAGTTAGTTTTTATAGATCACAACTTTTGCGTGGAAAGTCATGTGCGCACATATCCATCCCTGTTTTGTGCGTACACAAACATTTATAAATGAACCCCTGAACCCTTCCCTAAACCCAACCAATAGTATTTTCAAAAGCAAAACGTAAAGGGAAAATTGTAATTTTACTTTGATTTTACTTTGCTTTTACCTACTTTGCAGAATCGGCCTTCAATGGATCGAAACTCTCCGGGTTCTCCACGTCCCATGTACGAAACTGTACAAAGTGAGCTACTGAGTAAACTGACAACGCAGGAAACGTTATCCATAGAGACATAAGCAAACGAGGTGAACAACTGCACATCGTAGACACTTTTAAGCTGCTTTGATATTTATTTGGTACTGTGCAAAAAAACGCATGAAAATAATATTTTTGTTCGTTGATCATTTATGACAAATGCAACAAAATCTGTTGGAGTCTCACTGCCTCGTAGCGTTTGTTTTACCTAGAAACTTAACAAAACCATACACCAAAGCACATGTTCCCAATAAGCCTAGGTTGCGGTAAAAAAAGAGATTAAATTCCTTCCTGCATTGTGTGAGTGCGGTGCCAAGACTTTTACATGCAAAAGAGCGGAGACAACAGAGCTCCGTGCGGGAAAAGAGAGTTCTTCAAATTAATAGCATCCACTCTCCCTGGTGTGGCGTTAAGTGCTGATCACATATACCTGATAAGAGAGGCACAGAGAGTTTGCAGCCAAGCCCATTCTTCCCTTGAACAGAGAGAAAAGTCTGAGCCGAAGCATCCTAATGTAACCCAAAGGGCTGTTTTTGCTTTGTACAGCTTGATAGCAGCGGTATCAACAATATCTCCTTTTGCACTTTTGCCCATCTTCATCAAATGTACCATAATCCCATTATCTCAGTGCTGGATCTTAATTAATTTTGTAATTTCATTGCCTCTTTCACACACTGGGGATTTTAGAGGGAATATAGAGTATACCCCTGTGGAAACACTCTGTGTCATTGCAGCTTAAATGGTCATTTAAATGCTGCAAAGCATGCTCCTGAGGACAACACTGATCGGCTGAAGGACACCAACAGTTCCAAGGCCTCCAAAAGTAACAATCTTACTTGTGTTTTTGCTGGTTAAATCTCAAATCAAAGTCAAAACTCTGATACTTTCATACAGAACAGCCACAGGCTCTGTACCCTCTTATTTCTACAAATTTACAAATCACCTCCAGAAGCCTTTCGTTAGAAAATGAGCACTGCGCCACGGTTCCATCACAGAGAAGCTCTAAATCACTTTCCAGAATCTTTTCATTTACTGTTCTTCACTGGTGGAACAATGCCCTCAATCCCATAGAGACTGCTAAATCTAAATCTAAACTTTCAAAAGGCACCTACAAAAAACACCTATATCCTAATCTACTCTAGCGTGTATTTTTGTAACAAAATCAGAAGTAGTAGCCCTTTATGCGAGTACGGTCCCTTCACAATGAATCACTTGATCTCTTCCTCATTGTAAATTGTTTTGGATAAAAGCGCCTGGTAAATGACCTAAGGTGAACCTAAAGGTAGTGTTGTGATACTGAAGGCAGAAGACAGAAAATAAGTCAAGTTCAAGCTTTTATAAGAGTCCTAAAAAAAAAGCACATTCGCCTCACAGCAAGAAGGTCGCTGGTTTGAGCCTCGGCTGGGTCAGTTGGCGTTTCTTTGTGGAGTTTGCATGTTCTCCCCGTGTTGGCGTGGGTTTCCCCCGGGTGCTCCGGTTTCCCCCACAAGTCCAAAGACATGCGCTATAGGTGAATTGGGTAAGCTAAATTGTCCGTAGTGTGTGTGTGAATGAGTGTGTGTGGATGTTTCCCAGTGATGGGTTGCAGCTGGAAGGGCATCCGCTGTGTAAAAAACATATGCTGGATAAGTTGGCGGCTCATTCCGCTGTGGCAACCCCAGAATAATAAAGGGATTAACCCGAAATGAAAATGAATGAATGAATGGACTTGCCACAATATTACTGTAGATAGGGAATCTACAAACAAGGGGTAATCAGTGGAAAACTAACCACCCAAACCTTGACCGCAGCTTTATCCTGGTACGATCCAAACCATTAACCACCCCTAAGATTTGACAACTCCAGAAGGATTTGATTGAACCCTAATATCCCTAGCATAAACCTAAACCTAACATTAAAAACAGGATGAACTACGATGGTGATTAAGGCTTTCCTTGGTAAATCACATAACGTAAATTTAACCATGCAATGTTATGATTAGTCCTGAGGCTTGTTGGACAGAGCAGGCTTCAGTTTTTACCCAAGTAACTTTGAGTTTAGTTTGAAAACAAGCTTTGAACTTCAGGCTCAAGAAGGTTGGTTGTTTTTTATAAAGTTTCCAAACTCCAGAGCAGGTTTTATTCTGGGTTAGATATCCCAAATGCCTCTAGAAAGCTGGCTCCCACTTTATCAACCTTGTCTAGCAGTTCATAGTCTGAATATAGCTACTTCTTTACTATACATCTGATGAAAAGCAGTATGTGGTAAGAATGCTGGCAAAAAATAAATAAATAAATAAATAAATAACTAGGGCCTCACGGTGGCACAGTGGGTAGCACGTTCGCCTCACAGCAAGAAGGTTGCTGGTTCGAGCCTCGCCTGGGTCAGTTGGCATTTCTGTGTGGAGTTTGCATGTTCTCCCCGTGTTGGCGTGGGTTTTCTCCGGGTGCTCCGGTTTCCCCCACAAGTCCAAAGACATGCGCTATAGGTGAATTGGGTAGGCTAAATTGTCGGTAGTGTATGTGTGTGAATTGGTGTGTGTGGATGTTTCCCAGGGATGGGTTGCAGCTGGAAGGGCATCCGCTGCGTAAAACATATGCTGGATAAGTTGGCGGTTCATTCCGCTGTGGCGACCCCAGATTAATAAAGGGACTAAATGAAAATGAATGAATGAATGAATAAATAACTAGCATCAATGTAGAATCCTAAATGTCCGTCCAATGAGGCCTCTGGGAAATATGAGAATCTCTGGGAACACCTGATGCACCTGAAATGTCACATGAATTTGACAACATGCTAGATGAAGAATGGTATGTCTGGTTTGCACTATTTTAGAGAACATTTCAATGGCTGTGAGGTACATGTTTTGATTAAATGTAGCAAAGTAATCCTGAAGACTTCAATTAGGTGGTTCAGGTAGGTTTAATTAAGGTTGGAGCTGAACTCTGCAGGAAGGTCAGCCTCCAGGGGCTGGATTTCACACCTCTGGGATGACTTTAGTGACGCATTGCCATAATGTATAGGTCTTGGAGTTCAGTGAAAATTAAATGTTCAAAATGAATCATTTCAAAGTTTAGTCTTGGATACAGTATTCCAATATGATTCAAAATGGTTCCCCTCAGGAGAGCTAGTTACACCTCCACTGTTTCTGTTACAGTCATCAGGAATGATTTTAGAGACAGTGGGACGTCAGTGAAACAGATGGGTGAATTAGACACCAGCGAGTGATAACTGCGTGAGGCCAGTCCTCACCCAGAGCCACAATTTACTAAAGACCTGCTCTCGGCTTTCCTGTACTTCTGCCGTATGGAGTATCTCTAACCCATTCCAGATGCTCGCAGACAGAGCAACGCAGGGAGTGAGCCGAGGAGAGGATGAGCTCATTTTTCACTCTTGTTGGTGATAAATAAAGAACATATGCTGACCATTTGTTTGATTTTTCTCCCCTCGTCCACATGTCTATAAATCAATTTGACGCACAGGTCCGATAGCTCTCATCTGCATGCGAATGGACCTGGATAGAAGTAGCTGATCCCTGCTTAGGGGAAATTTCACTACGTGCACTGAAGGAGTGCCGGAGAACCTCTGTGGGGAAATGAACAATCTCTTACCCTTGTTGCACTCAGATCTGAGGAAGCATCCAACATCAAGACCAGAGATCGCATAGTGCTGGCGAGAGGTACATGCACTATAAAATAAACGTTCTGTTGCAGAAATTGCATACACCTTGAGCAACTTTAAACTGTGATTTAGCAACTTAATTACATTCTTATCAAACTTTTCAATTCTAACCATTACCTCCCCCCTAAACCTGGAAGGAATGTTTAAGCTGCTAAGATGTTTGGTTATGGCTTAATCCCAGTTTAACCCTTGCCCTAAACCAGGATTGTCCAGTCCTGCTCCTGGAGGACAACTTTAAGGCACTGTTTACATTTGGTATTTTGGTCAGTCCAATCACAATAAAACCAAGGCTGAAATGACTTGGGCTTGTCTACATTTCACAACTTCCACATGTACTTTTTATATGTGGTAGAATGTGCTTTGAACAGATTCTAAACACTACCTACTACCTAATACTTTTGTGAAATGTTTTGCTACTACCAGACACGGTTTAAACACTATGTTTATTATTAGTCTTGAATTTAACACAAGCGAAAAGCCGTTACTTTCTATAACATAAAATATCAGGAAGAAGCTCATGCATACACCCCCAGCTATAAACAATGATCTAAAAAAAAAAACTAATCACAAAAGTGAGCAAAAGAGAAGCTAAAACATCAAGTGAAACTAAATACATCTAATCAAGATCTTCAGAATCCTAGAAACATCTATGTATGTTGGAGCAGGTTGTAGATAGATGCAACGAAATGTTGGCCTCCAGAAGCAAGATCGGCCTAACCTTAAAGTCTACAACAGGAGCGTTAAGATCTAGTCCTACAGAGTTCAGCTCTAACCATAATTAAACACACTTGTGAGAAACCTCTAGGAACTAAACATTGTGCAATCCCGAGTGTGCTCCACACAGGTGAGTGGGCTTGACAAACCACCTGTAGGACACGCTCTCTTCCTCTCTTGATGCTCAGAGAAGAAAAACAAACAATCTTGTCATAGCATTTATATACGGCAAATTTCATATGATTTGAAGTCCTTGTTTTATCCTCACTTGTAAGTCACCTTGGATAAAAGTGCCTGCTACATTAGTAAATGTACAGTACTGTGCAAAGGTTTTAGGCCAACATCAATCTGTTGTTTTACTGATGGTATAATGGATATATGTGGCCCTTTACTACAAAACCAGTCATAAGTGTACATTTTATTTGCCTTTTACTAATTGCAGTGAAAGGTCGCTGGTTCGAGCCTCGGCTGGATCAGTTGTCATTTCTGTGTGGAGTTTGCATGTTCTCCCCGTGTTGGCGTGGGTTTCCTCCGGGTGAATTGGGTAAGCTAAATTGTCCGTAGTGAATGGGTGTGTGTGGATGTTTCCCAGTGATGGGTTGCAGCTGGAAGGGCATCCGCTGCGTAAAACATATGCTGGATAAGTTGGCGGTTCATTCCGCTGTGGCGACCCCAGATTAATAAAGGGACTAAGCCGAAATGAAAATGAATGAATGAATAATTGCAGTGAAATCCTATTTGGTCAGGGAAAAAACAGCTGGTGAAAGACAGACAGTCATGAAATGGCCTCCACAGGGTCCAGACCTGAATATTATAGAAGCTGTATGAGATGACCTGGACATAAAAAGAAAGATACGACACTCGAAACCTAAAGAAGAGCCCTGGAAAATGCTAAAAGAAGCCTGATATTACATTATTTTAGAAAATGCCAGTAATACTAGAACAAAACAGTTCAAGCTGTGTTTGGTGCCAAGGAAAGATACATTAATAAACATAGACTTTTGCTTATGGAGAAAATGTTGTGCTGTTGTTGTTTCTTGTACATATTTGCTGTTTGTTTTTAATAAAGAGACTGATTGATTATCTATTGTGCATGATTATCTTAGGCCAACAAAGCTGGTGTAGTGGTATAGGACTTTTGCAGAGTACTGAATATGTAAGTGTCTTGAAGTTGGTTTAAGCTAAAATCCACAGGACACTAGTCCTCCAGGCGTAGGTTTGGACTCCTCTTCACATATATACTGACTGATTGATAGATACATTGTTCCAAGACTAACATGCTCAGTCATTGGGGATTTGCAGCTACCTATTGCCACCTGTTTGTTGATGAAAAAAACCCACATGCTAAGCCTTCTTTTGAT
The DNA here is from genome assembly GCA_903798125.1 of Danio choprae. NCBI lineage: Eukaryota > Metazoa > Chordata > Actinopteri > Cypriniformes > Danionidae > Danio > Danio choprae. The sequence continues at coordinate 146,277 of CAIGQW010031856.1, forward strand.
TTTCTCCTCTCATCCAGACAGTAAATCACTGTTGTGCGAGGGTCCGATGGTTCTCAAGGATGTGAGTGGAACGGGATGGACGCATCTAAGCTCTGGCTAGAGGAAATTTCAGCACTTGCACTGAAGTCATGCCTCAGACCCTCTGCGGGGTAATGAACAATCCTTTCCTCTCGCTTGAGCCAGATCCCTGGAAGCATCCAACACTTCCTGTAGAGAGCAAGACCAGAGTCATTATAGCACTGGCCGGGGATGCAGGCAGTCTGAAGCAAACATTCAAACAAAACAGTCAGAGATTTACACGGCATGCTTGATTTGGGATGTCAGATTCCCATGGCTGTGGGGCTGAGATGAAGTGGAAGGCCTGGGGCAATGTCAACATCGGGGTTTTGGCCCCTTCTCAACCCACTCGTGCGAGAGAGGGAGAGACCGTGACCAAGTCCAGGAAACAGCTGCGGAAAAGAATGTAATCCCAGGCTTGGAGGTAAACCTGAGCCGCACCCGAGGAAGCTTTGAGATTGCGTTTTGTTTAGGTCTTCAATTTCCGGATTTGCCAAGGTAGGCCTCACTAGAATTTTCTGCTCAGTGATTTCCGCATAGGGGCAATTGGATGTAAATGTCAACCTTGCCATAAAAAAAAATGTTTTCACCAAAATAGTGACACCCTTTCTAAGTTGTTTGTGTAGGCTTGTATTTTACACTTCTGTCAATCTTATTTGATTTATTAAAGTCACACAAGTGATAATTCTATATCTGTCACATACGTAACGGAGATGTCACATCCGTAACAAAGATATTTCCTCATAAATGCAAAAATGTTATTTTATTTTATTATTATGTTATTTAATGTGATTATTTTGGATTGTGCAGTGGGCCTCACGGTGGCGCAGTGGGTAGCACAATCGCCTCACAGCAAGAAGGTCGCTAGTTCGAGCCTCGGCTGGGTCAGTTGGGGTTTCTGTGTGGAGTTCGCATGTTCTCCCCATGTTGGCGTGGCTTTCCTCCGGGTGCTCCGGTTTCCCCCACAAGTCCAGAGACATGCAGGTGAATTGGGTAAGCTAAATTGTCCGTAGTGTAGTGTGTGAATGAGAGCGTGTGGATGTTTCCCAGTGATGGGTTGCAGCTGGAAGGGCATCCGCTGTGTAAAACATATGCTGGATAAGTTGGCGGTTCATTCCGCTGTGGCGACCCCAGATTAATAAAGGGACTAAGCCGAAAAGAAAATGAATGAATGGATTGTGCAGTTTAACTCACAGTATTTCTCAAAGCATGTTGCACACCTTAAACCTGCATACTTTGTGGTCACGTGTTTATTTTCCGTCATTTAAAATGTAAAACTAATTTACAGATGGAAATGTTTACTGATCCCTTAACTCTCCCGTTAGTCGTTTTGGAGAATATTAACAGACGTTTCGACGTGCATTCAACATCTACACTACTGTTGAATTTATGTTTCACGTTTTGACTGCAAATGTCACACACGCAACGCTGGAAACGGTCATAGCTTATTGGGTCATTTTTGCATTCAGGCTCGGTATTGAGCTGTCGTGCGTGCCGCCGGGGGAAAGGGCAGCGAAAACTGCGCAGAGCAGAAAGCAAAGCGGGCATAATATAAATATTATGACAAGCTGCGTCGCGAGGCGCATTTGAAGTGGCATTTGAAAGGGTGAGGACATCAGAAAAGCATGCATCAAACTCTACCGTAGCTTGCACAGAGTGAGCATGTGTTACGCTTCCCAGGTACAAAGGACAGCCTGCAGGTATTTATCTTTCTGTGGCAGAGAAGGAAAAGGTAAGACTCCTTTTTAATATTTCACTAGCCCTCACAGGTTTATCCTGTTCAAACATGACTATTCATAGTATGAGAGAGAGAGAGAGAGAGAGAGAGAGAGAGAGAGAGAGAGAGAGAGAGAGAGAAAAGGAAGCTTAAAGGTAATTAGCACAACAACAAAAAAAGCAGCTGCCAAGCGGGAAACACGCTTGTTTGTAGTGAACCAGATTGGCTGCATACTTTTAAAATTCGTTTTTCATTCCCTCCCATGACATGTCTATTGAGGGATTTTGAAGTGGGATATTGTCCGTGTCAAGAAATGGCCTGCTTATTGTTGACTTCTGTTTTATTGTAGCAACCGTAGATCATATCAAAGCTGACCTGACACCTAGAGGCCTGGCAGAAGCAGAAAGGTTGAACGACCGAGTGAAGAAGGTTAGGGGACATCAAATACTGTTGCTGGAGAAATGTAGATTTTCTTTCAATCTTTTATAAGTTTTGAAGATGCACCAGTCAAGCTTAAATCTATCTTTCTTTTTACATTTTATTCTTCATTTGGAAATATTTACCTTTAGTTTAGTTCTTAAATGGCAGCACGGTGGCGCAGTGGATAGCACTCTCGCCTCACACCAAGAAGGTCGCTGGTTCAAGCCTCGGCTGGGTCAGTTGGCGTTTCTGTGTGGAGTTTGCATGTTCTCCCCGTGTTGGCGTGGGTTTCCTCCGGGTGCTCCGGTTTCCCCCACAAGTCCAAACACATGCGGTATAGGTGAATTGGGTAGGCTAAATTGTCCATAGTGCATGAGTGTGCATGAGTGTGAATGAGTGTGTATGGATGTTTCCCAGAGATGGGTTGCAGCTGGAAGGGCATCCGCTGCGTAAAACATATGCTGGATAAGTTGGCGGTTCATTCCGCTGTGGCGACCCCAGACTAATAAAGGGACTAAGCCGAAAAGAAAATGAATGAATGAATGAATAGTTCTTAAATTATATTGTACAAATTCATGATTTAAATGTTTGTATTATATATTTCAAATAACCTATAAACTAAACATAAACATGCAACTGTGCACATTGTGCTTTTACTGTGCATGTACTATGCCAAATGACATATTTTTTACAGTAACTAACAATATTGCCTTTATATTTACCGTGGAGAACAATCATTTTTGTCTTTCTTTATTACTTTCCTGGGGTATAGGTAAATTGGGTAAGCTAAATTGTCTGTAGTGTATGTGTGTGAATGAGTGTGTATGGATGTTTCCCAGTGATGGGTTGCAGCTGGAAGGGCATCCGCTGCGTAAAACATATGCTGGATAAGTTGGCGGTTCATTCCGCTGTGGCGACCCCGGATTAATAAAGGGACTAAGCCGAAAAGAAAATGAATGAATGAATGACAAAACTATTTATTTCAAAGTTTTGATAATGAAGGTTTTATTTGAGTTCAGACTTGCTTTTTACTTGTCCCACCCACATCCAGACTTTCAAATGTCATGTAAATTGGTATGATAGATAGATAGATAGATAGATAGATAGATAGATAGATAGATAGATAGATAGATAGATAGATATTGTAGTCTGATGATAGATAGATTTAGCAAAATTTGAGGATAATTTTCACCACAAACATCAACAATTTTGCCTAAATATTTAATTATTCAAAAGTTTATGCAATTTTTTTCCTACATAAACTTTGTTTCTTTATTCATTCTTGCAAACTCCAGAACATCAGACTAAAAATATGATGTATAATAATTAAAATAGGTCGCCACAGCGGAATGAACCGCCAACTTATCCAGCATATGTTTTACGCAGCGGATGCCCTTCCAGCTGCAACCCATCTCTGGGAAACATCCATACACACCCATTCACACTCCCACACTACGGACAATTAAGCTTACCCAATTCACCTATACCGCATGTCTTTGGACTTGTGGGGGAAACCGGAGCACCCGGAGGAAACCCACGCCAACACGGGG
>CAIGQW010032385.1:0-12328 GCA_903798125.1 Danio choprae
TTTTGACATCAAAGTGCCTGCTGGGAGGTCCATTTAGATTTATATTCTGACAAGTATTCATTAAAGAGGCCCTCATTTGATTTTGCAAAAGCATAGCCAATCAAAACAGAACATAGTCTTAAAGGTACAGTAGAGGCACATATAACTTGGAAGCTTAGCTCTTAAAGCAACTCTTTAGTTGTTTTGCCACAAAACAATATGAGTAACATTAGGAGTTGACTACAGAAGTGTACTTCGACACTCCTGTTTCCAGACTTTTCCAAAAGGGCTAAAATACGTCAAAAATCAGGACTGACCTGTAATGCATTTTTGACAATGTTGGATGTCAATTGGACATCAAGGTAGTTTACATGCATTGTAGGGAGACAAAATACAGTGTACATTTGTAACTGAAGCTGTCAGATGAACAAAACTTTCCATATATTACAACATTTTGTGTCATGATTTTGGTGGTCTAAAAGGCATCCATGTGTGGATGTCAAATAGACGTCAAGGTTTTGACATCAAATCGATTAGCATTTTTGACGTGTTTTTGGATATCGTTTTGACATCAAAACGTGCCTGCTGGGAGGTCCATTTAGATTTATATTCTGACAAGAATTCATTAAAGTGGCCCTCATTTGATTTGCAAAAGGATAGCCAATCAAAACAGAGCATCGCTTTAAAGGTACAGTAGACATACAACTTGGAATCTTGTTGACTTGCATTTTTGACGTGTTTTTTGATATTGTTTTGGCATCAAGGTGCCTGCAAGAAAGTCCATTTAGATTAATATTCTGATAAGTATTTATTAAGCCCTCATTTGATATTTAAAGGTATAGCCAATCAAAACAGAACATAGTCTTAGAGGTACAGTAGAGGCACATACAACTTGAAATCTTGTTTCAGCAACAAAGCAATACGAGTAACATTGAGAGTTGACTACAAAAGTGTACTTCGACACTCCTGTTTCCCGACAGTTCCAAAATGGCTGAGCATTGAGTCCCTGAACTGCTGAAAAACTTGCAACCCCACTAACGTGATATACAGTCACAGTCTAGTAAGAGGCTATTGCAGAGCTCGTGACAGATATCCATCATAGAAAATAATCCCCAAGAAAGGAAAGCCATCTAGCCCCCTTCACTGCCTTTTTTCCCCCCGCTTCCTTCCAGCTTTTGCAGCTCTCTGAGGGCCGGCCGACAGCATCCACTGCAGCTGATTTAGGGCCAGATGCTATACGATGGAATTAGGCTGGACCAGGAGTAAATCAGAGAGCAGAACCCACGCCGGACCCCGTCTCGCTCTCTTTCTGCCATCGCTCTGGGCGGCTCGCAGTAAATCTCCCGCAAAGCAGCCAAACATTCTCCCGCCTAAGCTTGGGATCCGTGTGGCGGTGAGAATAGAAGTAAAGCCCTTGTGTGCCACTGCTAGAAGTAACATTCTTGTGGTCTACATCTTTCAAAACCACAAATGCGGTCTTGGTCCAAAAAAAAGGGGGATTCCAGGGTCTTTACGGGTAGTTTTGGGTCTGTGATGACCACCAGTGTTCATTTCATTAATGAAAAATGTTAGATGACAATGTTTTATTGCAAGATTGGGCATCATGGACGTCATTGTCTACTTGGTTGTTCTCTTGTTTCAGTTTTTTACATCCAAAAAAGTGCTTGTGAGGCGTTTTGACAGTTCAGAGCCAATGTACAAGTGAAAAGCAATAATAAAATATGAAGACAGAACGTGGCGAACAAAAAAATACGTACAAAATTTTTGGACTTAAGACCTTAAGACTTAAGACCTTTTGGACCTTAAGACTAAATTTGCTGCCAAAACGAACTCTGGTGACCACCTCTCCTCAATGAACGGCATGATTTGATGTGTCATTTGTGTATTTAGCACAAACAGCATAGGAGGAAATTATGCAACAAAGCTCAATACTTAAGGTTAGGGGGAGGTTTGCTCAAATCCCCACAGTAGGAGCAAAGCGCCATTAATTCTCTGAAACAAGTCGCTTGTAATTACACTCGGAGTCCACGCTCACTTCAGACCCCTGGCAAAATAACCTACGAGAGGCATATTTAATTGTACAGTTTATCCAACACAAAGGCTTCAATCACAAACACAGGCCCGCGGTGCTAAATTGTTGTTTTCGTGCTTTAACATCGAACAATGAAACACTTGGCCGTGCTCATTTTCTAGCCCCCGCTACGTTGGAGAAAAAAAAGGCAAAATTACCAATCAGGGGGAATAAAAAAAAAGAAGAAGAATGCCATTAAAAGCCTCTTCCCCGTCTCACAAAGCGATGGCGGGAGTGTTTGGCTTTAGTCATAGCTAAGTGAACAGAGCACGGCTGCCTGCACGAATTGTTCCGCCGCTGTGTCTAATGGCAAAATCACTGCACTGTAAAATGGAAATTTCGAACTTGATTAATTTATGCATTCACGGGCGCTGTCTTTGTGATGATTCTGTTACGCCATGTTATTGCTCGTCTAAAATTGGGTCGTGGTGAACTGTGCCGAAAATCAAGGTGACGCCACAACAAGGGAGGGATCCTGGGGGGGGAAAACATAACTGTAAACAGCACAAGAGAGCGTCGAGGATTAAAATAAAAAAAAAAGATGGGAGTTTTAGCAACATAAAAGCAGAACCTCTACCGATTTTCCACTGATGTTTTATGTTTCATCCGAATGCTTGACAGCTTCTATAGCTCTTTAGGGATATATCTGTGCACTATACCATTCGCACGCAATTTTGGACTGCTTGTGAATTATCTTACTCTTTTTTTCTTATGTGTGTGTGTAAGCAGAAATAAAACTGTGTGGGAAGGGAAGAACACTTTATCTGAAGGGGGTGTTCATAAGACTGTCATGACACCTTTATAATCATAACATGACACATCATGAATATGGAGATTTTATGCATGCTTGTAACAACTTGGGTCTTACAAGCATGCATAACCCTGCTCCGCCACACACTCTTCAATACCAGTCACCTCATCTCTCGCTTCAACACCTGACAGCACTCCCCCCTCCGCAATTCAATACCAATTGCCTTACCCCGCTTTTCAATACCTGACACCACTCCCCACACCCCCAATGCTCTTCAATACCAGTCGCCTCACCCCACTCCTCAGTACTGGACGCCGCTCCCCCCCACACTCTTCAATACCGGTCACCCCAACCCAGCTCTTCAATACCACACACCTGACCCAGCTCTTCAATATCTCCCCCCCCCCCATCCACCCCCTTCAATACCAGTCATCCCAATTACCCCCCCCCCCTCTTTAATACCTAACTACGCTTCCCAACCCCCCTCTTCAACCCCCCCCCCATAGTGTATACAGATAAACACTTTAAAATTGCATAACAAAGACATAAAAATGAACGGTGATCCTCCTATATGCACATACTAGCTCTTTTAAGCACCACTGAAAGATTTCCGGATCTCAGCATTGAAATGAATTACAAAAACAGCCTTTTTTTGAAACCAGACGCATCTGTGGGCGACAACAAAGTTCAGCCATTCCGGAACCTTCAGATGCAATTGAGACGTTTTTTCTCTTCAGGAATCGGCATGTGTGTGCAAGTTCTGCCTGACCTTCGATGGGCGCCAGGATTACGCGGGAGTGGTCGTAGGCGATGACGTTGGCGTATCGGTTCTTGGGTTTGTTGACCTCCAGGTTGGAATGCTCCCAGGTGAACTGCTGACCTGGATCGATGGACTGCGGAGAGAAAAAGCACAGAGTGAAACCAACCCTCGGGGCTTTTCCCAATCCCTCAGCATCACTGCCATGAATACTAATGCGAGAAGAGAGCAAGTTAGCATCCGCCAGAACATCAGATGAAGGTGGAGAAAAACAGAGGAGAGTTCAACGCTCAGAAAAGCGAGGTTGAGTGAGGCCACAGGGCCTGGGAGAGCTAAAAACCAACGGATGGGAAAAGTAACGAGAATCCTTCACAAAAGCAGCTCAGATAAACATTCGCGACAAGATAAAAGCGCAGCACATTAAAGCGTAATTAAAAGCCGTCCGCTATCGTTTTTAAATATTCACAAGCTTTCGCCCAGGTAGCTTTTGGTGTGGACAGTGAATAATAGCAAAGGAAACGCTGATAAAAGAGTCTGTTGCTTCCTGTGAGGGGGTGAATTATCTGACGCCAGCAAGATAAATGCCGCCGCGTTCCCAATATGAGAATTTGGGAATAAATATTCTATTCCGCTGTCGGGGTAATTTAGTATTCCATTATGATTCTCGGGCAATGGCTCAGTCCCAGCTCCTTCTAGCTTGAGGGATGTTTTCATTTAGGCGACTATCACTGCGTGCTGAATCCGGGACTAAATAACCCACAATGAGGGGGTTTTGATGTAACTGTTTACCCTGCCATGATTACAGGCACAAATAACAGAGCGCGGATCCTCCACAGGTCTCAAAACCAGTCTCTCTTATCATCCACCCTGCAAACCGCCCGCGGGTTTTTTTTAACGCGCACAGTTTGGATTGGTTTGTCTCTCTCTCCTCCAAGGCTCTGCTGTGATCAAAGAGATCACGTATGGACTGAAGCATGATGACATAATGTGGTGTTTGCTAATCCGCAGCATGCTTTTGCATAACGCGCAGCCCACATCCTTATATCTGACCAAAAGTTTACATCAGCTTCAACCTTTTTTCTTTTCTCTAGCCCAGCTTTCCACAAACATAAATCATTGATTTATCAGCGACTATTAGCATACTGGAACGCCCAGAATATCAAGAATTCGGTCCACTTTTGTTTCCTCTAGAACAGCAGTACCCAAACTCTCTTAATCAGCTGATCTAAACTGTGCACTTCCAATTGAGTTTCATATTTTATTCCTGTTTTAATATTTTTTTTTACAGCCCAAGCACACCAAACACAATAACTATAAATATGATCATAAATATACAGTTGAAGTCCCTTCTGAATTATTAGCCCTGCTGTGTATTTTTTCCCAAATTTCTGTTTAACGGAAAGAATATGTAATATCTGACTACATTTTTTTCAAGATACTAGCATTCAGCTTAAAGTGACATTTAAAGGCTTGACAAGGTTAATTAGTTTAATTAGGCAAGGTACGGTAATTAGGCAAGTCACTGTATAACGATATAGTGATTATCTTTAAGTAATCTTTAAAAAGAGAAGTTAATATCAAGTAGTGCTTCTTCACAATGTCGTCTGTAGCTTTACAATATACGAGTCCTTTATATTACAAAGGATTCTGACTGTTTTATTGTTTGTTAGCTGGGAAAAAAAGTGTTCTGAAAGTGATGCAAATGATATAATTTCTCTGCATCGTTATCGTTATAGTTATCGTTATAGTTATAGTTATAGTTATAGTTATCGTTATAGTTATCGTTATAGTTATCGTTATAGTTATCGTTATAGTATAGTGGCCTGAACTCTTCTGTTGATTAACATTTAAAATGATCTTTAGTCTTCACTGTTATATTTATAGTAATCGTGCTTGGCTTGACTATTATTTTAAGTGATAAAATGTATTTTAAATATATATTTTATTCAATTCATTTATCCATTCATTTATTTTCGGCTTAGTCCCTTTATTAATCTGGGGTTGCCACAGCGGAATGAACCACCAACTTATCCAGCATATGTTTTACGCAGCGGATGCCCTTCCAGCTGCAACCCATCACTGGGAAACATCCATACACACTCATACACACTCATACACTATGGACAATTTAGCTTACCCAATTTACCTATAGTGTTTGGACTGTGGGGTAACCAGAGCATCCGGAGGAAACCCACGCGAACACGGGGAGAACATGCAAACTCCACACAGAAATGCTAACTGACCCAGCCGGGGCTCGAACCAGCGACCTTCTTGCTGTGAGGCGATTGTGCTAGCCACTGCACCACCGTGCTGCCCTTATTCAATTCATTTAAATAAAAAAACTTCCAATTTACATTTTAATTAACATTTAACTAAACTTATTATATATCATTTATTTTAGGACGTTACCTTGCAGTTCCATTATAAACCTCTAGGGGTTCATGCAAACCTTTTAGACATCTTTTAAACAGTATAAATACACTATTAAGAAACTCTTACTAATATTTGGCAAGACTGTAACTTTGCTGGATTACTCCATTGTTTACTTGCTTAATACAGGTAATTATGTCAGAAATTAAATATTCAGCAGTCTAGCACTCGGACTTAGCTGCTTATGAATGACTTCCCTTCATTTAGTTAGCATATTCAGCTAATGCTAATCTATATGCTAAGCCAATGTCCCAAAAAATGATAGCGTGTTGGCTCTTCTCAAGCGTGTCTGTGTTCCTGCTGGGATATCAGGTCGGGCTCATGCTGGGAGCCATTTATGGGGGCATTGAGCCCTGGGGGGGTGGGGGGGGGCGGTAGATGGCAGTGCTGCTGTAGCGCACTGTGATTTAAGATGGACGACGACATTTGCTCTATGCAAATGAAGGCTGATTCAGCAATAGTGAAGACTAATCAGCAGCCGCAACATTTATGAGCCTACCACTCCATACTGTGCCGCTGCCAAAGAATTTGAGATATGAGTAACTAGCAATGTTTCTATCCAATGATGCGAATTGAGCTTATGCGCAAAACTGTAATATCGCATAAAAACAACTGCGAAAAAAAGCACAGTTTCCATCTAATGAGTCAAAGAGAACAAAATGGTCACTTCCGGATAACCTGGCAGCAAATATCAAACAGAGAAATTAAGTTTTGTGCAGCAGGAGAAGCTCCTTTGGGCCGTTTTTTTTCTCTAACAAACTAGTTGCGCCTCAGAAGACGAAGACGAAACGCAAAGAACGCAATGCGGTGGCTTTTGGGAGCGCAGACCGATGCTCAAGACAGTTCTGAGGGTCATAATAATAGAATAGTAACAATACTGAAGCACTGTGATGATGGACTGATGGCTGAGGCGTTCTACAATCAGCAAAACATTTCACGTGTTATACAATGTGCTGGAAACGCTGCTTTGTCCAATAATGCATCCCATTGTGTCCCAGTTCCGACATGAAAGCGGATTGTCATTGCGCTCTATAAATTGGCCAAATGCGTGTGCCTATTAAACAAAATCATGCTGGAAATTATTTTGTAAATATGTTTCCATTGTAATTTATGCACATTTTACTAAATTCAGAGTTTCTCCTACTGGGTTGTGTGCATTTATGCGCATCTTGGTATTTCCATTAAGCATTATTTTATGCAATAGTGCAAAATGTGCATAAGAATAGGTGGATGCAACCATAGCAACTTTCATGCAACTAGTAAAACATCTCAGCAGCATTCATTTCTTTTTGAACAGCAAACATCCAGTACCTCATACTCCTGGGACAGCTTCAGGTTGTCGTTGGCCTTCAGTAGCTCTGTGTGCTCGGCGAGTTCTGAGATGGGTATGGGCGGATGGTTCATCATACCTGTGCAGCAATCAGGAGAAGACACAGAAAAGACAAGATCAGTAAGATGACCACAGGAAAAAAAAGAAGTCAATTCTCAAAAGTTGGTGGAGAATGCGGGATACTGTGTGGGGGAAGACACCCAAGCAGGTCAGACAATGAGGTGGGGACTGAAGTGAGGAACAGTGGGTGATGTTAGGACACAGTGTGACCAGGCCAGAGCTCTACATCCTCAATCCAACCAATCAGAATCGTCCTAATACAGAAATACTGAGCGCAGTTATACATACGATATGAAGGAAAGGACCTAAGGATGATTGCTAAGGTGCTACAAAACCCCCAGACCAATTACAATGATGATAGTGGGGTCAAATGGTTCCTAATAGCATTGCAATACTTCCAAGGCAATGGACTGTCTTCTTTCTCAGAAAAAAAAAGATGAGCAGGATGACACTATACACTTGATTCATAAGACAAACCATACATTTGTCCTCGGCGGGCTAACAAAAGGGAAATAACGTGCATGGTTGCCTTCCTGAAACCAAACAAATCTCCTTTCACAGGAACGATAAATTGAAACAACCCCTAGGATCTGCCCTTGAGAAATACATCCATGTCTGCAGAGCTGAAACGTAATTGATTTAATCAAATACAAGATCTGAAAACTTCTATTTTACAGAGGCGAGACAGAAGGCCAAAAGCACACAAGAAGCTTTGAAGCTACTCACCCTATGTACATTCTGTTCAGAGCAATGACTGCGGGAATGGGGGATAGGTATCTAGACTCATAGGGTCTGCACATAGAGCTAACCCTATGTAGGGGTGGGAAAAGGGGAATGGAGTGCATAGGTCCCAGAGAAATGGAAAAACACATAATAAGGCCTTGAGGGTGGGGTGGGATTTTGGGGGCAAAATGTAATTATAACCAAGGGGGCCCAGAATTTCCAGCTATGCCCCTGATCCTATTATCCTTTTCACACTGCGCCTAACCCTGGGTTATCATGAGTAAGGCTAAGTTAAAAACTTCTGAAGTAAAAAAAGTCAAAGATGGTTGACTGCTGTTCATTGAATCACAAAAGCGACACTGCAAATATGCAAATAAGTATGTTAATTTGGGGTTTAGGAATGTACAGTCTGAAACGTGTTAAAGAAACATGCCACTTTTTTTGGAAGCAGACTCATTTTACCAGTCACCTAGAGTTAAACAGCTCAGTTTTACCATTTCAGAATCTATTCAGCTGATCTCTAGGTCTAGCTGGAGCACTTTTAGCTTAGCATAGATCATTGAATCAGATTAGATCATAAACATCTCCCTCAAAAATCTGAGGCTCAATGAAAACATTTGAGGTGGTGTGATGATCTGCAGGACTTGGCAATAGTCCCCAGCTTGGTATCAAGGTAACAGCGCAGCAAAATTCCAATTAATTAATCTAATCAATTCGCCAAAATAAATAGCCAGGATTACTTGTTAGGTGTAATACCCCAGGTGTAATATGAGCAGTGTGAAACATGATTACAGATAACTCAGGACTCTAGGTTTAGGATAACCCAGGGGTTAACAATTTCATGTCATATGAAAAAGTTCATGTGATACCTAAACCAGGTGTTTCAAATCCTGCTCCCAGAAGCAAAGTTGAGCTCAATCCCTAACCAAACACACTTGAACTAAGCAACCAAAGTTTTAAAGATCACTAGAAACTCCCTGGCATGTTTTTGGAGCTAAAATCCACAAGAACACGGAGCAAGATTGGATACTCCTGCCCTAACTGTAACCCTGTCAAGTATGGCGCTCTGGCAGTCCGGGACTGTTTGTTTTAGTTTTGAACAAGAAAGGACACAGGCTTCTGTCTTGTGTATTTTACGCTAGATTTTATAAACAGACTCATTTGCATGTCGTCTACAGTCTTGCACGTAGACGGAATATGAACTTGCTGCTCTTGCTTCTCGCTGCTCTGGGGGGAAAATCTGGAAGGCTTCCACTCTAAACACGAGCAAGCAAGAGGTAGAAAAATACAATATTGTCTTTCCCGGGAGTAAACTTTTTTTCCCCCCCTTAATATTTCTAACAGCTTTCCTTTTGGCAGTGGCTTGCGATAATTTCTTTATGTAACCCTTCGTTTGAGCAATGATGGGAAATAAAGCTCTTGAGGTGAATGGCGGGGATCCAGGTAAATAGGGGTCTATTTGAGAGTTCTGGCCTGGGTTAAGATGACCCGGTGATGCCAGTGCAAAGTGAAGCGTCGTGTTTTCTGCTTCAGTTCAGCCAAAGCTAAGCAAGCGTGTCACAGAAGCAGTCGCCCATGCTAACCCTGCAACAACCGACAAGGACATTCCTCAAACAAGCACTTCCAAAAACTCTCCAAGCCTCACTCTGATGTTAATCCAGTCATGAATTAGTAAAGGACCATAGCATCAAGCAAACACATCGTCAACAAGACGGATGCTAATGTATAAATAGAGAGAGAGAGACGGACTTTCTTTCATGGTCTACTTTAGCGCGAGGTCAAAAGTTGGCTAAATGTTGACATCTTCCTTCAAGAGTACTGTGATTTAATTAGGCATGGATAATATGCATAATCACATTAGCCATCCTCAATTTAACATCCAGTTTTTTTTTTTCTTCTTCTCGAATATGTCTGCCGCTAATGACTTTGCCTGGTTTGATTGAGAAAGGACACTTGCTGATTGGAGCTGACTATACAAGAGCGACGCCAACTCAACGGGATGCCTTCAAAAAGTTCCGGGAGTTCGTTTTCAATGTTTCTCCCCAATACAAAGCAAACTAAACTGTTACGTTTCACTTGGCTAAAGCTAGCATGCGAGCATCTATCGAATTAGGGGACACTTAAGGTCATTGCACGACTGAATCCGAAAGTTTTTGAAAGTTAAAAAATAAATTGGACCTCACGTTGCGTTAATCAAATGTACACACTATGAAAAACTTTCCTTCGTCATGAAAAGACTTGGATTTTTCAGATTTTTGGTGTGTTTTGAGAGGTGCTAAGATTCACCCTACAAGCAAAAGTCAAAATCTAGTAAGTTTTTACTTGTACAGAGCACTTTATGACAAACAACGTGCATAATATAAAGACAGAATATGGCAAATTTCTATAATGTTAGCTGGTTGTATGCTGGTTAAAATGCCTGGCGCACACCTTTCCCATGTTGCTGTTTGATCCATTTTAGTTACGTAGCTGCAGTATCACAAGCAAAGCATCAAAATCCCATTGGTTTCCTGAAATAAACATGGAAATTTGGGATAATCCCATTCAGCTCTTTGATTATTCCTTCCTCTCTGTCCATGCAGTGGATTGGATGAATGCAATATTAACTCTTTCTTTGAAGAAGAGAGAAGAGGACAAATCATCACTGCTTGAATCGACTCTGAATTGTTTCATGTTTTTCAATTGCAACAGATTCATTCATAGGCATCGGACTCAGTCTGCAAGGTTTCTGTGCGTGACAAATTTTTCAGATATGAATACGAAAAAAACGACAATTTGCAAAGAGCTTAAGACTTTTTGTTTATTGGACAAATGTTATTCTCATCAGCCTGGCCAAGCTCTTAGAGATAGTCTGGAATCAGTTTGACCCTCTTAAGGTGAACCAAGGTAATATATGCCAAAGCACTCTGGAAAAAGACGCGAAGGGCAAGTTTGGCAAACAACCCGAGATCAGCCCTGCATGCTAAACGCCGACAGCCTCCGTAATGCAATGAGAAAGGCCATCTCGAGTCGATCGAAACCCAACAAAACTTTGAAGATTACCACTTTCCAATGTCAACTTATTCTTCAACTCTGCTCCGTGTCAACAACAATTACTCGCCCTCCATCTTTCTATTCACCATAAAGCCGTTATTTGTTTGTTCTCAGGAATTTTGTCCCTGCAAGACGTAAGAAACAATTACATTTAATCCGACCGGAGTGCAGGGGAAAGAAAAAAAAAAGTATTTACGAGAGAGAGACACTAAAAAAACATAAAGAGTCTTCTTAAGCAAGGTCCAATCGGATATAAACTCTTTCAAGGACAAATTCCTGTTGCTGTTCATTTCCTCTCGGCTCCCTCTGCCAGGATTTTGCT
Source organism: Danio choprae (assembly GCA_903798125.1). Classification (NCBI taxonomy): domain Eukaryota; kingdom Metazoa; phylum Chordata; class Actinopteri; order Cypriniformes; family Danionidae; genus Danio; species Danio choprae. Next base: position 11,457 of record CAIGQW010032385.1, read on the forward strand.
ATTTTTTTCCCCCCGTCTCTTTCTCCACCGGAGTCTTTTTATCCCTTGCAATCAAGCCCGAGATCAGTGAGCGCGAGAGAAGCAAACTGTCTAATTACATATTTTCACTCTCTTATTTGCGCTTGACAGGTGATGCAAATAACAAATCCTTTTGATATCCGCCACTGCCGTTCCAGAAACGATTCTTTGCCATTGTTCATTTACATATAAAAGGGAAAAGGCTCAGTATATTTCCCCATAAAAACAACCCAAAAAAGGAAGCGGCGTTCCTCCTCCGTCTGCCACTCGCTGTGGGGCGGGAGGGATGTATCAAATGTCCGACTATTGTTTGCGGAGGGTTTAATTAATTCCCCTCGTTATCTCTGCCTGCAGAACGACCCCACCGCTGGAGGAGACTGAAATCGGAGGATGCTGGAATGCGTGGAGACCTGTGGCAAAATTATACATCATCAGCTGCTTTTACTGTGAATTAATAGTGCGCAGCCAACAGCCTGTAAGAACAAAGCAGTCGACAAGCAGAAATATAAAACAACAACTTAAAAAGGAGAACTCAAAAGCCGTGTTACTGTTGAAAGTTAAAAGCAGTCATAATTAAGATGAATCCCTTCACTGGATTTGCATTTTAACTTCCCACAGATGCATAATGCAGGATAAATGTCTAGGAAGTTGTAGCATTATCACTTACTTTAATTAGTGATGTCTTTTACTGTTGAGAATAATTATATATAGATAAATAACATATATATTTTTTTTTTCTAGAAAATTGTATATAAATATATATATTCTTCCATTAAATTACATTGTAAGTGCTTAAGCAATTATTAATTTTTTTTTTAAAGATTACACAAAAATATTAGTATGATTCATATTGG
>CAIGQW010032387.1:0-18716 GCA_903798125.1 Danio choprae
ACTCATGCACAGAAGTAGTCTTGCGTTTACCGTTGCGTGACTAAAGTGGCGAATAAGTGAACTTTAAGCTAAGTGATGTTGAAATCTTGCATTGACTTGTAATAAAATGAGCACAGTTGTCATGGGCAACAGCATGTGACTTCCGGTGAGGGTTTTAACGTTTAGTTTCTTTATAACGACTCGTCGTGGGCGTTTATGTTCCGTAACACTAGACTAAATTGTTTTAGCGTGTATATGATTATCAGCTATGTAACGTGAATAACACGAAGGTCTTAAGGAATTTACAACGGCATAAGTTAGACTACAAACAATTTGTATACATGGAAGACAGTGTTACTAGAAAACATTGACGTATATTTGTGGTCATTTACAAGTGCGCATGCTACCTAAATCGCCAGTATAAAAAAGAGGGAAAGATCAGCATAGCTCACCTGACTGTGATTGTTTCAGCGTCACTGGACCAAACGACATCCGAGAGATGTTTCCCTCTATTACACAGGTAACCCCTTTACTGTGAATGAGTGTGAGCAGGCATCAAACAAAGGCATCCTTCATCGTGTGTGAACGTGGTATCTGTGAGTGAGTAAATGAAAGTGCTCCTTCTCGAGGCAGGACACACGAAAACTTCTTTCTTTTACGCATCACCTGATAAACTGAGTGCGCGTGTGTTTGGGGGCGTGGCTATGAGCAAGGTGGATATGGGATCCATTTAACTCTTTGTCCTTACCTGAGATCCAGGTCTGAGCAACATTGAAAATCTTTTTTTTTATCTTTTAAAAAAAAATTACGTACATGTTAAGCCTTTTCGTTGTTGTTGTTGTTGTTTTAAGAAAATTTTATAAAATAGTTTTTTTTCGTAATTGTCCTAATAAAAAAGATTATTGTTTACAAAAGCGATTACACCACAAATTCACCGTGGTGTTGCTACAGTCTTTTTTCCTTTTTTAACTAAAACAGTAAATATTTGCATTTGGGTGGCCCTGAAAACGAACCATATGCTTCTTTCTGTAAGCTTTATGCTTAATTACAGAGTTAATACATTATTACAGCTCAGATCAACGTTTGTTTATTTTTTGCGAAGTCACGTGATAAGCACATAACTTACATCTAGCCGATCAATTCACTCTAAACCATGGCTTCATGCGATTTATGGCTTTTATAGCAAACAATTACTCTTTATACTTAACAAGGTTTCACAAAATAAAACAGCTTCCTTGGCTCATTACTGATAGTGGAATGGTTGCCGAGCAAAAGTCTCAGGTGTATGAGTACTGTACAACTTCAACAACAACTTCAAACATGGCTCAGACCATCAGAATCAAGGACTGGACCTATCTGTTTCATAAACATGGGCCTCACGGTGGCGCAGTGGATAGCACAATCGCCTCACAGCAAGAAGGTCGCTGGTTCGAGCCCCGGCTGGGTCAGTTGGCATTTCTGTGTGGAGTTTGCATGTTCTCCCCGTGTTCGCGTGGATTTCCTCCGGGTGCTCCGGTTTCCCCCACAAGTCCAAAGACATGCGGTATAGGTGAATTGGGTAAACTAAATTGGGCATAGTGTATGAGTGTGTGTGTGTGTGTGTGTGTGTGTTTGTGTGTGAATGAGTGAGTGTGTATGGATGTTTCCCAGAGATGGGTTGCGGCTGGAAGGGCATCCGCTGCGTAAAACATATGCTGGATAAGTTGGCGGTTCATTCCGCTGTGGCGACCCCAGATTAATAACGGGACTAAGCCGAAAAGAAAATGAGTGAACGAGTACACTGTTATTATGTACCATGTTTTGTTTGGTTGGTTTGCAGTGGTATAGCCAATTGTCTGATTACCATCATTCAAAACATTTTCCACAAAAGTCGTACTGTTTTTACATTTTGGGGTGAACTATCAACCTACCATTGCGAATGGTTATATTACAACATTAAATCTTTCCAATTCCAAAGCAAAAATGACAAACACAATAGAAATGTTAACAAAAATTGAGCAAAGCCTGTGTCAGCTTTGTATTTGGCAAACAATCATCATCACCATTGTGAAAACAGTTAATAATCTGGCATATGCCAAGGCGTTGTCCATGAGATTTATGCCAAGGATATCTATCCTGTGTTAGTCACTCACTTCAGATAAACAGGTGTGTGAGAGGGAGTTGTGTTGGTTAAGGACTCTGCTCCTAGATGAGCGCTTATTTTCATGTATGACAAATGTATCAGTCATCATGGCAAACTATTAAAAAACACCTTTCCTCAAAGACATACAATACAGAAGGTAAAATTAGCCAGTCAGATTTAACATAACGCAATAGTGGCCTCTAGTGGCCACCACAGGTTCTTAGATAAAAGATAACTCATAAAGAACGCACTCTCATATATTTTTTTTTATTATATCAAAATACAAAAAGTTTTACGGGGTTATTACATGGACCAAAGCGTTGGAAAATGTCAACCTAATAGAGCTTGCCAAAATGTGCATATCTGGGCATCTGGTGATGTAAACAATGCAAATTGAACGGCTCCACTATACAGAACTTCAATTGGGCTGTTGAAGACAGCACGCAGACATACACACACATACATACACACATTTAACACTCCATGTTTCATTCCCAGGTCTGGTATTGATGTAACTCTCAAGGACAATTCATTTGTCAGGGTAGCATATTCTTTTTGATCAGGGTCTTATCCTAGAAAATAATGCAAGATAATAATGGTCAAAACAACCGAATAAAAACAATACAACAATTGAATATCCTTTATTCTCTAAAAATGCCATTGCTTACTGCGGAGTTGTTCCCTTTCAAAATCAAGATGCTGAATCAATGCGTCCAGCTGAGTTATTGTGGAGGTCAATGTCATAAGTTGGTAGTACAGATACGAAACATCTTTAACATTTACTCCTAGCAGCATGAAGACACACCAGGCACCGTATCTTAAGATCTGAGTATGTGGAGACACCGAATGCCCGTGAAAAATACTGTTACGTACTAATCAAGGACGAGAGGATAGAGGCACACTGCACCTTGTTTCAAAATCAGAGTTGTCTAGTAATTTCTTGGAGAATTCCTTAGCAGTGGCAGAATAATCAAACATTACATCATGATAATATTGTACATAAGGCTTTGGTACAGCACCATACTTTTTAAGATAAATACCTGAAATAAATGAGATTACTTAACAAAAGAAGCCTCCGGTCAAGTCATTCAATCAGTCAATCAAATACATCTCAAAGAAAAAAAACAAAGAATTAGTGATTTTTTTTTTGTCTGCTTCTTCACACAAGAACAGTCTCTAATACATTTCATGTATAGGATGATCGGAAAGAAAGAAAGAAAGAAATGTTTGCCCAGCACACATCATTAAAGCATATAATCTGTAAACAATATACAACGCAAACTCTAAAGCAGTTAAAAAGCACAAAAAAAAAACAATGCAATTTGAAATATGCTTCCAATAAGCTCTAAGTATGAGGTTTAATGTTAAAACAGTCGTAAATTAGTGCATAATGCAGTATTACATTCTAGGTTTTCAGTGCTGGTTAATATGAACAGCAAAAAAAAATCAAGAACAAAAAGTCGTAGGCCTACATTATCTGAAACGAGACAGACAGGTCCGAAAGAGTGATCTTGATTATGCAAGGTTAGTTCTGTTCAATTAACAAATCAATGAAAATAACGTTTCACGAAGCACCATAAGAAGTAGTAAGCACAAAACTGATTACAGGCAATCAAAAAGTTGATATGACACTTCCTGCAAATGAGCCCTCTTATAGAAGCCAAAAAGGGGGCGTGTCTACCTGTACAGTATCCTATATATTCGACAGGAGAAACTTTTTCAGTCGAGTCGGGTTCTCCCATCCAAGACCAGAGGAGCTGAATAAAATGCCGTCAATCACCATCCACAGATATACCGCGACACTGCACCTCCAACTTAAATCAGCCTGACAGCTTTACGAGAGGATGCATCGCTCCCCCTTGTCCAAGAAAAACACCATATAACAGAAATGTCGCGTCAGACCGCCACCTGCTTGAGTTACCAGGCTCTTTCCATGCTAAATGACAAATTTACTACCATACCGTGTGTACATTTGATGGATTTTACATTGATATGCTGCCTCCTCAAACTGGCTAGTTCTAAATACGCGGGCTTTTTTTAATTCACGGAGGAAGCAAACGATCACGCGATAACGTAAGCACATACTGAATGTCAAAGCCGAGCTTTATTTAACACCTTTTCGTACTGAAAGATAGGACCTGCCACGTGAGAGAGGTTTTATTGCTTGCGGTCCTACTCACAAGGAGAACTTGACAACGGAAATCACGACGGAGCTAAGTAAGTTTAGTTAAAGACAGAGGACTGTGCGTGAGTTTGTGTGTTAACCTCTGAACCACAGCACCACAAGTTGAAAAAGACATAGCACCAAGTCATAATGTGTACAATGTGCCTACATCCTTGCACGTTATATTTCTAGATCATGTAAACATTATGTGGTTGTTGTAGGACTTATGAGTTCTTGACAAGACACGTAGCAAAAAACAGAGTTATGTCTAAGCTTAACACTTCTCTCCTGACAGCTAAATAAAGGCAGGTAAGTAAGATTATCTAAAAATAAACACTGCCCCTTTCCTTTCAGAGACTACACCATTAAAGCAGCCTTACGATTTGAAACAAGAACATCAGTTATGACGAAGACATACATAGAAATTAGCAATGGGGTCTGCTGACCTAGCTCAAATAGCTACCGTGAGATGTTTGAGCATTCATTTTCATGTCCATAATAGCTCAAAATAAAGGAGGGAAAGATAAGACAACGTAAACAGCCCTTCGGGCACTCAAGTCAACTCTTATCCAAACTCAAAATGGCTACTACAAATCTCTATACACAGAAATTCATTCGTGCTTCCAGCCTAATTCAAGTACTGCATGAGATTTCATTCACTTATTAATTTCCATTTGGAGAAGAAGATTCGTTTTGGAGTCGATCGCATTGGCAAGTAAACAAGCTCTAAGAGGAAAAAAACATTACATTGAAAAAAGCCAGATAAATCTGATCTTCTAAGAGCAAATCATACATTCACCATCGGTTAAACTAAACTAGCGCTCGCTCGATTAGCTTGCACTGTAGGTAGCAGATCAGCAGCTGTTAGTGAACTCTAGAGACGATAAACATCCTTCAGGAAATACTAAACTCATCATTAATTCAAATAACACAAACTTTGCTATGTCTTCAGATGAGCTGTGATGGATGACAAATAGTAAAGATTACAATACAGTTGTTTTCAAAAAAGGTCAAGCTACTTTTTGGAGGTTCACTTTTGTAGGTAGAAATAAATCTATTTTTTTTCCCCACTGATTAGAATAAGGACTATTTCACCTACCTATCTATATTATGTTTATGTCTTCATTAGTGTGCACAATATCTACTGTACTTCCTTTGTTTACTGTTTGTCAAAAGCAACACGTAACAAATTTACTTCAAGGAAGTGACAGAAAGATTAATAATGCATTTCACCACTTCTAACTACATTTGTGCAAGACAAGGACCAAATAATTCTACTTCAATTGAAATATTACATTTATGTCATTTCATTCATTCATCCATTTTCTTTTCGGCTTAGTCCCTTTATTAATCTGGGGTCGCCACAGTGGAATGAACCGCCAACTTATCCAGCATATGTTTTATGCAGCGGATGCCCTTCCAGCTGCAACCCATCACTGGGAAACATCCACACACTCATTCACACACATACACTACGGACAATTTAGCTTACCCAATTCACCTATACCACATGTTTTTTGGACTGTGGGGGAAACCGGAGCACCCGGAGGAAACCCACGCCAACACAAGGAGAACATGCAAACTCCACACAGAAATGCCAACTGACCCAGCCGGGGCTCGAACCAGCGACCTTCTTGCTGTGAGGCGATCGTGCTACCCACTGCGCCACCGTGCTGCCCCTATGTCATTTCAAAAAGAGTCATTTTTTAGCGGGGACTAAATTTACCATCAACCACAAATATAAAAAGCGCCTTAAAGCTGTCCCAATTTTGTGTCAAAAATAAAGTCAATTAGTTAAAAAAATAAATAAAGCATGGTTTTGGTTCCACTCGCACTTAATTAACAAATGTTCAAACACTGATGCAGGACCGCTCTAATATGGCAGCCATTCTTTTCAAGCGTACAATTTCTACGATAATCTGTGCTTTATTCTTCGTGGTTAATATATATTTTTTTAACAAATAAACTGGGCTTAGATTAACCCCTCGGGTTCTGTACGGTTGTCAAAGCTTTGCAACAACAGATACAACGCGTGTCATCGAAAATGACATTTGCTAGCTTGCACAAAATATGGTAGAAGTGCTGAAATAATTTTCTTTTTTCTCTCTTTCTTTTGAGGTATATTATGTAGAAGGAAGAAAAGAAACCCTGTAGTAACTATCACGTCTTGAGAGACATATTTGTACAGAGCATTTAACTCTCGATCCTTCACAATATACACAGTCCTGACGATGTCTTGACAAAAAAGTAGCCAGCAATTTTTTTTTCCCTAGCATGTAATGGAATGCTATTATTTTCTTTTATTAGTAAACAAAAAGCTTTTGTCCTGTCCTTTTCTGTTTCTTCTAAAGGAGTACCCCGGTACGTTTTTCCTTTTTGTAACTTTACAGAAAATACAGATATGTGTAGTATATTGTGCCAACTGAAGAACATAATAAATCATATCTAGTTTAGACTGATTACAAAACAGTACTGAGAGCTTGTCCATTGTACATTTTTGCTAATGGACGAGGAGATGATCTGCCCCACTAGATAAGTTTGAGGGTCTCTCAGAGGAGAGAGCCATAGTTTGAAGCGACAGGGTCCATACTGGCCAGGAGGAATTTTCTGTCTTCTCTGGGGTGAAGCCAACGCAGCAGAGAGGACAGATGGAGACAGGGGTGCTTTCTAGGTGTACTTTTCCACTTTTTCTTTGAGGGAGAGCTGAGATGTTCTCTTTGCACAGAGGCCTGAGATGCATGAGGCTGCTGGGTCTGAGAGGTGGACACATCTGAAGACAGCAGAGCAAATGAGACAGAATAGATTTGTACATTTTCAGAGGGAGATGTGAGTATTGCCTGTGCATGAAAACCTCGGTGCCACAAACGGCCATGTAATCAGGCCAGATAATAACAAGTGTTCCTCCCAGTATGTAATGGACGGATGAAACTTACTTACCTGTCCTTTTCTTGAATCTGGAGTTGTTGTTCTTGTTGGCTGATGACTTCTTGGCTTTATTAATACAATAATTAATCAGTGCTTCAAAACTCTCAGACCCTGCAGGGACTCTGACTGCACCTAGATGCTCCCTGTGAGAGAAAAACACAATGATGCATTAATTCACCCCGCCACCAGGGTGCATTCCCATCCACCGGCCTGATCAAACTGAGATTTAGCCTCCCTCAGGGAACATTTTGGCTGGCCAATGCCAAGTGCAGTGTTAAAGCCTTTGTGACAAAAGTACCATTCATTCAGTGCAATTTAGCAGTTAATCACCTCTTGGCAAAATGCAAGAACAACCTTGTTAGATGTTATTTTTGTTTATTAAAATGTTCATTTAATTTGCCATATTTCATTTTTTCATGCGCATAAAAAATAAACCGCAAATTTATTTTAAGATAAACCAAAGCTCTTCTTCATTGGGTACTCTGCAAATTAAAGCACACTGTATTAGTTCAGTTAGTCGGGTGAGTTGAATTGATCATTTTTGCCCAGCTCATTTACTACAGAACACACCTAAATTAGCATGAATAAACCTTTACCTCATGATGTACACTGCTGCCATGCTGCCAGCACTGTCCAATCAAATAACAATTAGCCAAAATCTCCTGTTTCCTAGTACGCACACTGGTTTCCTATCAAACTGACCACAGAGGTCATGTTTCTTGTAAATTGTAGTCTTTTATCGCACATGCCATTCCTCTATCATGGCAGAGATCATGACACTCAAACGTCCATACTGAAGAGTCAGCCAACAACTCATGGGTTCACAAGGCACAGAAACACAAAGCGTTTACAGACAGTCTCCCCTGCTGCTGAGGCTGTGGAAAGAGAAAGTGAAAGTGATTAATAGAGGGGGGAGGTAGACATGACTGAGCACTAAAGTCCGCCACATCAAACACACTCTGGTTACCATGAATACACTGTACAGTGGCTTCACCATGCTGACAGGAGAAGAGATGGCAGGGAGGGGAGAATGGCCAGTAAAGAACAGTCACATAAAAGAAAGGAACCAAACCACTAAGACGACAAAATGTAACAGGAAATTTTAGTTTGAGAACTGCTGTTACTGATTCGGCATCGAGGAAGAGTATTTAGAAATGGCATGCATGACATTTTTGTACATGGAAACAAAATTTTAAAGGGGAATATCCAAGTGGGCCTCTGAAAAGGCGCAAGTAAAAAATTGTCTTTAAAAATCTTCAGTGATTACCGAAATGCTTTGAAAATCGTTACTAAAAATGGCATTGTTTACAGTATATGCCACCAAAAAGCAGAACAACTGCTACCCATGACTTTATATTAATTTTTTTTGAATTTATATTATGCATTGTTGTCATGTAAAAAATATAACTTTATAAAACTCATTCCCCTTTAAATTATAATGATTTAAGACCCCGCCTGCAAACCCCTCCCCTTTCAGACATGGATTCGACCCTTACCTATTGTGGTGAAGAGGACCTGGTCACAACAATGCTGCCCAGATAGCTGAGATCAATCAAAAACAAAGAGGGTAAGGCTACCAGAGTCTCCAGAGAAAAGCGCCGTCTCTACTTTAGATGAGAATGAGTGTTGCAAGAGATGAGTGCACACTCATCCCTGGCAACGAAGGCTGCCTAAGAAGGCCACCGTGATGGTCAAAGCCCTGAGTTAGAGGAAGTGAGAGAAATGGAAGGAAATGAGCTGGAGAGGGTGAGTGATGTGATCAGCCCACAAAAGAGGACAAAGAAGGAAGAGCCATGGGATCATCATGGATGCACTAGAAAATCCTTAACTATGGAAAATGTTATACACTATGATTATTTCCAATATCAAAATTACATTGCTTAAAGTTTAAATGAGAATATAATTTAAAGAAAATAAAAAAAAGGTATGGAAATTTATCCTGTGAACCCAATAAGGAGTTAAACTGGAGGACATGGGCATTTGTGCATATGTAAATAGTTTATAGTAAGATGTATGTAAAGTATTTTTATCAAAAATCACAAAAGCATGAAAGCATTGCTTTTGTGGCACAGATGATGAATAACAGTCTCCTTTGTCATTTTGGAGCCTCCAATGGTACGGTTCACCTACCCTGGAGAGGGTTCTGAGGGGAGCATCTCCTCATCTGTCCTTCTCTGAGATGGCATCTGGCCGAAAGCATCACTGCTCTCCGCAGGGGGTGAAGGGGACTGGGAGGGGTAGCTGGCCGCGGCTGTGGCAAAGGCCATGTGGGCACGGTAGCTGAGGCTGGGCCGTTGGCCGCTCTGGCCTTGGGTAGGTGAAGTGGCAGGGGATGAGGAGAGAGACCTTCGGGAGAAGGAGACACTGGCAGGGTGACGGGCACTCTCGGGCATCTCTTGAGAGCGGGAAGACCGCAGGATGCTGGGGCGGGGAGGAGGGCGGACGAGAATGTCTGGAGAGCCGGCATGTGAGCTGGGAGGGGTCTGAGTCAGAGGGGAGAGTCGTGACGGCTGCAGGACCACTTGCTGCAGGCCGAGATCCATCTTTCGAGCTGCCCTGGGGCTCATCCAAGGCTGGGCCTCAGACCTCCAGCCGTCCGAGCTCTCACTGTGCAGTGTGCTTGGGCTCCCCATGCGGGCCGTGGCGCCTGAGTAAGGCAACACTGGTACACCCATACCATGGGCAGTGTGTCTCAACTGCCCCAGAGTCTGGGCCTGTTGCATAGTTATATGCTTGGCTGAAGGGCCCTGAGGCGGGAACCTGCCGGGAGATCTGCTCAGGTGGGTTCTAGGGGCCTCCAGCTGGAGGAAAGCAGAGCTTGAAGGGAGCTGAGAGGTGGTGCTAACTGTGCGACTATGGGAGGGGTATGGTGGGGGCTCGGGGAGGTCCCGGTGGAGATATGAGGAATGACGAGGTGGAAGTGCGAGACGGGGACCCTCCTGACCCAGAAAGGGGAAGTCAGGAGGCTGCCAGATCTCGGTCGAGCGAGAGGAGGGAGGGCTATGCACCAGTGGGAGGGCGTGGCCGGAGGCGCCATACTGATGGATCCTCAGCTCCTCCCTCTCCTCTGGGATGGTGGGATGGCGAAACGGCCCCTCAGGGGGGTATGAAGGTGAGGAGGACATGGCAGAGCTACGTGGGCTAACATCAGGCATGTAAAACGGAGGGTGAAGCTCCACCTCAGCACCACTACCTATATAGCCATAGAAGGGGCCTGGAGGGAAGACCCTGTGAAAATGGGAGACCCGGCTCTGCCCTGTGGCCTGAAGCCGACTACCCTCCGAGATGCTCATACCTTCCATTGGCCTCTGGAACCGGGGACTGTAGGCTGGGGGCTGCATGTAGGACTCCTGGCTGGAGGACACAGGGGAAATCTGGGGCCTGAGGGTGGCCATGACTGGGGGTAGGGGCCCTGGGTCATCATTCTCCTCATCTGATTGGCGGAACTCAGGATACAAGTCTGATTCCTCCACAAAAGGAAAACCCTCAATGCGTCTGGGCTTGAGGGATGTGTCGATGTCATTGGGGTCCATGACGAATCGGCCATCAGGTCCACGGCTGATCAGCTCGATGGGTGTGGTGACCTCTGCCTCGTGCTTGGACACGCTGTACTTCTTACTGGTTATTGCTCTCTTGGTTTTCTTATAGAGGGAAAGCTCTTTCTCTTTTCTGGGGCTTGGCAACTTCTTAACATATAGACCATGGCCACCCACACTGGCCAGAGATGGGGGGCGTGATGAAGCGATGCTCTCAGGACTGATCTTCCCAGAGGACAGCCTATCAATCAAAAAAGACACTGGGCTTAGAAGTGAGCCCTGGAGAATACAAATCTTAAAATCAGCACAATCAAAAAAGAAAACACGTGTACTAAAATAGAAAGTAACGACACAACTTTTTCTAGTGTATTCTATGTGCTTTTTTGGTACATGTAACAAAATTCAGGAGCAATTTGTCTTTATCCACATGATTATTTTCATATTAGTGATTACATTTAAAGAAACCCTGTAGCAACTGTCATTTAAAGGCCATTTGACTAATACAAATGAAAGACAATGTCAGCATAAGACATTATGGATAATAGCAGTAGGACATAGAAACACATAAGTCAATACAGGCACCAGTGGGCTAATAAATTATCAGCTAAACTATATCTTCACCCAGTCAAACATATGTCAAAATTGGGAGCAGCTGTGGGCTGAGATTGGCTGTTCCCCCACAGAAGCATTTTAGCTTCAGAACACTAACTGAAAACATGCAGCTACAGCAGACAGGCGCGTACCTGCGCCTGCTGCGGATAGAGATGCAGGTGCAAGCACTCACTGAGGGCTGGTGGATGGGGGCCTGTAGCTGCTCCTGTCTGGCTCTTCCCAGTAGGGCTCAATGCCAGGCAAGGGGGTAAGAGGAGGCCTGCGGTGACAAAAACACAATAGATACGGGGCAGATTCGGCCGTCAACCAGACTGTGGTTCCACACTGCTATGTGGAAATGGGTGGGATGGGAGCATGAGACTGCAGCTCTATGAAGACCGCCATGGAATCAGATAAGAGCATGAGTCCCAGTTTGAACTGGGCTGGAGGTGCTACTCTTAAGGTTTCTTCTTCCTTTAGCTCTAGTATAATGTGAGTAACATGCTGCCATGCCTGCACTGATCAGTTCAGAGGAGCCGGGGGATAAGCATAGTGTTTATAATATATTCTTGTGCTATTGAAAGGTTCTATCAAAATCTGACTGGACGGCAAAAAAAGAAAAAGCTTGAAAAGATTGTTTGTAATGGCAAATCAATGCATCTCGCTGCTGAAAAGCAGAGCTAGGCACTGATGCATTTATAGCAGCCACTTTAGTGACCACTGAAATCCTCCTCCATGCATCCCTCACAGTAACACAGCAGCTGCTAGGGTCAGCTGTTTGATTTCCCAAACTGAACATGCTCTCTCTCTTTCTCTCTCTCTCTCTCTCTCTCTCTCTTTCTCAAGCCATGTGCCTGGTAGTCAACAGATTTGCAAAAGTGCAAAGTATGATGAATGTTACCATGCACTGGTACTTACGGAGATTCAATGCTTTTCCTTGTGTGCGTAATCGATAGTGGTGGGTCTAATGAAAAAAATCACACAATGCCACAGCATGACAATATTCTTCAGATCTTCATCGTAATCACTGCAGTGCTAAAGCTAGTAATATTCAACATGATTGAAATAAAGGTAATATTTTTCTAAATATAACTGTATAGTGATATGCAATGACAGCCATGCAGAAAAAAACAGGAATAAAAGTTTTGAATGACTCACCTCGCTTGCGTTTGAGCTTGCGACGATGTTGCTTGTTGACGAAACATGCAGCAAGCGTGCTGAAGAGGATGGCAGCCGCCAAGAAACAGATGGTGGCCACAATGCCGGCCACCACTGGCTTGGCCAGCCCCTCGTCTGAGATCTCTGTGGGAGGGAAGGGGTCTGAGAGAAGAGACACACTCCAGAACATGAAATTAGGATGGAAGAAAGCAGCGAGCATGTATTGACAAAGCAGGTTAGCATGATCCCAGACTGTCATTCAGTTAGTGTGCATCATAAAGCAGACTATGTAGTGTTAACATAACTGCAGCCTATCTAATAAGAAGCACCATGCCTATTTAGATGGAGGGGGCATGTGGCTTTCCATTTTTTGACTATTTTTTAAATATAACTTTTAGACACAGAATTAAATCTATAATAATTAAATCTATTGTAGATAAGAAAATGTGGCATCTAAAACACTGATTTGAATTTTTTTTCATTTGTCACAAAGAATCAGGATGTTCAGAAATGTTCAATTTAACCAGGACTGCCACTGATGCTCCCTCCAAAAAAATAGATGCATGACACCCTATATCAGCATCTACACAGCAAATAAAAGAAGCATACTGTATGACATTAACTACAATGTGCAGCAGGGGGCAGTGAAGCTCTAGGTGGCTAAAGCAATGGATTGGTGCATTTTAGTGACGCCCCTTATTCTCACCTGTACTTGACACTCCCACCACATTACTGCTCTCACTGACAAGATCATCCATTATAGCTAGTGCTCGGAATTCATACCAAGAGTCCTGGGAGACAGAGAAACAGGTCAGTGGGTCACAAATCCTGTGAGGCCAACAGGTTAAAGTGTTAGATCCACCAACATATTTGTAACAAGACCATTTGCAGCAGACTCTTCCGTATGAAAGACTGAATTAAAACGACATCCTCTGAGCTTTTCCAGCTGAAAGGCATTTACTGAAAGGCAATTCTCTCAGAATACTTCAGCTAATATTTATTAAAGGGAGTTATTATTTGCAGAGTCTACATTTTTCTATGGATGTAAGTAATAATAATAATAATAATAATAATAAGTACACAATAAGTGATACCTGAATAAGATCTCTTGCTATAATCTCAGTCTCAGTGGCAGGAATCAAGTCATCCAGAACCTCCCACTTTTCTCCTAGACGAAATTCGATGATGTATCGGTCAATTGGTGAAGAGTGATTGGCTGGAGGAAGCCATGTTAACAATACACCCTGCTGTGTCCGGTTGGCTGTGAGGCACCGTGGTGGAGTTAGAAGCACCAGTGGTTCAGGGGTACTAATAGGATACCCTAGGAAAGAAAAAGGATGTGGTCATTCAGAGGTCCAACACACAGCATAGTTTGTATAAAAGTATCACTTGCCTCCTGTAGTCACAGTGACTACCTCACTGAAGGGGCCGGTGCCCAGTTTGTTCTGGGCCAGCACACTGAATTGATAGGCAGTCTTTGGTTCCAACCCCTGAACCACTAACCACGTCTGAGAGCCGGGCACAGGTATGGAGAGCCAATCATGGGTTCCTACATCGTTCTTTACTTTTCTGTTGGATTGTAACAAAAAGTTGCATCAACAATGGATTTTAAAACTGATAAATGTTGATATGTGAATAAAATCTTAGTTGAAAACTGACGTAGATAAAACCACTTATCTTTTTATGAACATTTATGAAACATCAGAGTTTTAGGGTGAAATTGAGGAATAGAAACTAACTCGTTACAATGATTACTCTGAATAAGTTTAAAAACAAGAACATTAGTACATCACACATTTCTTGAAATATAGTGTCTGAGCTTAAACAGTTATATTGGTTCACTCCATTTACAATCCATACAAGTTAAATGAATTTACACAATGATAAAATAGATTAAGACAAATCACGAGTACACTTATAAAAAATTGAGCAAGGAACTATATTTAGTGCGGGTTCTGGCATGACTTACACCGGGCCGTACCAAACCGAGAACGTCTGTTCAAATCCTCCGTCGTATCCAGGTTCCCAGGAAACGTTAGCAGAGCTTGTAGATGCTGACACGTGGACATTAGTTGGCGCATGTGGACTAGTGCCTGAAACAGGGTTATTTTTAATTGGTGGTGTTTCCAAATGCTATTACTATTGGTCATACTTCATGTTAAGTGTTTGAATAAACCACTAATGCCAAGTCTTAAAATCTGTCACACTATGTTTTCCACACTGTTTGTACTATGTATAAATGACACATCAAATAATGTAGCTTGTTGAGCTGACACACTGACACACATAGCTAGAAATTTGCACCAATATAAGAAAAACACTTTACAAATCACATAGTAATACCGTCAACTATCTCCAAGCCCCTATAACTGCTCTAGGTGAGTTTTGTACAGAGAAGAAGGTTTTAATCATATTTTATGATGCTACTCGGACCGTAACTCTTAAGTACAATTAATATCAACCAATCAATCACACATCTACCAAAAGCCATTAGTAAAACGAGACCTTATAAAACAATCCATTATGTGTCATTCAGAATATAATGGTACAAATTCATATACACTTATAAGTGGAAGGGTCATTTTTAGAGAAGACAACTAGAAACATTGTCTGTTTATAATCACACTTCTTAGTAATTAACTTAGTAATTAATAGGTATATAAGGTCCCAAAACAGCTACTCTTCAGAATAGATTTAGCCTTGTCAGATGTGACTAGAGAGATTTATGAACCTCCTCTCACTTACGTTTTCTGACCAGATAATGAACAAACTGTGAGTACAGACTGACCCAGACTGATAATAGCAGGAGAGTGCCGGACGATGAAGGCACTGAAGTGGAGGATGGATTCAGGAGTTCCATCGCATCTCTTATCGGCACCTAGCAGCTGCAGAGGTTCTGTTAATTGCTCACTCATTAAGCATAATCTTCAGACTGTCATGACACCAGTCTATCACCAAACAAATAACTTATGTGTGTTTGTCTGTGTGTTGTGTGCCCGCTGACACATCACTTGTCATCCGAGGGCTAACTCACAGACGTGACAGCGGAGTTAGAGTCCTGACAAGCTACACAGCCCCCCTACTGTAATGACTCACTCGTGCCACTTGGCTGAGAATTGTAATGTCCTAGCCTACCCTTTCTGACTGGCAAATGTTGAGAAATCACATATCTGACATACTTTCTGTCCGTAACAGAAAATGGTGCAGTAATTAAATTAAGTAATTAATTAATTAAGACAGATAGACAGATAGATAGATAGATAGATAGATAGATAGATAGATAGATAGATAGATAGATAGATAGATAGATAGATAGATAGATAGATAGATAGACAGATAGATAGATAGATAGATAGATAGATCGTCGTTTACCTATTACAAAAAGGCGTGTGCTGGCAGTGATGCTTGTTACAACATTGGTGGCAACACATTCCCACTCCCCATGATCCTCTTTGCTCAGAGAGACAAACTGTAAGCTACCACTTGGTAAGATGTTGTGTTTGCTTCTGCTGGGCTTCCCAACCTTGACAAAGCACAGTAACAGTAAACCTTTGGATAGCTGAAAAATATCATACTTGTGTTGGGTTGTTGTACCTTTCTCCACTGTATGGTTGGAATCTCAGGGTCTCCAGAAGCAGCACAGGGGATAACCAGCTCTCTTCCTGCCTCCTGACGGTACTCCCCCCCGGGCCTCACATTGAAGTAAGGGGGGTCCTTGGGTCACATGAAGACATTTAAGAAGACAAACCCTGTGATTCTTTCTGATATGATCTCTTTAAGATGCACTGACTCACCTTTAGCACCAGAGTGGCCGGAGGGGACTGTCCCATGGTACCTAGGACGTTGTAAGGCACACAGGTGTAGGTGCCAAGGGAGTCTTCAGTGACCTCTGCCACCCGAATGCTTCCATCTGCCATTTGGCTCCATCCAGGATACTGGGAGAAAAGCAGTGATGTGGAGGGTTGTTAAATAGTTGAGAGTCTTGACATTTCAGACATCAAACATACACTCATTACAGACCTTCTCAATTCTGAGGGGGTACCCATCTTTCTCCCATCTGACTGACATAACAGGGGGGTTGGCATCCACTGGGCAGCGAATGATTCCTGGCAACTTTCTTGGGACATAGATGACAGGTGGCATGTTCACAACACGGGCAGGGTCTGTGGAGAGGATATGATCCGAACAAGAATGAAGAATATGGGGAAAAAACAGCCCAGATTCATACATGTCTCAGCCTACATTAAAATAAACGTAAAATATGTTCAATATGCTGATCTGGGTATGTTTTGTCGCATGTTTTATGTGACAAATCCAGTAGAGGATGCTTTGTTTGTGCTAATCTAAAATACATTATTATGGGTATGTTTTGTTGTACGTTTTAGATGCACATCCTTCTTGTACACATCCACAAGAAGGCAGGGCTTGTTGTACAGATCACCCAGTGAACGACAGATCTAAACCCAACCAATACTGTTCTTGTAATCAAACTTTATTCATTCATTCATTCTCATTTCGGCTTAGTCCCTTTATTAATCTGGGGTCGCCACAGCGGAATGAACCGCCAACTTATCCAGCATATGTTTTACGCAACAGATGCCCTTCCAGCTGCAACCCATCACTGGGAAACATCCACACACTCATTCACACACGTACACTACGGACAATTTAGCTTACCCAATTCACCTATACCGCATGTCTTTGGACTTGTGGGGGAAACTGGAGCACCCGGAGGAAACCCACGCTAACACAGGAAGAACATGCAAACTCCACACAGAAACGCCAACTGACCAAGCCGAGGCTCGAACCAGCGACCTTCTTGCTGTGAGGCGAACGTGCTACCCACTGCGCCACCGTGAGGCCCTAACCAAACTTTAGGGTTGTCAAAAGTAACGACTTCAGTACCAAATGGTACTGAAATTTTATAGAAAAAGAAAGGCAAATTCCCGCTAACAAACAGATACATGGACAACTGGAGCATTTTAAAGTCGCGTCGATTAACTGATCTGTCTATGAGCTTACATATGAACAATCTACTGATGGATCAACTGATCAACGCGGCTTTGAAATAATCCAGTGTCTGTGTATCTGTGTTTGCACTTGGTAAACAGCGGTGAAGAGTGGTAAACCGATGACCTTAATGGCCAATCACAGTCATCTGTTGAGCATATGGCCAATCAGCGGTGTTTAAGAAGTGCTCAACAGTGCTGAAAAACGTTAGCGGGAAATGGACATTTTTTAAATTTCAGTACCTATTATTACCAAAATCAATACTTTTGACAACCCTACCAAATGAACTGCACAGTCACCTCCTAGTTTATCCTAATCTTACTTTGCTTTATTTCTATTCTGAAACCATGCTTCAAGCATGACACATCATACCGTGCTTGCTGTTCGGTGAGTTTGTCCTCCTGATTGGTCAACTTCAAATAGATCGTCAACTCGGCTCATTTAACCACACAAAAATCTCACAAACTCAAGCCAACAGCTCCCAATTGTTTTTGCATGTTTAAATATAATCAGGAGATCGTACGACATCAAAAATTATACCAGACATTGGGGGTCATAAGTGCCTTTTTAATTTGCCTAGTATGAGTACACATAAAGAGCTGCAATGGGGCACGGATCTGTAGGACTCTGTACTGCATAGGAGCACAGAACTGGAAACATTAAGTCACAGAACTAAAATAATTGACTACTGTGCTGAGCAAGAGTTTCATCAAGGTTTCTTCAAAACAGTTGCATCATAATGACGTAAGAGCGCTTAGAACTGGAAGTAAAATGCATTGTGAGTGCAAGCCAGAAAGGAGCTGGAGAGGGGGACAATCGTGCTCTGGCTTAGTATAAAGCAACCGTGCCTAGAGTGAGTACACCCATTCACACATATTTGGATGAACTATCCTTTTAACAGATGCCTAGTTTTCAGCCAAAAGGAAAGCAAGTTGATTCCAAGATGACTGTAAACGTAAATCATTTTTGACAGCCCCACAAAAACGTAATGCAAGGTATAGACTATAAATATTTGCTGCAAAATCACAGTGTTTAGGAGGCTGTGTAATTGATGTGCTGTAACGGAAGATGTAAGTGTTATTTAAAGCCTCTCCTGTGAAGTTCTCTCACCTGCAGCAGCCCTGAGGTGTCGGTGACTGATGTAGCACAACCCCAACAGCACAACGGAGCGGCTGCTAATGAGTCAGCCAGCCACAGCTCTGCATATGACACAATATAATGTGCTTTTCCA
>CAIGQW010032405.1:590-10606 GCA_903798125.1 Danio choprae
ATAATATAATATAATATAATATAATATAATATAATATAATATAATATAATATAATATAATATAATATAATATAATATAATATAATATATAGCCTGTCCTAGCTGGTGTTCCACAAGATTCTGTTGCTGGACCTTTACATTTCAGTAGTCTTTTTATCAATTGGTCAGTAATTAAAGTTTCTTGGTTTTAATTATCTTTTTTATTTTTTTTTTACTGATGCTATGCAAATTTGATCATTTCATTTTATCACAGTGGTTCTTGAACGTTTTGACACCCCATACTTCTATTAATCCTTTCAAGATGTGTTTAGCCTATTGGCATTACTTTAATAATGCACAATTTCAGCTACAATTTTGATTCAAAAAAATATTTTTATATGAAACATGACTTTTCCTATCCTATGATTTACACTTTTAATATTACGCTTCATCATATTTACAGTAGGATCTCTGGCTTTTCAAAGGAAAAATGATAACACTTTACAATAAGTTTTTATTAGTTAATGTATTTACTAACATGAAGAAACAATGGACAACACATTTATTACTGTATGTAATCACCTTTGTTGACATTAGTTAAGGGAAATACATTTGTTTATTGTTAGTTCGTGTTAACTCAGTGCATTAACTGATGTTAGCAAGCATTGATTTGCATTTTAATAATGCATTAGTAATGTTGAACTATGATTAATAAATGCTGTACAAGTATTGTTCATTATTAGTTCCTGTTTAGTAAATACATTAAATAACATAAGCTAATGAAACCTTATTGTAAAAAACAGAACTTTAACTTAAATAAAAATATCTTTGAGGCTTCTTTAAAAGTTGAAATTTACTGTTCCCACAGGTCAGTCAGATAAAAAATTATTTGTGTTTAAATAGTTAAAGTTTGATGTTGGAATCACACAAAATGTTAAGACATCCTACTTTCATCTCAGAAATACAGCCCATATATTGCCAGTTCTGTCCTTTAATGGTGCTGAATGACTAATTGACTCCTTTATGTTTTCCCAAAGGACTATTGTCATGCGCAATTGTCGATGTTTTGAAATCAATTCCCAATCATTTCCAACATTTGTAAAATCGGACAGCTTGTATTCTGATTGGAGCTGAAGTTGCTCAGCTATGGATGGCCCATTTTATTACAGCATTTTCACGCAGCATTCAATCTTCGCACTAAATATGTATCCAGCATAGACACTCAATGAACATGTTGCTCTTAAATGCTATTCACACTGATGGGCTCCAACCCCCCGATAAAACTCTAAATCTAACCTCACTCTGGGAAAACTCATTTTTGGTTGGTTCAGTTTGTTTTTTTTCCCTCATTCGTATGGATACTTCCCCAAGGCTTAAAGAGATGCAACCAGGCTCACACACTGCCCACGCTTTAAGACAATCCCTTGGAGATGAGTGTATGGGCACTGAAGCATGCAGGTGTGTGTGTATGTGAGCAAGACTCTATTCATTACGGTTTATCTCCTGAAGTTATGAGAGCTCACAACAGTGTCTGCTCAGCAAGCCACAGATGAAAACACACTTTAATTAGTCCTATCGATCGACTGCAAATGTGTTACTGGCCAAGTATAAGTTACACAGCATCAAAGACTGTCTGTCAATAATGGCAGAAATGGCAAAAGAAAGCACCAGGGGATAAAAGGAGAGAGTATTAGTAGTTACGTTAACATATAACATGAAGAAAACGAACAAAGATGGTCAGAATATGGTATCGGAAAGCTGAAAGACTGTACTTTGACGGATGTGGTAGGTCAAATGGCTTTATGGATTATTGAGAAAACACATCACAGCAAAATTTTATTGTACATAAATTGGTGGTAAATGCTTGGAATCATCATGTTTTTAAAAGAAGTCTCACTAAAGCTGCATTGATTTGATGAAACAATGCAAATTTTTAAATGTTGTGAGAGGCTGGAGCCTTTAAAGTTACTGTTATCTATTTTAATACTTATTAAAATTGTCATTTAAATTTATTCCTGCGATGATAAAGCTGAAATCAAAACAGCCATTACTCCAGTATGCAGTGTCTTATTAGGGTTGGGTCGATAGACAATGCCATCATCCATCGCCGACAGCCGATAGACATCATGATGCTGAGGCGGCATCGCGATCCTCTGCCCCGCCCCCTTTGCAGCAGCAACCCGCTCGCGAAAAATGCACACGGCCCCGTTTACACTAATACGTCTTAGGCCATGTCTACACTAATCCGGATAAATTAGAAAACAAAGTTTTCGTCTAAAAAGGCTTCACGTCCACAATGTCGTTTTCATTCGTTTTCCAAAACTTTGACATCCACACTGAAATGACTAAAAACGCTTTCACCCTGTACTGCGCATGGGTGAAATGTAAGACGCTTCGACACGCGTCATTTCCACCTGACGTTTTCTTTTTTTCCGGCTCTTTGAAATGTCGCGGCAAAATGTCGAGGAAAACTACTGAGTTTTTTTTTAAATGGACTGACAATGAGGTGGAGTTGCTGAGCTGCCGCTGAACAACAGCTCGGAGTACACATTCCGTGTCCTTTGATAAAAACCAAGCTGGAGCATGTACAAACTTACATTAACAATGCTGTCAAGACTGAGAGCATTTAAAACATGCTGCACGATGTGATTCACTATTTTTGCTGAATTAGCAACATGACTGTGTCACATGACTAAAAATGCATCATCGTTTTCGAAAGCCTACGTCCTCACTACAACACGAAACGGCGTTTTCAAATGGACGGAAAGGCAAAACGGAGACAAAAATATGCGTTTTTAAATGAAAATGCATTATTGTGGATTGGAGATTAGTCTTAAAATAGCATTTTAGAACAAAAACGATCCACGTCCACACTGGCGTTTCACCTAGAATTTCTGAAAAGATCTCTCAGTCCACACTATACTGCTAAAAACGCACATCACGTGACCACACACACATACACAAACTTTGTCATGCGCTGCAGCGTCTGAGCTCCAGCAGTCAGCCCAGAGAGCAGTGCAGTTATACGCTCTCTATAGTTGTTAAACGTGATATTTAATTAATCTTGTTTCTGTCTAACGACTCTTCGGTCTTTTGAATCTATCAGGTAACGTGTCACCACATCAGTATTTGTGCCAGAGTCCCGCTGAAAAAGTGATTGACAGGTGGCAATTTCTGTGTAACTTATCTTTATTTATTTATGATTTGGTTATGGGGCCTCACAGTGGTGCAGTGGGTAGCACGTTCGCCTCACAGCAAGAAGGTCGCTGGTTCGAGCCTAGGCTGGGTCAGTTGGCGTTTCTGTGTGGAGTTTGCATGTTCTCCCTGTGTTTGCGTGGGTTTCCTCTGGGTGCTCCGGTTTCCCCCACAAGTCCAAAGACATGTGGTACAGGTGAATTGAATACAGGTGAATTGGGTATATTCCCAAATCACCCAATACAGGTGAATTGGGTAGGCTAAATTGTCCGTAGTGTATGTGTGTGAATAAGTGTGTGTGGATGTTTTCCAGTGATGGGTTGCAGCTGGAAGGGCATCCGCTGCGTAAAACATATGCTGGATAAATTGGCAGATTAATAAAGGGACTAAGCCGAAAAGAAAATGAATGAATGAATGGTTATGGGTAAAACAAAGACCATGCGGGTCAGGTAGTTAAAACGGTAGGCTATACATCATTAATTAGTTATGAATTATTTAATTATTCATAAATAATCAATTGCCTACGACAAAGACGCCATCGTCCATTGTGATGTTTCACATTAGACATCGTACAATGCCAAATTGGTAGACATCGCCCAACCCTATGTCTCATGATCCTTCAGAAGTCATTCTAATATGTTGATTTGTTACTCTGTGCACATTTATAATTACTAGTACATGACTGTTCAACCTTTCATCAATCAATCAATCAATCAATCAATCAATCAATCAATCAATCAATCAATCAATCAATTAACAAGGACATGCACTCATCAGTGATAGAGTAATCTGGAGATTATTTTCCTTTAATGTTATAATTAAAAAGATAGTTCACCTAAAAAAAAGTGTGTTATTGAAGGGATAGTTCACCCAAAACTGAAAATACTGTCATCATTTACTTAACCTTCACTTGTCACAAACCTGGTTAAGTTTCTGTTTTGCTGTTAAACACAAAATAAGTTATTTTGAAAAATGGAATGGAAAATTGGAAACTGGGCCTCACGGTGGCGCAGTGGATAGCACGTTTGCCTCACAGCAAGAAGGTCAATGGTTCGAGCCTCAGCTGGGTCAGTTGGCATTTCTGTGTGGAGTTTGCATGTTCTCCCCTTGTTGGCGTGGGTTTCCTCCGGGTGCTCCGGTTTCCCCCACAAGTCCAAAGACATGCGGTATAGGTGAATTGGGTAAGCTAAATTGTCCCTAGTGTATGAGTGTGAATGGGTGTGTATGGATGTTTCCCAGAGATGGGTTGCAGCTGGAAGGGCATCCGCTGCGTAAAACATATGCTGGATAAGTTGGCGGTTCATTCCGCTGTGGCGACCGAAGATTAATAAAGGGACTAAGCCGAAATGAAAATGAATGAATGAATGGATAAGTTAGCGGTTCATTCCACTGTGGCAACCCCAGATTATTAAAGGGACTAAGCCAAAATGAAAATGAATGAATTAATGAAATTGGAAACCTGTAACCACTGATTTCCATAGGTAACATTTCTAAAAAAAAATTATTTTGTGTTCACCAGAAAAAAGGAAACACAAAGGCTTTGAACCACTTGAGGGTGAGTAAATTTTCTATTTTGGGTGTGAACAATTCTTTTAATTTACTATTACTTAACTATTAAGTGTAATGACTAAAGCTAATACTATATAACTGAGGGAACAGAAGACGTTTTGTATGAACATCAATGGAGCCTCTGACTGTCACGTGACTCTGACAGAAAATCAATAGATATCAAGATTGTACTTTGAGGCTGTGCTTAGTGGTTGAGCTGCTCTTTCATCTCACAAAACTCAGACCATCTATGAATGGGAATGTGTGTGCATTTTATAGTGCTCCTGATGATGGCTAGAGGAGCATCCGGTGTGTGTAAATAAGCATGTGCCAGTAACAATTATGGTAAATAAAGTTTGTATCAGTATTCTGGTGTGTGAGGCAGTTGGATAAGATGTGACAATAGGGATGAGCTGGATAAGATGATTAATGTTTAAAAGCAGCTAAATCAGACAGAATAGCACCAGCCAATTGCGCTCTTAGAAAGGTGCACCATCTAACGATCAAGTCCAGCACCAACCAGAGAAAAAAATAAGCTCCTTCTGGGGTAGAGCTTGCTTTTTCTCGGTTGATCTGATACCCCAACATGTCAAAGTGAGGTCCCAGGTCCCCTGCATTATCGAGTAATTCTCCAGACATTTCTAAAAATAATCCAATCTAAGAACAAACAAAAATGCAGATGCCCGCAGCCAAAGAGGCATAGTGCATTTTCTGCGAGCTTCGTAAAACCCACAGGAACAGGGACAGCCCGAAGGGGAAGACCTTGTGCTGCCATTTGCGGCCCACAAACGCACACCAGAGAAACTGTATGCGTGAGAGGAAGCGCGACATGGAAGTGAGCATCCTTCAGGTCGATAGCTGCAACCAATCCCTGCTAACGGCGCATCGGCAGATCCGTTTCTGATGAGCATCCCGTGGAGATAAGTTCAAAATGCGCAGATAGGATTGGTTATAACCCACCGTTGTTATGGGTACGATGAAGTGCAGGCTCCAAAATCTGCTCTCCAACTCGGCTGAAGGGACCGGCTCGATTGCATCCTTCGCCAGGAGATACACACCCGTGAGCCTGGGGGGGCGTGTAGCGAATTAAATCGCATAGCAAAGTGTAACCGTCCGGAAGAGCCACTACGACGGGCTTGGCAGCACTAACCAGGCTGCCTGAAACCGATCGAGCGGCGCAACTGAAGTGATCGCAGACGCACCTACAGTGGGACAGCTTCGGGATGTCCCACTGTAGGAGTGCTCTTTCCGGGAAGCGGCGCGTCCTGAGGAAGAGCTGAAAATAAGAGATTGACTCATACGTTCCTCCCAGGATCCTGCGAGGAGGCTGAAGGTGCGAGATACAGGAGCCCATCCTCTGACACTCACGAAGCCTGTGGCAAAGTGCACCAAAGTTACGAGCTGGAAGGCAGCACGTCCCAGCGTTGGGCTTTCACACCTGAAGAGAGGAGAAACCGCTCTTTCCTGGATACCCTTGCCATGTGCAGCTCGCTGCATTCAGCTGCAGGGAAAAATACCCGGCCCTCCACCAGGGAAAGATTGGTCCACCTTCTCTCCAAGTGGGCCGCCTCAGGGCCGCTTCGCGGTTCATTTACCAGGACTTAACGGTGCCCTGGGGCGGGGAGCTCAGTGCGGTCACTAGCCAGTGGAATGGGCTGTGGTGGTGGAGCAGATCTTGAAGCTGCGGATAGGACGCTGAACAACATGTGTCGGGCAGTCTTATACACAACTGATTGCTACCAGCTGCGTGTGCTGGGTGCTTCCAATTCATTGTCATTTCATTGGCCTGTTTTATTACTCTTCAGATCATTGGCTTTCTGACAAAATTCCCACAGTGGAAGTTTTTCACATAGCATTGGAGTTCCCCTATCACTGGGGAATGAACAATACTTTAAAGGTGCAGTATGTAAGTTTGACACCCAGTGGTTGAACTAGGTATTGCACTCCTGGATCAAAACAAACGCAATCGCAGGTTGCCAGATTGAGGACAGGAGCGAGAGATTTAAACCGTGTTCTATATAAAAGCAACAGCAAACTATAGAAGGAATATTTTCATATTAAAAGAGTTTTTGTCCTAACCAACTCCTCAAATTGATATATAAGAAACGGCTTCTATTTCTTGCATCTGAATAACAGAAAACTGACAATGATCACGTCAGATAAATCTCATGTACTTTATTCAGTGTTAAATGCTAACAATGTGAGTTTGAATGCCATTTTACATTACATTTATTGCCATACTACTGAAAGCAGCAGCAGAGAGTTCACCTCAGATCTTGAAAATAAAATAAACAGTTTGAAATTGAACTTTAGAACTAAAAACATATGAGTGATTTAGCATGTACATTTAATAATGTTAAAGAGGGTTAATATGTATTAAGAGACTTAGATTAAAAATCTTACCATATCGTGAGGGAGTGCATATTCTGTGCTTTTGGGTGGCTGTATTGTTTCGTTTGGTGCAAACAGCCAAATTGCTTATCACTGTGTATCTCGTCACAAAGCATGTTGTTAGGACACGGGGTTACAATGTAACCTGCTCACCTAATATTTACGTTCGTAATATTTATATCACATGCTAATTAATAACCTCATGTGGAAATCTGCGTCTCATTTCAGAGTCTACTGTCCACCGAAGGTCACATTCTGGTCACGAGTGCATGCTTTCAGAGCCTTTATGAATGAATGAATGAATGAATGAAATACGCGGTTTTCCACCAAGGCAACCCGGGATGCTGAAATATAATTGGCTAAACTGGCATTGGGCAGTTTAAAAATGACCAAAACAAAGATAGAGTTCCGGCACGGAAAACACATTTTCAAAGCAGAATATCTGATTTCAGCATTGTTTTTCAAATAAACAAGAATGTTCACTTAGCATGTTTCTTAAATATCTGCAAACATATTATGGTATTTTTATGCTTTAGAAGAGTCAAAAACTTATATACAGCACCTTTAACATTTACTAATGCGTTATTAAAATCCAAATTCATGCTTGCAAACATTAGCTAATGCACTTTGAGTTAACATGGACTAACAATAAATAACTTTATTTTCAACAAAGATTAATAAATACTGTAATATATGTATTGTTCATTTTCTGTTCGTTTTAAATAATACAGAATGTATTATTTTAGTATTTTGAAAATTTAAAACTGCAGATTGCTTCCTGTGCAGGTTGGATTTAGAGGTTGGGTTGGGGTAGTGGGACAGAATATACATACACTCTTTACAGTGTAAAAATCATGACGTCTATGGGAAGTCCCCATAAAACATGAAAACCCGACAGGCAAGCGTGTGCCTGCGTGTGCGTGTGTGTGTGTGTGTGTGTCTGTACGTTTGTGTGGTCCGCCTTGAGGGAGTGGTCTGCATGATTAATGATTGGGACACTATGGAGTCTCCGGTGAGCTGTGTGGGATGACGGCGCTGAGAGTTAATGCGCATCCCCCTCTCCCTCAGCTTGTTAAGTACAGTGAGGATTTAATCGAAAAATTGCTTTCGTCTCAAATAATTATGTAAACGAAGCAAAGGAGGGCCATGGGGATTGTCTTTCTGTCTTTTCTCCTCTCCCCCGCTGCACTCGGTGTCTCTACTTCCTCTTAAAAGCATGTGTGAATTAAAGTCGTTTCCCTTGATGAACGGCAGTAATTTGAAGGGGAACGTGTCAACATGTGTAATGCTTGATAAGGCGATATGCAAAGGAGCACCGGCGTACATACTCACTGTCACCGCACACACAGGAGGCGAGTGTTTTCTGCCGATTACATAGTTGCCACTGCCTACATTGAAATGTAAGGACAATGAGAGTTTCCACGCAGACAGCAGAGGCTGTGATGTTCAGAGGACGTGACCGTTAACTGCAGTGTTCAGATATTTCAGGCACAGTTTGTGAATATTTCTCTTGAGAGTTCACTGCTTTTTTCAGTTTTATTTTCTCTGAAAAGCGTGCATTTCATTTATGAGTGAAAAAAATTATCTCAAAAAGAAAGAAGCATTTACCTGTGTACAAGGAGATGTAAGCTGAGTCAATGACATCAAATTTCTGTCCGGGAAGGAAAGGCCTCCACTGCAAGACAAGAGAAAGACAGAGGGAATTACTGTAGGAGAGCAATTTACTGGACCAAATTCACTATTTGACCATATTAGATCCTATTTACCCAATGCTAAATAAATATTTTAAAATATACAATTTAGGGAAGCGCGGTGGCGCAGTGGGTAGCCATGTTGCCTCACAGCAAGAAGGTCATTGGTTCGAGCCTCGGCTGGGTCAGTTGGCATTTCTGTGTGGAGGTTTTCCTCCAATGCTCTGGTTTCCCCCACAAGTCCAAAGACATGCGCTATAGGTGAATTGGGTAAGCTAAATTGTCCGTAGTGTATGTGTGTGAATGAGAGAGTATAGGTGTTTCCCAATGATGGGTTGCAGCTGGAAGGGCATCCGCTGCGTAAAACATATGCTGTATAAGTTGGCGGTTCATTCTGCTGTGGCGACCCCTGATTAATAAAGGGAATAAGCCGAAAAGAAAATGAATTAATGAATATACAATTTATTATACTTTATAATATTTATAATAATAATAATATTTATAATAATAATAATAATAATAATTATAATTATTATTATTATTATTATTATTATTATTATTATTATTATTATTTTATTATTATTTTTTTTTTATTATTATTATTATTGTTGTTGTTGTTGTTGTTGTTATTAAATTTAATAATTTTGTGACATTTAAAATGACTTCAATCCAGATTTATAAAATCAAATAATGTGATAAGCACAGCTCATTGTTTTTAAAACAAATTTATTAAATATTAAATAATCCTGAAACCTGAAAACAAACTACAATCCTGAAAACAAACTCCAAATAACTCCAAATTTTGCACATAAAGTATTATGACTAATTAATCAGTAATCACCTGCAATCCAGATTAAAATACACTAGTAATAAAAAAATAAAACAAATTAAATGTATTTATAATCAAAATAACTGTCCACTTTATCCACAACTATCCAAAAATATTAATGATAAGACCTAATTCTAATAATAAAATAAACACTTTTTTGTACAGGATGTTATGTATTTACTAACACCTACATCCCAGATCAACAGATTTAATATCATAAAATATATTTAATAATTAAATATTTAAATAATAATAGCTATATATATATTTAATGTAAACATTTTATAAAGTTATTTATTCTCCAATGTCATGTAATCCAGATTACCAGATACTACTACTCAAACACACACACACACACACACACACACACACACACACACACAC
>CAIGQW010032409.1:0-10159 GCA_903798125.1 Danio choprae
AATGTGTGTGTGTGTGTGTGTGTGTGTGTGTGTGTGTGTGTGTGTGTAGATGATACATATTACAAAATATGGTACTATTCAAAAGCTTGGTTACGCTATGATTTTTTTATTAGGGTAATTTATATTTTTATTCTACAAGAATGCATTCAATTGATCAAAGAGGAGGGATAGTAAAGACATTTACAATGTTACAAATTATTTTTTTTTAAATGCTATTGATCAAGAAATTAAAAAAATATATAAATAAATCTCTTTACAGGATTTATAACCCTAAAAAATATAAAAAGCATATTAAAATGATTATGATGGCCCATGTGTCACTGGAGAAAGGTGACGTTTTGCCATCATATACATCATAGGTCTCAAACTGGATTCCTGGAGGGCCGCAGCTCTGCACAATTGTGCTCCAACCCTAATCAAACACAGCTGATCCAACTAATCAAGGTGTTCAAGACCACTAGAGACTATTAAGCAGGTGTAAGTTGGAGGTGGTTAAAGCTCAACTGCTGAGAGCTGCTGCCCTCCAGAAATTGAGTTTGAGACCACTGATATACATAAAGAAGCTGTTCAAAATTGTAACAATATCAATACTAATAATATTGATATTATTATTTTTTGTATTTTAAATAATTAAATGCTACATGAATGATCATAAGACTCTACTTTCAAAAGGGTGAAAACTGCCACAAAAAATAGGTTGTGAAATACTGATCTACAAAACCATCAATCTGTGAAGAAATATGAGAAAAAAATTTAAAAAAAGGTGAACGTGATGGTGATGCTACAGAGAATATGTAACACATGAGGCACAGAGAATATAAATCCTACACAGTTTCTAAAATTGGTTGTTGTTTGACACAAACAGTGAGAGTGTGTCATGATAGAAATCAATGGATTTTTCTCTTTCTTATTTTGAAGCTTTTGCAGTATCTCTGGCATAATGAATCAACCACCACTCGGCGACTGCTAAAAAAGACAAAAAAGGCAGGCGGAAGTGACAGAAATATTCCTCACTCAAAATGTTATAAAAAGCACTCACAATTTATTTTCGTAATCTCTCCATGCCTTGTCAAAAGGCTTTTTCAGGTCCTGACAAGATGAAAACAAAGAGTTAGAACAGAATCATCCTACAGTGAAAGCCAGGTAGAGAGAACTGAGAGAAGTCTTCATCTGTTTCATTACAATCTGCTCACATTAGACACCGTGCTTATGGTAATGATCTATGTAATAGATTGCATCTTGCAGAAGAAGAAAACACATGTTTTATTGCCTTCTGGGAAAAATAACCTGCATACTTCATCTGCATTTGCATCAGATATGCTAGGAATAACAATAAAGGACCAAGAGTATCTCTTTTTCTTGTATTTATTTATTTATTTCTTCTTCTTCGCAGTACAATTTTCATGTAATATTTTTTATTGCCATTATTATTCACTATAGTTTACAATGGGGTATTACCAAATAATATCCTAAGAAAAGTCATTTTGAAATATTCAAATAGTCTGAAATTAGACTTTATATAATTAAAGAATTGTATGTTAATTTCTACACATTTTGTTGTTGTTTTTTTCAAATATATATATATTTTACCATTACAAATTGCAACTAGCATATATATATTTATATATGGATATGATATATGTGTATTTTACAAATATGCTTATGCAAAGCAACTAATTACAGTAAGTCACTTGTATTATGGATTTCAACTTACACCTTTGACCTCTTTCAGATCCCCTTTTACAAGCGAGTCCAAGAAGAAGTTGACGTTGTGCCACATGCTCTTCAACTGATAAAACAGAAATATTAAAATGGAAAGTGTGTGAGCTGGCAAAAACACACATTTAGCCATTAAACATGCTGTTACTTTTAAAATCAATTGAACAGGAACCCGCCTGAAAAAAACCCCTGAGGACTGAAAACTGAGACAACCTTTGGGGCAGAAGCCGAGCTGTTTGCAGATAAGGCCTATCTTATTAGTCCAAACTGTGAGCAATGCTAAAAAAAAGTCTTCGGGATTATGCAGAAAGCGGAAAACCCTCCCCAGAGCTCCATGTGTCTCTTACCAAGTTCTTCATTGGCGTCAGCAGTTCTTTGGAGAATTCGGCAAACTTATTAAAGGCAGAGGCCACTTCCTGCTCTCCATTGTTGCGGAAATTTACTGCCAGCTTCTCCATGGAATTGATGTATGACTCCAAATGTGATATGTGATCTGGAGCGAGAAAATAAAACATATTTTATATTTACAGAAATATATCCTATGTATATAAGAAAACATGAAAATTGATTCAAAAGCACATGACACACACGTGAGACTTTCAAGTTTATGGGGACTTCCTATAGACATAATGAATTTTATACCGTATAGACTGTATATTCTTTTTTTACTTATCTGTTTATTAAAATTTTACAAAAATAACAAAATATTTTTACAGAAAAATAGAAACAAATATTATTCCCAACCAATAGACAATATTCACCCCTTTACATTTTCAAAAAACTGAATTCTGTATGATTTAAGAGCTGTTTTCTTCATGAGGATCAAAAATAAAATGTCCCCACAAGGTCAAAATGTACTGCTATTACTACAGTACAGTATACTTGTATGGGCATGTAATGAACAATGAAATGAATACCAGGACCACACACACACAAAAACAGGGCATTTGCCATCCACTTCATACATATTCATACTGTATGTATCTGGGCTGGAGGAAATGTTTTGCATGCCTTGTCAATCTTTCTAATGAACTAACACATAATCAAAAAGACTAACGAATGCCGCTTACAGTCTGATGTGCATGACCTTAAAAACAAAACAACTACTTCATAGTGAAGACTGGCATTTCTGACTAAAAGTCTTAACCAAAAAATCCGACTAAACGATAAATGATACCCTGTGAGGTATTTTTCAGACATTTAAACACAAATAATTCCTGTAGAGTCAATGTTATTTTATGCTATACCTTGACCCGAGATATGCTTTGCTTTGGTTGCTTTCTTCATTTTCTGCAAGATTGTGCGGTCGGAGTCCAAGGCCTTTTAAAAGAAAAAAAACATAAAATATAAAGGTGTCATCAACATTGAGGGAAAAAATCACATTCATGTACTGTGTTTGGCAGATATCAGCACATTTCAACCAGACTGGAGAATACAACACGTTAATGATAAAGCTTATAATTTAGAGTCCAGTGCCAATCTTTGAAAAATATCTGATAAATAACGATCGTAAGAAATTGACTGTAGCTGGTGACTGGTGTTTATTAATGCTTTCAAATTGCATTATTATTATTATTATTATTATTATTATCTTTATCTCTTAAAATTTCCCAGTACTGGGTTGCGGCTGGAAGGGCATCCGCTGCGTAAAACATATGCTGGAATAGCTGGCGGTTTATTCCACTGTGGCGACCTCTTATAAATAAGGGACTAAGCCGAAGGAAAATGAATGAATGAATCTCTTAAAATACTTAAGTGTTTAACTCTGTAGTAGTTTAACAAAGAGACTTTTATTAAAATGTTCAGTAGTCTGAAATGAAATGGCTGAAATTTCCAGGGAAATCATAAACCAAAAAAATTATTTGATTACTTTCTCTTTTTTTAAAGAAATGTCTATTTTAATTTAGCAAGAATACATTATGTCTGTTCTTGAAGTCATGGTGAGCATAAAAATGTTTGACCGCAAACATACAGTAGTGAATGCAATTTAAGAAAAAGAAATCTGACAAATGCATCAGGGTAAATGCATATTTATTCTAGGCAAACACTTCAAATTTTAAATACAATGTTACTTAAATACAAAAAAAACACAGAAAGAATGACACAGAGCTTCAAATAGTTCCTTACAGAAGCACATTTCCTGTTTCAAAAACAGCAGTTGCATGCAATCGAGAAATGATT
This sequence comes from Danio choprae, assembly GCA_903798125.1. Taxonomy (NCBI): domain Eukaryota; kingdom Metazoa; phylum Chordata; class Actinopteri; order Cypriniformes; family Danionidae; genus Danio; species Danio choprae. The sequence goes on from CAIGQW010032409.1 coordinate 3,901, forward strand.
GTAAAATCGTAAAAGGCTCATGAAAGAGTTTCCCCTCTGAAACAGGACTTTCTAAACTAAAATCTACTCTATAGCAACTTATACCACGCGACACTTGGGTTTCTATAAAGCAGCAGCTGAAGCATGAAGTCTGTTTGTTTTGTCAATAAATAAGCCAGAGCAAAGGAGGAAAAATTAATTACCAGCACCATAGTAGCATGTTGACAGGCTGATCTCCGAGAACATGATACATTGCTTTGTGTGGTTCAAAACAGTGTGAATGTTGTTCTGAGGCAAAATCTCACTAATTTGGCACTTTTTTAAAAAGCTATTTTCACCTACCACAACACACACACACACACACACACACACACACACACACACACACACACAACCACAAAAAAAAAAAAAAAAACATTTGGCATTATGGAGCCCTTCCAGATTTTATTTCATACAGTGTGACAGTCTATGAAAATCCTGTATCAACACAGCTTAATGGGAAACAGTATTTCCTGTGGATGTCCATCCCAATTATCCCTCCCTTCACTCAGGATAAACAGTTTATTCCTCTGGGAGTAGAATGAAGCTTTTCTGAGGATTGTAACACTTCTCTAGCTCATGTACCATTGGTTTAGCAGTGCCCTAAATAGTACCCATCTACCATTCAGGTGATTTAACATAATCACTTTTTCAAGAGAGAATCTCCAAAGTCTTTTTAACTAAAAAAGGTTTTTGTTTGAAGACTCGAGGATGTCCCCACAGAGGCTTTGGCTAAGCAGGTTCATTTGTTTGCTCCAGTTGAGAAAAACGGAGAGAGATCAGCTGTCATGTTGTGTTTGTGCCACTGAGAATCAAACTGGGAAGCCTATTATCTACAACAGTGCATTTAATAGATGTAGTGCTGCACTTGTTCCAGGGAAATAGCAGAGCAAAATGTAAATCAACTCAAAACAGTGTTTTCACCAATACTCCCACTTCAAATAACCATTATTCAGTGCATGGAAAAGCTATATCATACACGAACTGAATAACAACAACACATACTAAAGGCTGGAATACACTTTACAACCTAGAATATTCTGGACAAGTCAGTGTTAAAATATACTATCAAACTTTGTGTTGGAATATTGTAGATTTTGGTCGATGGTCAAGATTTACAAAAGACACACAGTGAAAAAAAATAACAATGGAAAAAGTGTGTATACAGTTGTTTTGGGGTCTGCTCTCACATAAAAGTTCTTTATTAGCATTGATGGTTCCTTCAAGTGCCTTTAGAATTCATAAAATCTTTACATTCCAAGGTTCAGTACAGTGAAAAAAGATTCTTCAGATTATTAAAATGGTCTTTACACTAAGTAATAAAAGGCTCTTTTAACCCTTTAAGTTGAACTCTTAGAAAAACTATTTTTGACCGATTTCTTTGGTTAAATTGTGTTTCTGATAACACTCTAAACATTAAGAGATTTTTGTTTGAATGATAACTAAGGTTTATGGTAGTCAATTTACTGTTTTTAATGATCAAAAAAGCAAGTCTTTAAAAGGAGTATTCAAAATAAGTTGGACATTTGTCACGTTTACATCTTGATCACAAGAATTTGCAATGACGTAAAACAGAATAAAAGTACTGCCTATTGCTGCCACCACAACAAATAGGCAATTTAAACACCCAAAAGTAAGCTTAATGTCCAAAGTTTGTTTTTTACATTTGACATAATGTAGCTCTACAGTAGAAGCAAGACATGCCACCATGGACGTTACGTCAAATGACTGACCAATATGCCCTGAGTTTACGGGTCCAAATCAAATATTCAAATTTGAATAGAGAAACTCCAAATTCTGAGTTGTCTGAAACAACAGGGAGCTGATGGGGATTACCTAACACAAATATGCTCAAAAATATTTCCAAAGAGTCTGCTTACACATTTTAATATGAGCTATTAGATATGCCCATGTCATTTACATGCACACTTGCGATATCTCTCTCTCTCTTGTGTCTGATTCAAAGAGGGGAATAGGAGATCTAACATTTCACAACTGATGAAAATTCAGTCAAAAATTACGCTGTAAAGAGCAAACCTCATTTTAACTTGTCAATAACTTGGCAAATAACCATAGAATGGTTCTTTGCCTTCACATCATGCATTTAAAATCATTTAATGCATGGCAATTCATTGATTATCCTTTACTTATTTTCTGAGATCTGTCATTTCCAATCTCCTGACTGACTCTGACTTTTGACAACTTGCGCATTTAGATTCTGAAAGTCAAAGCTGGCCTAATGTTATTGGGCAGTCAGAATTGCATATTTTATGATTGACACAGAGTTTATTAGAGTTGAGCTCCGCATTTTATTTTAGAATACATTTTTTTTGCCTATTGGTTAAGTCATCATGTCACAGCAGCTGTCATTAGAAACTTTGGCTCCCATAGAAAATTAAGACTAGAACTGAGGACTACACTGCCACATATTATATTAAAGCTTATTAGCTCTGGTTCTGGACATGTTTTCTTTCATTCATATTTCAATAGGCCACAAACCCAACCAGCCACAAGGTGAATCACAACACTGCAAACTTTGTTATGAAGCAAAGAATGAGACAAAATCAGACAATGCAATGCGAATGACACAATCTAATTAAAAATGCTGGAGAAAAATAAAAGTAGTCGGATGTTTTTCAATAGAAGTGTATTGCAAAATATGCAAATATAAACAAATATTTAAATAAGAGTGCAGAGTGACTGACTCAATTGTGTCATTTACTGAGCTTCATTGCAGTGGGCAGAGCTAAAGATATATTTGGCACATTTGAACAGGACTGAACAGGTTTTCCTTGAAAGGGACTTTGGTTAAACAATTCTTACTGAGACAAACAACAGAAAGGTAGCACATTGGAATGCAAAAACTTCCTGTATTTTTATGGAAAATGCAGGAAACAGGGCTGTGTAGGGGGAACAAATGCAAGATCCTGAGATATTCTTAAACTTAATTTAAAGGGAAAATATACAGAATTCAAGTAGTATCACCAGTTTTCATTAATCGAACAAGCAGCCATAACTTGTTGCTTGTGTTTACCCTTAGTAATATACTAAATATGATTCAAAGCTCAGATGTACTTTCAGAGAAGGTCTTCTTCTTTAGTAAAAACAAACTATAAATACCTTTGCAGCGATATACTGATAACAAACATCCAGACAATGTCCACAGAGGCGCAGTGGTTATGTAAATCTATCTAGTCCATGTTTATATCAAAAAAGTAGCAGAGTGGGAAAACTGATATTTCTCTATATAGTTATATATACTGTTTATAAACTATTGTGAGGGACAGCGTTAAATATGGCTGCTGATCTCAAATATTGACCGCGTTCATCATCACATTCATGTCCTTTTTACTGTATCACCATTACATAACATGATTAAACTATGCAGAAAACTGAGCTTAACTAGATTCTTTGTTCTCCTTAGCCTTGATGAAATCAAGTTCCTTTAAAAATAAAAAAAAATCCCAGTTTCTATGGTGACTTCTTCCTGTTTCAAGACCCGTGTCTCTGACACTCGTGTCTTATCTTGCTGTTTTTATTCTCGGAGGAAACAGGCCTGTCAAATGCCAGCATAAAAGGATTATATGCAATTAATATTCATCGGTGTCACACATGGTAGTGTGAAGAAGGAAATGTAATTCTCTGCTATTAGTTCAGAGAACCCGTAATGAACTCCTCACACAGCACAATTGAGAAACATTCTGGCATGATGTGAAATCATCTGACACTGAGAAAGAGTCAACCGTCATTTAACCAACACTTAAAGAAATAGCTGCTCCAAAAATGAAAACACTGGCATGATTTACTCACCCTAAAAATCGTATGATTTTTTTTCTTCTTCTGCAGGACACAAAAGAATACATTCGTACTAAAAAGAAATGCTAATCTTAAATTTGGTCTGCTCCATACTCCGTACCATACTCAAAACATTGTATGTATTGAGGTCTCTGTGTCCGATTACATACCTCATTATCTCTGTTGTTTAAGTGTATTATCATATAGACAAAAAACTAAAAACCAACTGTTTTGTTTATGTTTTTAAGTAAAGCATATACTTTAAAAGCATGGATTCATTCAGTGAGTAAAAAGAGTAAAACTTGCAAAGAGAAAGTACTGGAAGCAAAGTATTGCGAAGTAAACTTTAAATGACAGTTAAACATTCTAAACAAACCATACTACTTGTATATGACTCAATAAGAAAAAATAAAGTTGATTCCATAGATAAAATGTATTTAAAAATATATTATGTAATAAACTGCTGAAAAAATAAAGGGAACATTTAAACACAATGTAACTTCAGGAGTTTCCTTTTTTTTTTTTTTTTTACCCACTATTTACTCACTCTCAAGTGGTTCCAAACCTTTATGGGTTTCTTTTTTTTCTTGAACACTAAACAAGGTCATTTGAAAAATGTTTGAACCATTATTAGGAAAAACAAATACTATGGAGGTCAATGGTTACCATTGACCAAATATCAAAATATCTTCTTTTGTGTTGAACAGATAAAAAAAAAAAACTCAGACATGTTTGTGGCAAGTAAAGTTAAATAATGACAAAATGTTCAGTTTGGGGCCTCACGGTGGCGCAGTGGGTAGCACGATCGCCTCACAGCAAGAAGGTCGCTGGTTCGATCCTTGGCTGGGTCAGTTGGCACTTCTGTGTGCAGTTTGCATGTTCTCCCCATGTTGGCGTGGGTTTTCTCCGGGTGCTCCGGTTTCCCCCACAAGTCCAAAGACATGCACTATAGGTGAATTGGGTAAGGTAAATTGTCCGTAGTGTATGTGAGTGAATGAGTGTGTGTGGATGTTTCCCAGTGATGGGTTGCAGCTGGAAGGGCATCCGCGGCGTAAAACATATGCTGGATAAGTTGGCGGTTCATTCCGCTGTGGCGACCCCAGATTAATAAAGGGACTAAGCCGAAAAGAAAATGAATGAATGAATGAATGAATGTTCAGTTTGGGTAAACTATCCCTTTAAAGATCCTTTGTGCAAAAGTAAAAATTTTACTTCCAGTGTGCTTTATGTTGCTCATATTATTTTATCATCCAAACAGCTCTGGAAGTTGAATTGTATGTACAGATTTGTTATAAATATAAGTTATAAATACAAGTTATAAGGTGCTGTGTACGTTTATTGCACAGTAGGGGACGTGCACGTTTATTGCACAGTATCACCATCCACTTTCATTATGAATGCATTCCTCTAAATAAACCCATACAGGTTTGGAATGAGATGGGGTGTGTGAATATTGGCAAACTGTCCTTCTGCAAACCGCTCGTTTTGCATGAAGGATGTTTAACCTGTCTTATTTTTAGCCCTTCCAGTCAGCTCTCTTCTGTGTACACTGTGCCAATAACAATTCACCCATGTGCTGTTTCACCTGGAATACATTCACATTCCCCTGACTAGGCAGAGTGAGAAACCTGTACTCAGCATGGCGAACCTCACACATCTTTTGTTCTTTATGGTAGCAGAGGTGCCTGGTCTGTTTGACTGGCTTTTGTGTGCATTTAGTGCTATTACATGAAAACGCTTGTGAAAGTCCCCACAGAACACATAGAAAGGATCAAACAAGGCCAGTGATGACCAGCCATAAATACTCATCTAAATGGATATAGTGGTAAAGGCTGTGACTAAATTGCTGTTCACGTAGTCAAGAGGATGCCATCATCGGTATGAAACAGAAGCCTTGAAAGTATTTTGCATCATCATTATGAAGTCTATTAAACTTTAAAAGTGCCATTAACAATAGTGCTGCTTCTCAATTTTTAATTAAAACTGCATTTAATCTTAAAAGCTAGTTTCTTTTCCACTGGAGAAAACATTGTCCTCATGCTCTATGTTATTCTTTCCCCACAACAAAGCAGACACAATGCTTCTTTCTGAACCGACACATAACAGCTTCATGACAGGAATCCACCAGAAGACATGCAGTAATAATGTTTGGAGCTCCGAGGCATTTTATAATTGAGGAGCACGACCAGATGTTTATCTCTGTCTTTTGTGCTTAATGAAGCAAAGAACACACACACACACACACACACACACACACACACACACACACACACACACACACACACACACACACACACACACACACACACACACACACACACACACACACACACACACACACACACACACACACACACACACACACACACACACACACACACACACACACACACACACACACACACACACACACACACACACACACACACACACACACACAACGCGC
>CAIGQW010032410.1:0-11351 GCA_903798125.1 Danio choprae
CTGCTATTTTGTGTGTGTGTGTGTGTGTGTGTGTGTGTGTGTGTGTGTGTGTGTGTGTGTGTCAAGGTTATAATAGTTTGGACTTTTTTTTCCAAATTCAGTTAGTTTTAATAAATTTTTAGAGGTAGATTAACTAGTTTTTATTAGTTTTTATTTATTTATATTTTAAAATTGCTTAGTTTTAGATTAGCTTTTATTAGTTTCAGTGCTAGTTTTAGTTTGTTAGGTGCAAGATTCAAAATCATCAATAAATATTGCATAATAAAACTCAACCAAATATAGGCTACATTTTTTTTGGCACAAGAACACTACCATCTACCACCACCACCATCTACCCATCCTCAACCTCAAATACAACAGCCCACAAAATAGCAGCCTTAAGTAAAATATGTGAGCAAGGCTGCTTCTGAGGTTAGATACACAGTAGTGATGGGAAGTTTGGGAAGTTTGGATCTTTAACACGAACTGGTTATTTTGTGCCAATCTTCCCAAATAAAAAGTACGTTGTTTGTAGATAAGTGCTTAACATTACTGGAGATGCGAATCGCTTCAAATGATTCAGTCAGATTTGGTGAATTAGTGGTTAGTAACAGGTTCATCCCGTTAAAAAGAACGGTTCCTTCGCACAGTGAGGTGAAGACTTTTGGAAGATGGGCTGGTGTCAAGTAGGGCAGCAAAGAAGCCACTTCGCTCCAAAAAAAACATCAGGGACAGATTGATCTTCTGCAAAAAGTATGGCGAGTGGACTGCTGAGGACTGAGGCAAAGTCATATTCTCCAATGAAGCCCCTTTCCGATTGTTTGGGGCATCTGGAAAAAGGCTTGTCCGGAGAAGAAAACGTGAGCGCTACCATCAGTCCTGTGTCATGCCCACAGTAAAGCATCCTGAGACCATTCATTTGTGGGGTTGCTTCTCATCCAAGGGAGTGGACTCACTCACAGTTTTGCCCCAAAACACAGCCATGAATAAAGAATGGTACCAAAACACCCTCCAACAGCAACTTCTTCCAACAATCCAACAACAGTTTGGTGAAGAACAATGCATTTTCCAGCATGATGGAGCACCGTGCCATAAGGCAAAAGTGATATCTAAGTGGCTCGGGGACCAAAATGTTGAAATTTTGGGTCCATGGCCTCAAAACTCCCCAGATCGTAATCCCATTGAGAACTTGTGGTCAATCCTCAAAAGGCGGGTGGACAAACAAAAACCCACTAATTCTGACAAACCACAATCACAAGAAGTGATTATGAAAGAATGGGTTGGTGTCAGTCAGGATTTGGCCCAGAAGTTGATTGAGAGCATGCCCAGTCGAATTGCAGAGGTCCTCAAAAAGAAGGGCCAACACTGCAAATACTGACTCTTTGTATAACTGTCATGTAATTGTCGATAAAAGCCTTTGAAACGGATGAAGTGCCTGTAGTTATATTTCAGTACATCACAGAAACAACTGAAACAAAGATCTAAAAGCAGTTTAGCAGCAAACTTTGTGAAAACTAATATTTGTGTCATTCTTAAAACCTTTGGCCACGACTGTATACATGTCAATGGCTGCTTTTTCCAACATTCTTCAGTTCTTTCCAACATTCTTCATTCATCTTGTTTTGTGTTCAGTTGAAGAAAGAAACTCATAAAAGGACCACATTTTTTCCAACTGGCTTGATAAAATTGCAAAAAGAAGACTATATCATATGTAAGACATGACTATCATCAGGAGCCACAGGTATTAGTCCATGCCTTATGAAGATTGTAGTGATTATTTTCAGTGATCTGAGACCATCGTTTCAATTACACATCTCCAGAAGGAAAAAGTCTCCTACATCTCAGAAGATCTGAAGATGAGTAAACTGAAAGAAATTTGTGATTTTTTTTCCCCCCCTTATACATTTATATAGCTCATAAAAATATGATCAGTGAATGTAAAATTAATAAACATAAAAACAACACTGATAAACAGTACAGTAAATTGTACACCGATTTGTAAGTAATACTATTATGAAACCGACTGATTGCAATTTATACAGATTGATATTATCAGAAAAACTTGTGGTGTTGCTTCTTAATCATAGGTGTTGCAGTGTATTCTTTAACATTTTTACCTTTTTTGCATTTTTTTTAGCTTGTAATGTTTAACCAGTCATAGCTGAGGCCGGTTGGGTGGGGTGGCTTTACAGTGTGTTTGGGCAGCAGAGACAGATGTGTGTTTGTGTTCTGTGGTCAGGGAGTGGTGTTTAGAGAAGGAGGCGCCGGATCAATGGGGCCTGTGTGTGTGTGTGTGTGTGTGCATTCATGTTCATTTAGAAAAAAAACTTGAATTTGTGTATGAGAAATGTGTGTTAAGGCCAGAGATTATGGGGGTTTACTTTAGTGGGTATATTCGTGATGCAAATAAGTGCAGTTTTAATAAAAAAAACTAATAATATTGAACATTGAAGAGTGTTTCATGTATAACATTTAACTGTAGCAAACACGCTGGCTTTCCATAAGTTACAGGCATTGTTGATGAATATCTCCCCCTAGTGGAGGTCAGTAGCAAAGCTGTAATCCCCAGAGATCGACCATAATATTACAGAAATAGTTATTTAGTGTCGATAATGTTTTTTATTTCCTTCTTAAAAAGAATTACTACTTTTTCAGAATGTACGCATTCAATTGATTAAAAAGGGACTGTAAAGAAAATTATAAGTAAAGTAAATGTGGTTCTAAATTGGTAGTCAACTGACTTCTAACTGACTAACTGCTCAGTCAACACGGGAGACTGGAAAAAATGGGAGACTGGACATTATCTTCATTGGCACCTAAATTGTGGAACTGTTTACTCTCTGATATTCGCAAAGCAGAATCCCTGAGTATTTTTAAATCATCTCTTGAAACTTATTTTTAGGGTAGCTTTTATTTGACTTTTATATGATTTTTAGATGTATTACTATTATTATTATTTTGTGTTTTTTATTATTTTTTATTACAGGTTTTTTTGCATTCGTCCTCTTTTGCTGCTCCACATTTTATGTCTGTAAAGTGCCTTGAGATGCTACTTTTAAAGGCACTATATAAAAATAAAGTTTATTATTATTATTATTAATAATAATAATAATAATAATAATAATAATAATAATAATAATATTAAAATAATAGTTTTTAATCAAAATTATTAAATTGTTAAACCGTATCAGTTTAAATGATAATGTAGCAAAACTATTTTCAACATTTATGTTTATACAAAATGTATAAAAATGAGCATTAAATCAGCAGATTTGAATGATTTCTGAAGGATCATGTGATGCAGAAAAGTTTGCTTGGTCATTACACGCACACCAAAAAAATACTTTTTACAAATAATTCAGGGAAAAAACAAAATAATAATTTGACAAAATAATTATTTGAATGCATGTTTTGATAGCTAACTAACTTGAACTATATGCAACCCTTATAGCATATCAGCCCCAACATTCTGAATGGTGTGTGTGTGTTTAAGGTTATGCTTAAAGGTCTAGTTCCCCCCCAATAATGAAAAAAATCCTCATTTTCCACTTGCTCCAAATCTGTTAAGCACAAAAGATATTTTGAAATTTTTTAAAAAACCCTAAACCAGGGGTATCCAAATTGGAGAGTTTACCTGAACCAGGTAATCAAGCTCTTACTAGATAAACTAGAAACTTCCTGGCAGGTGTGTTGAAGCAAGCTTGAGCTAATCTCAGCAGGACGCTGGTCCTCCAGGACCGAGTTTGGACACCCCTGCCCTAAACCATTGACTTCCATTGTATTTTCCCCCTGCTATCAGTGGCTGAAATGTAAACCCAACATTTGTACATGTAAATATTTCATGTCATCATTCAATTATAACAATATTGCATGTCATCAATCCAAATCTAGAAGTCTATCTCTGAATTGAAAAATTATGTTGTTTAAAATAGTTCCAAATGAAGTATCGCATTTAGCACCTCGGCCACTGCTTGGCATGGCATGTCAGCAATCCACATGCCGAAAATATTTCAGATCAAAGACCTTTTTTTTCTCTCTCCTCTGTTTAGGAATGAAGCGTCCATTCAGTCCTGTTGAGGACGGGTCACTGACTGAGCAGACTGGACATGAGCTGGTGGAGTTTAGCAGACATGAGGACGCAGCACCTGTAAACCCTCGAGCCAAGCGGGAGCGCAAACACAGGTCCTACACACTCTGTGAAGTGTGCAACATTCAGCTGAACTCGGCAGCACAAGCACAGATACACTACAATGGCAAAACACACCAGAAAAGACTCAAACACATAAACAACAGCAGCGCAGGTATGTGTGTCTTTCTCTGGTGTTCCTGTCATAACTGGAGCTCAAAAAGCTTCTCGCTTACCATCGACCAGCCAAATAAAACATGATTCTGGATTTACATCAATTTAAAGGGATAGTTCACCCAGTCATCATTTATTAACTCTTTGCTTGTTCAAAACCTATTTAAGTTGCTTTCTTTTCTGTTGAACACAAAAGAAGATATTTTGAAGAATGCTGACACCCATAGTTTTGGATATCACTTTCCACTTGCTTCAAATCTGTTAAACGCAAATGATTTTTTGAAGAATGTTGAAAACCAGTAACCCTTGACTTCCATTGTATTTTCCCCCTATTGTCATTTGCGTTTCTTTCTTCTACTGAACACAAAAGAAGATATTTTGAAAAATGCTGACACCCATTGGTTTTTATCAGCAACCAGCATTCTTCAAAATATCCTCTTTTCCTATATCCAAAGTTTTCTTTTTACATTTAAGGTTCTTAAATGTAGTTCACCCCAATAATGATTGAAAACCAGTAACCATTGACTTCCATTAGTATTTTTTTCCTGTTGGCGCTGGCTAATGATTACCAACATGTAAACCCAACATTTGTGCATGTAAAAATTTAAATCATCATTCAATTTGAGTTTCTTTCTTCTGTTGAACACAAAAAAAGATATTTTGAAACATGCTGACACCCATTGGCTTTCATGGTTTTTTTTCTACTTTGGAAGTTAATGGGTCAACCAGCATTTTTCTAAATATTTTTCCTATATCTATAGTTTTGTTTTTACCCTTAAGGTTTTGCTAAACGTTATATCTGTAGTTCACCCATATAATGAAAATCGCCTCACTTTCCACTTATACCAAATCCTTTTTTTCCTTATTGCCACGATTACCAACATGTAAACCCAACATTTGTGCATGTAAATATTTCATGTCATCATTCAATTTGAGTTTCTTTCTTCTGTTAAACGCAAAAGGAGATATTTAGAAAAATGCTCACACATTAATTTCCATAGTTTTTTTTCATACTATGGAAGTCTCAGCAACCGGCATTCTTCAAAATATCATCTTTTGTGTTCAACAGAAGAAAGAAACTCATACATGTTTAACACCACATGAGGGCATGTAAATAATGAAGCAATTTTCATTTTTTTGGTGAACTATCCCTTTAATTAGCCGAAGCAATGCTTACTTTCCAGCCAATCACTAAAGACTTTTAGACCCCAGTAAATGATGTTTATCCAGGAACATGTCCTGCTGGGGTAAATGACATTGTGTATTGTATGTTCTTGTGCATGTTGCTTAACATAAGATACTCAAACAGGATGACATTGGTATTTACCAATCAATTTAGGTGTAGTTTTAGGTTTAAAGGGATGATTGACTCCAAAAATAAAGATTTCCTTGTTATTTGCTCACATTCAAAAAAAGATATTTTGAAGACAGTTGACATCCATAGTAGGAACAAAAATACTATGGAAGTCAACGGCTGCTTTTCCAACATTCTTCAAAATATATTCCTTTGTGTTCAGCAAAGAAACACAAACCTTAAAGGGATAGTTGACTCCAAAATTAACGTTCTGTCATCATTTATTCACTCTCAGATTGTTCCAAGGGTGAACCAATTGACATCCATATTCACAAGCAATTAATGCCATAAGTTTTTAAATGTATTTTTATTAAACAGTCATTCATTCGTTATATTGAGGGGGTTTTGAATGTGATACCAATGTTGCTTCAGGACCAAGAAAATATGTTGATCCAGGAGAATGTCCAACTTGGCTAAATCATGTCAAACTATTCATGCCCAAAAAATTAACGCACATTATTATATACATTTTCTGTGTTGATTTTCTGGTCTTTCTTCTTCTTCTAATTTTACTATTAAATGTGTACAAATACTGTTTCTACATAATAGTAACTTCTGCACGTCATGGGACGTGTTGACATGCTTATCTTGTTAACAAATTCATACTATATGTACACAGGGTGCAAATTACAGTGTGCTTTGACATCCCTAATAAAGGCTTGATGCCCCTGAAGGACATCAACATACGATGTGTGTGGGAGGGTAGCTATTTAAATAGTGGATAATAGTTTGCACTGATCTGTTACTATTGAAGATAATTAGTTATTATAAATACAAATTTTATCACCTCTATAGACCATTTTGAGGGATGTAAACAATAACAATCCTAACATATGTCCTGTTTTACATTTCTAATTTCCATAGCCTCCGAGAATTAAAAAAGGTGATAAATAATATTATGATAGCTGTTTAAACGTTAAGATACGATTGAATTGCATCTTGTTGCAATGAAAACAAGCAGGAAACAAGCAGGAAATGTTCATGGGCCAAGGACATCACCACATTGAAATGGTCTATAATGGTTCATACCATTGTCGAAGCATGATATGCTAAGCATGAAAGCAGGCTATGTGGGGGAAAAAATACAGTCATTCAATCTAGCCTACCAATAGACACTGCGATTAGTTACTTTACTTAAAATGTGAGTAAACATGTTGTAACTTGGAACTGTTAAGTTTACAACTTCATCTTTTTTATAATTATGCACATAGTTCATTTTCTTGATCATTTATAGCAACATGTTTACTGACCTTTTTTAAAGTAGTCAACTAATCATTTTGACTATAAACTATATCTTGCAAAATATGGGTTTGTATCTGCATGTAGCCTAAAAGTAAAGGTAGACTAAAAGTATTCCTGTAGACTCCTGGAGTAGACTACTGTGCTCACATAGGGAAGTTAACCAGTAAGTGTAACCTTTCATGATCATCTTTTTCATGATATTCCATTTATTGGTGCAGGGGTATATTTGCCATTTTTATATATATATATATATATATATTATAAAAATTGTGTTAGTGATAGAATTCTTACCTGTGATGGGCTAATTTTAGCAAGCATGTGATTCTCTAAAAATAAATAAATAAATAAAATACTATATATATCTTATGCATTTTAATCTATTTATATTTTTAAACTATATATATAGAGAGAGAGAGATCGTATTTAATGAGAAATCACATGCTTTAGCCCATCACAGGTAAGAATTCTCTCTCAAAAAAAAGAAAAAGAAAAGGAAAATCCTTGAACATGCTTGAATTTTCGTCTAGATTTTTCAAGGTTTATAAAGTGCTTGAATTATCTGACTATATAGGCAATAATTAAATGTATAAAATAAATAATAGTGATGAAATAGTAATAAAAAGGCTTGGTGCAAACATGCCATCAAATATTTTCCTTAGAATATTATCCTATGCTATATACACTATACTATACTATACTATACTATACTATACTATACTATACTATACTATACTATGCTATACTATACTATAACAAACAACTGATATAATGTGATAAAATATGTATGCAGTATGTATGTAAATATGTAATTTGCCACCCTTGCTGGAGAAGTATGAAAATGCACCTGAAAAGTGCTTGAAAAGAGCTTAAATTTGGAAAGGGTGTAAGAACCCTGAAATAAGTTTGATTAATAAATTACATGTAACTGAATTATATTTGCTTCAGTGAGGCATGCATATGTATAACTTAGACAATCCTCCCACTATAGCCAAATTCGCACACTGTATGTACATGACATGCAACCAGCATCAAAGGCAGAATAAACCTTCATGTTGTCAGCCGGGGTCTGGCAGGCATCTTCGTGTAATTCATACCCTTAGACCCCATTGTATGTCTGCAGTTAATTTGTGATTTTGACTCGGCTCGGCTTTTTACGTTTCCATGGTGATGTGGCTTTAAAGCCCAGCTGATAGGTCAGGACTGAGCGTTTGAGAGGCCTGTGAGATGCCGATTGTTGTAGTTACGCCGGTAAAGACTATGCCGTGCGGCCTGGAGATAATTGCAGGAGAGAAAGAGAGGCAGCTGGTGGCAGCTTTGTGTCGTGCAGCGTTATTTCCACACAAATGGGCGGAGTCAGAGCGAATCATGTGATTAGAGCTGGAATTTGTCGAATTATTTCTACAATAATCCACTAGGACAATTAATTTGCCCATGCACACACACAAAAAAGCGATAAGCACAGTACATGCAAATGCCCAGACACACTTGAAATCCTGGCAATGCACAAACACAATTTTCTTCCCTTGTAATGCAAATGCGAAATTAAAGCTAACCTCTATGTCGTTGATTCTTACACATAAAGACGCACACACGCACGGCCAATCATATGAGCAGCAGTCAGACCCACTTCAGGTGCAGGCTCTCATACAAATAGACCATAATTACATAGCAACCGAACATGTTCACCATGGAAATGCTCGACGTGGCGACGCCCCCTTCAACAAGGGGGTACAGGCACTCACAGTCTCAGAGCCAGCTAGATTTTATGCATTTTACCCATATGTGTGTGGGTTTTAGCATGATTCTAAATGGCTCTGTGTCTGTCCTATTTGTGCAAGGCATTTATGGAGAACTTTATAGCGCATGTCTGTGTGTGTGTCTGTGTTTGCATTCAAGCACAAAGATATAAAGGCTCATTGATTAGCCATTCTGCTAGTGTTCGACAGCATAATAGAAGTCAAATTAGACTGGACAACCTTCCCCATGAGCATACAACAACGCCTCAAGCCTAACCACACACACACACACACATACCACACATCTGCTTTCATAGCCATCAAGACCTGCACAAAACAGCGACTGTAAAATTATGTATTCGTCTTTCTGGTTTTAGTTGTATGGGAATACTGTAGTTTGGTAGTCAGTTATGCTAAACTGTGTACTGTACGTTAGCCACGCTTCCTTAATTTGCATAAGATTGGATTGTGTTAGAGGTGAATGCTAATATGTATTATTTTTGTATGGTGTAAATGCAGAAATGCATAAAAAATGTATTTAATGAATATTATTAAATGCATTTAAAACCTTTAGTTATATTTGTTATTTTATTATATAATACATAAAGTAATTTTGTAAGACTTAATAACTTAAATTGTACTGCTTTTAAAAACCACAAGGCAATAAAAGAAACACATTTTATTGACAGTAAGCTTTTATAGACAGTGAACTCTGTCAATTAACAGTGATTTTTCTCTTTTGTCTGAAATCTTCAGCTGCTGAAAATTTGGTTCATATAGCAACGTAACGTCACATCACATAACAACACAACATATAGCATAACACATAACATGTAACATAACATAACATAATAACACACAACATATAACATTATAACATAACATAAAACACAATGTATAAAATCATGATATAATAACACACAACATGAAACATCATAACATAACCTAATAACACACAACATTCATTCATTTTCTTTTCGGCTTAGTCCCTTTATTAATCTGGGGTCGCCACAGCGGAATGAACCGGCAACTTATCCAGCACATGTTTTACGCAGCAGATGCCCTTCCAGCTGCAACCCATTACTGGGAAACATCCATACAACTCAATCCAAACATCCATACACAGTAATACACTTCGGACAATTTAACTTACCCAACTCACCTATACCACATGTTTTTGGACTGTGGGGGAAACCGGAGCACCCGAAGGAAACCCACGCGAACACGAGGAGAACATGCAAACTCCACACAGAAATGACAACTGACCCAGCCAAGGCTTGAACCAGCGACCTTCTTGCTGTGAGGCGAATGAGCTACCCAGTGCGCCACCGTGCTGCCCCAACACACAACATATAACATCATAACATAATATAATAACACACAATGTATAACATCACAACATATGACATCATAACATAACATAACATAACACACAGCATATAACATCATAACATAACATATTAACACATATTAACACAATGTATAACATCACAACATAACACACAACATATGACATCATAAAATAACAGCACACAACATCATAACATAACATAATAACACACAACATATAACATGACATAACACACAACATATAACATAACATAGCACATAACATATAACATCATAACACACAACATTTAATATCATAACATAACATAACATAATAAAACACAACATATACAGTGCATCCAGAAAGTATTCTGGGACCTTATATAGACAGGTGTATGCCTTTTCAAATCATGTCCAATCAACTGACTTTACCGCAGGTGAACTCCAATTAAGCTGCTGAAACATCTGAAGAATGATCAGTGGAAACAGAATGTACCTGAGCTCAATTTAGAGCTTCACGGCAAAGGCTGTGAATACTGATGTACATGTGATTTTTCAGGTCTTTTATTTTTAATAAATTTGCAACAATTTCAAACAATCTTTTTTCACATTGTCATTATGGGGTGTTGTGTGTAGAATTTTGAGGAAATAAATTAATTTAATCCATTTTGGAATAAGGCTGTAACATAAAAAATTTGGAAAAAGTGAAGCGCTATGAATACTTTCCGGATACACTGTAACATCATTACATAACATAAAACACAACATATAACATCATAACATAACATATTAACACACAATGTAAAACATCATAACATAACAACATAATAACACACAATATATAAAATCAACATAACATGACATAACACAGCATATAACATCATAACATAGCACACAGCATATAACATAGCGCATAACATATAACATCATAACATAACACATAACATAACATGTTAATAAGTTTAACATGTTAGTATACTCTAAATGATGCACATTCCAAAGTCAATTATAATGTTATAGTAGTGACTCAATATATTTTAGTAATCTTGCTACTTAGCAGCAGTTACTACATTGTAGATTGCCTAAAGAAAAACCTGAAATCAGTTGTAGAAGAATTAAATGCTTGCGTGTTCTGTATGTGCATGAATGTGCGTATGTTTTACTTTCATGTCAGTGGGGAAAGGCAAAAGCCTGGAAAACGTGATTTACAGTGACACGCAACTGCACACACACACACACACACACACACGCACACACACACACACACACACACACACACAAAGTAACAGCCTTATCACTGCTCACCTTCTGTTGACTCCTCCAGGCCCCTGTACTCAAACCCACATAATCAGCATGACTGCACTCACACACACACACACACACACACACACACACACACACACACACACAC
>CAIGQW010032424.1:0-14677 GCA_903798125.1 Danio choprae
CCGTGACAGGATACCGGACCAGCAAAACATTCCCGGAGATATGGACGGTCTCACTAATACTTCCGGGATCGCCGCTGATCCTCACCCGGAAGCAGCGGCGTCGAGCCAGCAGCCGACGAATCCTCCTGTTAACCCGCTCACTATGTCGAGCTCAGCCCTCTCTCGTCCCGCCAGTTATGCTGGTGATCCGAATACCTGTGCGGGATTCGTGCTGCAATGCTCTCTTTACATAGAGACCAACTCTGCATCCTTCCCCAACGAAATTTCAAAAATCGCCTTCGTCATCTCTCTCCTCACGGGCCGAGCACTACAATGGGCTAACGCCCTCTGGGACGCCAACAACCCCGTCTTTCACTCCTATCACTCCTTCACCCAACACTTCAAACAAGTATTTGGCACAGCACTTTCATCACTCTCAGTTCACGATGAACTCATCTCCCTCACTCAAGGAACACTTACCATCCACGAATACACTCTGCAGTTCCGCACTCTCGCCGCCAGTAGTGGGTGGAACCAGATAGCGCTATTAGCCGCCTTTCGTCAGGGACTCACACCCAATGTTCGCCAACACATGGTGATTTATGACGATAACGCCGATCTAGAGGTTTTCATCAAGAAGGCGATTAGCGTCTCTCAGCACCTCAACGCTTGCTCCACCCCTACTGGTCATCATCAAGCACCATCTCACCATCCTCTTTCACCACCACTTACCACCGTTGAAACCCCTAGTCTTCGTCACTCCTCACCGTCTCCTCTCGACCTTGAAGAGCCTATGATTACTGACGCCTACCATCTCACCTCAGCAGAACGCAACAGACGACTCCGGTTCCAGCTCTGCTTATACTGTGGAGAGGCGTCTCATCTCATCTCGGGCTGTCCTGTTCGTCCTCCTCGTCCAATGGTGAGTGCCTGTTCAATCACTCCTTCAATCTGCAACATTCCTCATCTGCAAGCAACTCTAATCATAAACTCTTGTGATTTTCCCATCAACGTCCTGGTGGACTCCGGAGCCGCTGGAAACTTCATCTCCACGAACTTCATAAGCAAACATCGCATTCCTACAGTAGTTAATGAAACCCGGTACCAGATTTATACCATCCAGAACTCACCATTGGGCGATGGTCAGATTACCCGCCGGACACGACCAGTTACTCTGATGATTTCACCGGGCCACCGAGAAAAACTCCACCTCCTGGTCTTACCCAGGGCCAACGTCGATGGTGTGTTGGGTCGACCCTGGCTGATCCAGCACCAGCCTACTATAGACTGGAGCACGGGACACATCCTTAGCTGGAACAAGACCTGCAAAGACCACACTCAGGACCCACCTAGCAACCAGCCTTCTCTTCCCCTTCACTCAACCGCCTTGGATCACCTCACTCAGCACGTTCCCTCCACCTACCACTCGTTCCTGGACGTCTTCAGCAAGGAACGTGCTACACAACTTCCTCCTCACCGGCCCTGCGACTGTAGTATCGACCTGCTGCCCAACGCCAAACTACCGCACGGTCGGATCTACCCACTTTCTCGTCCTGAACACGAGGCGATGGAGAGCTATATCCATGAAGCCATCACCCAGGGTTTCATCCGGCCATCCAAGTCTCCTGCCGCATCGAGCTTCTTCTTCGTTTCCAAGAAGGACGGAGGGCTCAGACCATGCATCGATTATCGGGTGTTGAACGAAGCTACGGTAAAATTCGCTTACCCTCTGCCACTGGTGCCAGCAGCCCTTGAGGAGCTCCGGGAGGCGCGAGTTTTTAGTAAGCTGGATCTCCGCAGCGCGTACAACCTGATCCGTATTCGAGAAGGAGATGAGTGGAAGACCGCCTTCATAACCCCTACTGGCCACTATGAATATCTAGTGATGCCCTATGGGTTAGCTAACAGTCCATCGGTGTTCCAGAATTATATGAATGAGATCTTCCGGGACCTTCTCCACAAATGTGTCATTGTATACATCGACGATATACTCATCTATTCCCGTAATCTAGAAGACCACCATAATCAAGTCAGTCAAGTGTTGCGGCGTCTTCGCAAACACCAACTCTACCTAAAGGCCGAAAAATGTGAGTTCCATCAATCCACCATCTCCTTTCTCGGTTACGTGATCTCCGCTGCGGGGGTCCAGATGGAAAAAGCCAAAGTGGACGCCGTAACCAACTGGAAAGTACCCCAAACCGTCAAGGAGCTCCAGCGCTTCCTAGGATTCGCCAACTTCTACCGACGCTTCATCAAGAACTACAGTTCAGTTTCAGCACCCTTGTCATCTCTCCTCAAGGGGGGTCGGAGAACCATCACCTGGAGCTCCGAGGCGGATCGCGCCTTCCGACTCCTCAAGAACAAGTTTACCGCAGCACCCATCCTCAAACACCCAGATCCTACGCGGCCCTTCGTGGTAGAAGTCGATGCGGCAGACATAGGAGTGGGGGCCGTACTCTCCCAGTGGTCGGACAAACCCAAAGCTCTCCATCCGTGTGCGTACTATTCCCGCAAGCTCAGTCCTGCAGAACAGAATTACGGCATAGGAGACCGTGAGTTACTGGCCATTAAACTGGCCCTCGAAGAATGGCGGCACTGGCTGGAAGGAGCACAATTCCCCTTCTCTGTAATTACAGACCATAAAAATCTTCAATACCTACGCAACGCCCAACGACTGAATGCTCGTCAAGCTCGGTGGTCTCTGTTCTTCGCCCGATTCAACTTTTCCATCACGTACCAGCCTGGGAGCAAAAACTGTAAAGCGGACGCCCTTTCCCGTTTACACTCATCAGATCCCATTCAAGACGCTCCCGAACCAATCTTACCACCATCCATCTCCATTGCTCCGATTTTATGGAAGGTCGACGAAGAAATTCGTGCCGCCACTCTCGAGGAGCCAGCCCCTCCGGGTCTTCCACAAGGTCTGTCCTATGTACCATCTCGTCTCCGTATCACCCTCATCGAAAGTACGCACACCTCCCTCGGTTCAGGACACCCGGGCAGCAGGCGAACCCTCTCGCTCCTACGTGGGAAATACTGGTGGCCTGGTATGGCCAAGGACGTAGCCCAGTATGTTCGGGGGTGTTCGGTCTGCGCCGTAACCACCACTCCTCACCGCCTTCCTGAAGGCAAACTCCAACCTTTACCGATTCCCCGCCGACCCTGGACCCACATCGGAATAGACTTTGCCACCGACTTGCCTCCTTCTCAGGGTCACACCACTATATTGGTGGTCGTCGACAGATTCTCCAAACAATGTAAACTCATCCCACTCAAAGCTCTACCTACCGCCTTGGAAACCGCTGAAGCACTGTTCAACCACGTCTTCCGCAACTATGGTCTCCCCGAAAACATCGTCTCCGATCGAGGACCACAATTTATTTCCAGGGTCTGGCGGGCCTTTTTCCAGCTACTTGGCACAACCATCAGTCTCTCATCCGGCTACCATCCTCAAACTAACGGGCAGACCGAGCGTAAGATTCAAGAGATCTCACGCTACCTCCGAACCTACTGTGCCAATCACCAGAATTCCTGGAGCCAGTACTTACCGTGGGCAGAGTATGCCCAGAATTCCCTTCGCCAAGCTTCTACGGGACTAACCCCCTTTCAGTGTGTTCTAGGGTACCAACCCTCACTGTTCCCATGGACCGGCGAAGCCTCTGAAGTGCCCGCGGTGAATCACTGGTTCCAGGAGAGCGAGAGGGTATGGGACTCAGCACACGTCCATCTCCAACGGGCAGTGCGGAGACATACCGAAGCCGCCAACCGCCGCAGATTACCCAACCCAGTATACCATCCCGGGGACAAGGTGTGGTTGTCGACCCAAAACATCCGTCTCCGACTGCCCTGTAAAAAGCTGAGTCCCCGCTACATAGGGCCGTACACAATCCATTCACAGATTAACCCTGTCACCTACCGCCTCAACCTACCACCTCACTCCCGTATTCCTTCTGCCTTTCATGTCTCACTCCTTAAACCCTTCACTGACCCTGTTTCTCCTCCCTCCACAGACCCCGAACCGCCTCCCCCTCCAGCACAACCCGAAGTCTTGGGTGAGAACATCTACCAGGTCAAAGAGATCCTCAACTCCCGGCGGCGGGACGGCCGGATCCAATATCTAGTCGACTGGGAAGGATTCGGCCCCGAGGAGCGGTCATGGACACCTCGGGAGGACATCTTAGATCCCACTCTCCTCGAAGAATTCCACCAGCAACATCCCAACCGTCCCGCTCCTCGAGGCCGCGGCCGTCCACGTCGTCGGTCCAGGGTGCCAGGAGTCACCCGTGGAGGGGGGGGTACTGTCACACCTCCTGCACGTTCTGTCAGCCCCGATCACCAGTCACACTCTCCAGCCACTACACAACGCACTCACTCACCAGATTACTAATCACGCTCACCTGCGCACTCATCACATGCACCTGCTCCTGTCATCACCACCACTCCATATAACCCACGCACTCCTTTCAGTCATTGTCCGGTATCTTCTTCACTTGGTCGCAACTCTCTCTGTCTGCTCATCTGGATCATCCGCCAAGGCTATCCGTGACTCATCTTACCCAGAGACTAACCCCTGTCATCGGCTTGCTCTACTTAAGGGAAGTGACTATATTGAACTGTTTGCATGCACCGCTCGGTGCGAAGATATACTTGTGTTTAATAAACACTGTGTGAAAAGATATCCTTGTCTCTACCTTCTGTGACCCGTGACAATGTTGTGTAAAACATTTTTAATAATTAAGCTTATTTCTCATTTGTTCCAGATTTCTCTTGCCGATTCTGATGTTACAGTCCCAAAAGTCATGGGTTTCTCTTTTTACCCAAGTAATTACTTTTTGGAAAAGAAATTAAATCCACAAAGAACAAGTTGGACCCACACAAGCAAGGTCAATGATCATCACCTTTTAAAATTAATTGTATTTATTTATTTATGTTGTATTTAATTTATCTACCTACATGTCAGGGGGTACTGAATAAAAATAACATTAATGCTAAAAATAATAGTTAAAATTATTTTCGGCTTAGTCCTTCTATTAATCAGGGGTCCCCACAGCGGAATGAACCACCAACTTATCCAGCATATGTTTTACGCAGCAGATCCCCTTCCAGCTGCAACCCATCACTGGGAAACACCCATACACTCTCATTCACACACATAGACTACTGACAATTTAGCTTACCCAATTCACCTATACCGCATGTCTGTGGACTTGTGGGGGAAACCGGAGCACCCGGAGGAAACCCACGCCAACATGGGGTGAACATGCAAACTCCACACAGAAATGCCAACTGACCCAGCTGAGGCTCGAACCAGCGACCTTCTTGCTGTGAGGCAACATCGCTACCCACTGCACCACTGTGCCACTAATCGTGGTCTTTAATTTTAATTTTTGATTTAAAAAGATAATTTTTCTCTTTTCACAGACACCAATAAATGTGACATATGCTATCACTGACATATGCTATCAATGTCTAATGTTTCCAGAGCAGATGCTGTGGTGGTCATAGAGTGTAAGACTGATTCCTGTAAGACCCCAGTGACAGACAAAGCCAAAAAGAAGAAGCCAAGCAAGAGATGCCAGAAAAAGGGGGAAGGGAATAATGTGTTATTTTGTTGTTTGAGTATAGACAATGATAGACGAGACAATGTTTGATTAAGATGAAGTGTTACAGTGAAATTGATTTGAGTAAAATAAAGGTTACAAAGTAAAGAAAAATATTATGTGTTTGTATATTTATTTCACTACCTTCAAGAGTTACCCTTTAACTACAGGGAACAAGGGGAAACGAATGCTGTATTTACCCATTAACTACAGGGAACAAGGAGGGAAGCAGGGATGGGCAAATATACATTGAAATGTATTTTAAAATAAAATACCAAATACCTCAGTTTTACATGTATCAAAACAAACTACAAAATACAGCAGCCACAAATGTATCAAAATAAAATACTGTATTTTGTATTTTGAAAATACTACAAAATACTTTTACAAGGGAGCTTGACATTTCTTCACAAACCTTCTATCAATAGGCATATTTGATCAATCCCTTCACCATTAAACTGATTTACTGAAGTAAACAGTGTTTTACAGCAACAGCGTTTCTCTAAGCAAGTTTAAGTCAGCTTCTCTGCCAACTCATTCACCTCTTCTTCTGTAAGTGAGGAGGTATTCATAACCTTTTGTTTCTCTTTCATTTTAGCATACATTTTGTACAAATTTCATACAGAAAGTCCCGTCTTGAAGATGATCTCTTTAATCACTGTAAAAACCCTGTAATGCAGATATGGAGTTGGAATATATATTATATCTCTTCATTGTGTTTCCCTCCATTCCGTGACCATCTCTTAACAGTCTTATATTTTAAAAGGGTGATATATAAAGAGGTTATTTAAATTTTTTGTTCACATAATTTTTTTTTTTGCAATTGAAATCTTCAATACTTAATGTAAAAACATGATTTCTGAAAACAATTAAAATCTACAGCTTTAGTAATTTCCATAAATCATATATATATATATTTTTTGCAAGTTTACTCATTAAAGTTTAACATAAATTGTCATCTCTAAAAATGGAGAATCTGTTTTTGCCCCTTTTACATCCTGCTGCGATGTAACGCGAGTGTGGAGTTTTTGACCAGTCTGTATAGACTGGAGTATTATTAAATATTTGTGTCTCATATTCTGTATAGTGCCCCTTTGACATCTTTAGACAGACATCTTTCCTCTTCATTAACTATACTATAGGACCTGCAGACCAATACTGGCATTTGAAAAAGCCAATCAAGTATTGTAGGATTCACCACTGTATGACTTATTTATATGTTGTGTGGCATCTACATCAGTAATCCATCCAAAACTACTTATATTTGTGCAGTTCACTCTTTCTCCCAAGATTTGTTCAGTTCTTCTTTAATTGGAAGAGTCTCAGTTTACCCCCTTAGTGAACATCAGTACACCATCTTTAATGGTTTTATATTTCTAAATTTCCTCTGCATTTCCACCTGCAGCACTGAAGCTGAGAATGATTATGTGTTCAGGGCTTTACATCCTCTTCTTAAGGACTGATATTTTATTCTCATTTCTTAAGCAAAGATGCTGATGCTGATTTGTACACTACACTGCCATTACATATTACTGGTCTTATAGCATTGTGCAGTTTACCATTTTCAATGACTGTTGACTTGCTCTTAAATGTACTCATGCCATTTGCCAGTTATTTTCTTTATGTGTGCATAATTTCCACACATACTTCAAGCATTGACCACCTTCTTAATCAATTTCATGGTCAGATCTCAAGCCTAGGCAAATAACAGAAAGCATCAATCTGAGGCCGCATTTTATGATGTCATCATGTAGACTTCTTACAAAGTATTTTACAGTATTTTAAAATACAAAAATACAAGACACTAAAGTATTTTGATACAAAATATAAACCCATTTTCATAAACCCTACCAAATACAAATGGCAAAATACTATTTTGTATTTAAAATATGTATTTTAAATACATGTATCATAATCCCATCCATGGAGGGAAATAGCTGGACTTCAACACACAAGTGTATGTTTGAACAGTAAGAACAAAGAAAACTACAGCAGCAGTTTTAATTGATTGAAGGCCAAATTACACACATTTTTCTATAAAAACATCACCTATACATCCACTGAAATGCAACAGTTGTTTCTCCCCTCCCCTTCGAACAGCAGTAAAGGTGCTTGCCTGTTTTAAGCTGCATTGAACCTTGACGGTAGGCCTATATCATGCAAAGTTATTTGTTGATAGTGGTGTTGAGAAAGTGGTGAGATTGACGAGTAAGCTTTCATAAGGAAAGTAGTGTATGGAATTATATATATATACATATACATATATATACATTTTTTATATGTGGGAATGTAGAATATATATATGGGGAAAATTATTTATTTTCCCCATAAACTACCATACACCTTGTTATATTGAATTGCGGATTTAAAATATGTACAGTATACAATAAGGTTATATAATTTCACAGGTTGTAAACCTTTTATTCATTAAACACCCCATATAAAACCTACTATTACTATAAGGATACTATTATTAATGTACTTACGCAGGGGTGTCACCACCCTTGCATAATTCTTTATATGTATACAATACTAACAGAAAAGTACACCGTAAATTCAATATATTTACGTGGTTCTTTGCGTGTTGAATATCTTGTTACCCCCTTGTAACTCAAGCATTACAGTTTGTTCCCTTATGCCTACACATACATTCTTTATACTTATACTATACTTACAGAAAAGTACACAGTTATTTCACTGTACTTACGCGGTACTTTGCGGGTTGTAAACTAAAGTGTTACCAAATGTCCTGAATTGTTAGAATTGTGCAGTATGAAAATATGTAGATGGATCACTCACCATTTGTTATTAAATAAATTTACACCCGATACTTGAATTTATTAATTTAATCTCAATTGTTTCTTGAATTCATTTAATCAAATTTAATCAAATTTAAATGTTGCATATTTTATCAACTTCTTCCTCATTTGCAAAAGCTGAACACTATTAAGGACTGACTTTTATGGAATCTTCTCAACAGCTTATTCTCGTATGAATGCATGGAACTAACAAGGTATATTTAAAAAGATTTTGAAAGTATTGACAATTTTAAAAAGAAATGTTCATTAAATATGTTTGTTTTATTTTCAACTGGTCTGGGTAAAGGGTTACAGATGACGTGGCTTTACTTCAGGAGTATGAGAGTTGAACCAAGATCAGAAAGAGGGGAATGATTATCAATATCGCCTACATGCTAGGTAGTGAAAAATGCATAAAGATTACTTTGAAGTGTGTGACTGATGGTGAATTGATTGTTCAAAGTGGAGGCGAGGAATTCACAGACAGCCACCTACCTGCGAGTGTGATTACTTTACGGATTCCTCAATCAAAAATGTGTTTTTTTTTCACAACCATCTCCATCATTCCTGTCCTGATGGGGAGATGATGCCATGTAAACAGACCCTGTATTTATTTCTCATAACCCATAATCATACAACGCATAAAATACTGCTCATCAGCTTGTGCAGTAAAAGATATGTAAACATGTTTCAAAAGATCTTTTGAACATTACCTTATGTAAAAGTAGCTCACTTCTTCATTAAAGGTGTCATGAGAGAATGTATTGATTGCCTTGACCAAAATGGATTTTCTTCTCTCTTCAGAAATGGACTCAGTGAGGATTATCCTTTACTCGCTTGTCTTTCTCCTGAGTGTGTTTGGAAACCTTCTGATCATTGTGGTCCTGATTGTAAACAAGAGAATGCGGACCGTCACCAACTCCTTCCTGCTCTCTCTGGCCGTTAGTGATCTCATGATGGCCATCTTCTGCATACCCTTTAATCTCATACCCAGCCTGCTGGAAGACTTCATCTTTGGAGCTGCGATGTGCAAGACAGTTGCATATTTCATGGGTGAGGAGAACTTATTGATACTTACTAATTGGAAGATTCGTGTTCAATTCTTCTTTTTTCTGCCAAAGCATTGTTAAAAAAAATTACTAACGTAATCTTTAATTACAGATCAAACCCTAATATTATTTTACAGAAATTAGTATTATAGATTTTCATTTCTTTTTTCACATTGTAATATATATATTTCTGTTTAATATATATATATATATATATTTATATATATATATATATACTTTCGCATTTATATATGAAATAATATATTCTCATAGCATAATTTGTTAAACAACAAAAGGCATAGTTCACAAACAAATAGTGATTTGAGCTTGCACTATATACTGCACACACTCTACACACGGCTTTGCATCATATAATAAGTAGAAAATAGCATCAAAGGTCTCCTAAACCAGTAAGATGTTTCATAGAACAGTGCGCAAGAGACTTTTTTATTTGCTCTATAAATGTAAACATCTCTATAATATTCTGAGTAGCAACTGAATAACATAAAAATACTGCAGGTCAGTGTTTCTTCAACTAGGGTAAGTAAGTAAATTAATAAATAAATAAACATATAAATAAACAAACTGTAATATTTAACTGTAATAAGAGCTGTTTTCTATGTCATTGGTTCCCAACTGGGGACTCATCACCTTGCACATTTTGTATGTTTAAATAAGGAAGATACAAATATGAAATGTGCAAGGACGTGGGTCTCCAGAACTGGACTTGGGAACCATTTGTTCTATGTGAATATATTTGAAATTTAGAGTTTAATAGAACGTAATCATCTATTGTGACAGCAGTCATATATACTGTTAACAATCAGAAAACAGTTTTATAGATTAGGCTTACAGCACTTAAATCACTTTCTGAAGCATAGGCCCATATGACTAGCTCAAAACATCATCACACAACAACTGTAATTAAGCTCTTGGGAAGGCCTCAAAAGCCCCTCTATTTCTCCCTGTTGTTGCCTCTCAATTATAGTTCCGATCTGACAGCTGTGCTATTTATTCCTCTTTGGACAGTGTCTTTTCATGCAGCCCATGAAACTAACACTACACTGACTCACCAAATAAATATATTAAATGCACCTGTTGTTTAATCTAAAAATGTAATCAGCCAATTACAGGGCACTAACTCAGTTCATTTATATACATTGAAATGAATGAATGAATGTATTGCTGAACACCCAAAGCATTTTACAGGCTTATTAAGGCATCTCTCCTCACCACCACCAAAAAGTGTACACCACCACCTGGATGATATGGCACTCACCACACATTAGGGGTGGTGAAGAACTGTACGCCAGCAATATGTCTGAACCAGAAGGTCAAGAGACATTCTCATAGAAGAAGTAATCTGGGCAACAAAAGCACTGTTCAAGCAGCAAAGTCCCATGCATAGATACCATTCCAGTGGAACTGTTAAAAGACATGCCTCCAGGGTTATTGCCAATTTGTGCCAGAAGATATGCAAGTCCAATATATGGCCACATGAGTGGAAGAGGTCAATTTTATGCCAATATCAAAGAGAGGCGATCCTAAGGACTACTCTAATTATTGCACTAATGCTCTCATTCCGCATGTCAGCAAAATACTTCTCAAGATTATCCATCAACACTTAGCCCCAATCGTTGAGGTAGAGCTGCCTGATGTGCTAGCAGGGTTCAAAAGAGGCTATGGCACCCGAGATCTTATTGAAAACCTGTGTTGGATAATGAAATAATACAGAGAATATAAAAAAATCTTTACATGTGCTTCATTGATTTTAGGAAAGCTTTTGATCGTGTCAATCCCAATATGCTTTGAAAAGTGCAGTGGAGTTATAGTTCATTTAGTAAAGTTGATTAGATCATTATACAAAGAAATTGAGAAATTTGAGTCTGAGGCAAGACTCCATTCTGTCCCCCTGTCTTGTTTAACCTATATGTAATAATGATCATCAGAAAACTGCAATTAGATGAAACAAAAATCAGAGTTAAGATTGGCGGAAGGAATATCAACAACCTTCACTATATGGATGATACAACTCTACTTTCTGAAACATAAAATGGTATAAAGCATCTTATCAAAAGGATTAAAATAGAAAGCGAAAATCATGGTATTTTCCTTAATGTCAAGAAGACCAAGATCATGACAACAGCGGGGATCAGCAAAATAAATATCTTATTTGATGGTGAAGAATTGAATGTGTGTTTGAATAAATGCAATGCTATCTATAAATCATGTATTTAAAAGCAGAAACATCAGTCTGGGCATAAAATGTAACCTGGTCCAGGTGATTGTATTCTCCATATATACACTTCTCAGCATATATGAGTACACCCCATTTTGAAAATGAATATTTTTATCCATTTCTCAGTAGATATGGGTAATATATATTGGTGCATTTGAACAAAACAGATTTATTAAACAGATATATTTATTAAAATAATATTTTAGTCACAGAACAGCTTTAGAAATGGAAAGATAATAAATTTAAATTCATGCAAAATATTGCAAAAAAAATGACAAACTACAACATTTCAACAAAATTGTATATATATTTTTGTTTTTCTTGATTTTTGCTATTTTTGATAATTTTATTTAATATTTTCCCTAACATAAATTTGAGCTACACATTTTTGAATCATTATTGTAAGTTATTTTGTTAAATTAGCTCCAGATTTAGCTTCAGTACTGACTGAACTAATGTATATGCACAAATATAATATTGTAAAGCATCCTATAGAAAATATTCATTTAAATGAGAGATTTGTGGGGGGTGTACTCATATATGCTGAGCACTGTATGGGTGTGAAAGTTTGACAGTGAAAAAGTCAGTTGATGTGTTTGAGCTCTGGTGCTTGCGAAGATAGATTCTGTGGACTTGCTGGACTTGTCATTAGAAGGAAAAATCATAAAACTTAAGTTAGCATACTTTGGGCATGTACTGCATTCTATCCCTATCCCGTTTGGAATGCACCATAGGACTCCAATCCTCATTTCATGCCATTCAATCACTAATTTCCCTCCACCTCGTTGACTCTCAAAGTCAGGTTTCCTCAAATCTTTCCCTAGAGGGCCAGTGCACTGCAATGCATGCTCAGGTGTATTTGGCTGTTTTTCAATTCCAAGAACACAGTAAACAAACTCACATTCTCATGGTGACTGATTTTGACAGGTTACCTTGGAAGAACAAACTCAGAAAACCCTCAGAACACATGCTGTTGAGGTGAAATAAGATGCTGTGACCTTTCTGTTTTAACATAAAATAATTTAAACATTACAACATAAATAAAATGATTTAAATATATGATTTATATATATCCCCCCCCCCTTTCAATCTATAAAATATGTGGAAAAACTTAACAAAGATACTTTTCACAATACAAATAAAACTCATTGTGATACGAGATTATGGGTTTATTTGTTTGTTTACGTTTTGCTGTCTCGTTACCACATGCTTGTGGTGAGATAAAAATTATCTCTGAACTGTAAATAATGGTGAATAATACTGTAAATAATGCTGCCCTTCCATTCATTTATTTAGTCGACTTCAAGTGAGTACTGCTCTGAAGTCTGCGTTCAATGCATCCTGCATATCAAGAACACATCCTGGTTCTCGGAATTGTATTTGAATTAAACTTTGGCAAGGCAGCACGATGGCACAGTGGGTAGCACAATCACCTCACAGCAAGAAGGTCGCTGGCATTTCTGTGTGGAGTTTGCATGTTCTCCCCGTGTTCGCGTGGGGTTCCTCCGGGTGCTCCGGTTTCCCTCACAATTCCAAAGACATGTGGTACAGATGAATTGGGTAAGCTAAATTATCCAGAGTGTATGTGTGTAAATGATTGCGTATGGATGTTTCCCAGTGATGGGTTGCAGCTGGAAGGGCATCCGCTGCGTAAAACATATGCTGGATAAGTTGGCGGTCCATTCCGCAGTGGCGACCCCAGATTAATTAAGGGACTAAGCCGAAAAGAAAATGAATGAATGAATGAATTGAACTTTGGCAGTGATGATGACATTAGACAAGGACATAAGATCATTTAAGAATGCTGTAACATCTGGTGGGCAGGTGACGATAACATGAGGAGACGGTACACGGACTTAAATAATAAACGGATTTATTTATACAAGACTTACGGGTAACATGCAGACGGGACAAGGACGACAGGACGAGACAACCATACGAATCAAAGGACGAACCAAACGAATCAAAATACCAGACAACACTGGACACAGACGAAAGGGTATAAATGGTAAAGGGGATGATTAGGTTAATGACACAAGAGGGATGCATACAGGTGCAACAGATGAACAATGACGGTGGCGGGAGAAAGACAAAGGAATCACATGACAAAACAAATGACACGTGGACGAACACTGACAGTACCCCCCCCTTTTTGAAGGCGCGTCCTCGCGCCTTCAATAGGAAACAAAACGGAGGAGGGTAGAAGGGGGGGTACAAGGGAGGAGTCCAAGGGGGAGACAGGAAGGGAACCGGAGCAGGAGGACCCAGGACACAGCCAGAAGGACTGCTGACTCCAGGGGGCCGACCGAGGGAGACGCCGCTGATGGCGGTGGAGCCCAAGGAAGGGACGGAGAGCCGAAGGGCGAAGGTGACGCCGAGGCTTCTGAGGGCCGGGCGAAGCAGGCGGCTCACCCGAGCAAGGCGACGGCGGGGTTCCGGAAGCCCGCGGCGTAGCCAGAGCGACAGAGGACCAAGGCGTAGCTGGAGGGATGGAGGAGCTCAACGCAGCCGGTGGGACGGTGCGATGAGGTGCAGCCGGATGAGTGGAGTCCAGAGGCGTAGGAAGGGCAACGACTGACCAAGGTGGAGCCGGAGGGACGAGGGAGCCTGGCAGAGCTGGTGGGCGGACGGCCCACGACGAAGACGAGGGAGGAGTGAGCCAACGCGGAGCCCTAGGGTCGAAGGGCCGAGGTGGAGTCCGCAGCTCGGAGGCCGTAGGAGCTGACGCTGGGCGACACCCTCCATAGGGTGACGCAGACAGGCAGCGTCCATAAGCGAGCTCCATTTCCGGAGCTGGAGCGTGAGCTGGGAGGCTGGCTGACTGCAGCAGTGCTGGAGCTGGATGACTGGCTGCAGTTCTGGGGGACCGTGGGAAGCTACTCATGACCCTGGAGCTGAGGCTTTTCCGGAGAAGGAAGATTAAAAAACTGTGCGGAAACAGTTGTTTGCTGTCTGGAAACAGCGGCAGGTAGATGCTGTCTAAAAACAGCGGAAGATTAAAATTAAAGCTCC
>CAIGQW010032482.1:0-10885 GCA_903798125.1 Danio choprae
CCTTGATTAGTTTGTTCAGGTGTGTTTGGTTAGGGTTGGAGCTAAAATCTGCAGGACACCGGCCCTCCAGGAACACGTTTGGTGACCCCTGTTTTAGACAAAAGTATCTAAAAGCATCTGATTGTGTTCATAAGCTAAACTCGCCACTGAGAAACATTCTGCGCAAGTCATGCTTTCAGTGGATTCAGGTTGAGTTGCTTCTTTCGAAGTTTCCTCCAATTGATATGGTTAAATTGATTTCATCATTGATGTGCTACAATGCTCGAAACCACTTAAGAATGAGGATGTTTTCAGAGCTGGAATTTAAATATGGTGTAATAAGGGCACTTGTGCACAGGTAAGCAAGATCATCAAATTGGTTCAGACAGAAAAATATATGTCATGTTTTAAAAACTCAGCAATGTTTAGATTGTTCTGGAACCCTACTTGGGTCAATGTTAATAAACCATTGTATCGTCTTTTTTGGATGTTAAACTACAAAACATCTAACTCGTTTTGCACAAGACATTGAAACAGCAGACATTTCAAATGGTGTAGATAGAAACTTTGCTTATTTTATTTCCAACATCTGAGTCATCTCTGGAAGTAAAAAAAAACGAATGGTCTGGAAGCTGGTCATTTTATTAAAGTCACTTTCTTCAACGGTATGAAAAGGCATCTGATCGTCATAAATCCCACACACATGAGAGCATTAGCCTGTGTGTATCCACTCCTCTGTTATGCGGCTTTCCAGTGTATGATTTTATTGCTTAGTGGTTGCGCTTGCATATTTCATGAAACTTCATGTTCTCATTAAGATTCATATTAGGATCTCTGCCTTTGGTGTCTTGGCAAAGCTGTTCAGTTTGATACATTGTTGGGAACCCTTCTAAAAGCCCATAGTGAGATTTCTGAACAAGTCTGAGAAAGAGTACAGACAAGACTTCTGCAAAGGTCTCTATTTGATGTACTTTGAGTGCCTGCACACTAGAAGAAAGCTCTGATGATATATTTGATATATTTTTAAGAAAATTAAATTTTTAGGTTAGACTTTCAGTTCATTTAAACCTGAAAATTAGATACACTTCTCTGAAATTCCCATTGGTCTATAATGCCTTCCACTTGATGGAGCCTATTGTTTGCAAATCTTTTCTTTTTATTATTGTGACTCATCCCTTAAAATCTCAATCAAAAATTTTAATCGGGATCCAGCACAGTAACATACTGTATGTGTACAAGTGCAAAAATCCATTTAACATCAAACACTGAAACACACTCAAATGTTGTCTGGGTTATTATTTTTGGTACTTTGTGCAAATGATGAGTTTCCATGTTTTTTCATGTGATTTATTTATTTTCATCTCAACAGGGGCAAGGTAACGGCCACTTGGGGTCCCAATGAATCAGGGGGCCCCATCTGATACTGGTGAAAAAGACTTGGCAAATGCTCCAGTGTATATTTGTGTTTGCGCTTCAGAGAGCATCAATAGATTCTATTAATGATGTTTTTATGCAGCGTTGAGCAATGCAGCCAATCACAGGCATGTCCGATTACAGTGACCAATCAGAGGGGTTTAAGTTATCCACTCACTGCTTTTTTTTTTCAGAGCTCAGTTCTTTGTGCTTGCTAATCCTGAAACAAACAAAGTACATCCAGCGCATAAAGAGATTCAGTGCTGTGTAGAGAGCTTCACTGATTATAACAGAACTATGAGATTATGATGAACTGAGAAAGCATTTTAGGGATCATTTGCACATATTTTAGGCTATGTATAATCAATTCAGAGTAGAAATCTAGTGAAATAGAAATATAGTGAAATCTATAAACATATAATAAATTTTTAGAAATGGCAATGGATGGTACAAAATATCATAGGATATTTGTGATCTGAAAACATAACAGCTTTAGTTGCTATGTTGACTAATTTTGTATTTATGTTGACTATTTCTAGTATTTTGTTTTGGAACGTAGTAAAAGTAACAGTTTCCTAAAAAATACTCTGATAAAGACACTTCAATAGTAAGGTAAGGCAAGGCAAGTTTATTTATATAGCACATTTCATACACTATGGTAATTCAAAGTGTTTTAAATAAACATGAATAAAAGAAGCAAGTACAAGAAAATAAAAACAACAAAGAATAAAAATTTAAAATGATTAAAAACAGATCAAATAGATTAAAATGTGTTAAAACTGGTTTTAAAGGAATGGAAAAGAAAAGAAAAACATAATAGTGCGATCTGTCGGACGTAGCACATCACTCATTCAGTAAAGGCACAGCTAAACAGATGTGTTTTAAGTCTTGTTTGAATGTGCCTAATGTTGGAGCACATCTCATCATTTCTGGAAGCTGATTCCAGCAGAGGGGGGCATAGTTCACCCTGCTATGACTGAACTCTTGGAATTTAAATTTTTTTTTATCCTAAAGATCTGAGTGATCTGTTAAGTTTATATATTTAGTGAGCATGTCTGTAATGTATTGAGGCCATATAGTGATTTATAGACAATTAATAATACTTTGAAAACTATTCTGAATGTAACTGGGAGCCAGTGCAAAGACCTGAAGACAGATGGGATGTGCTCTGATGTGCTCTTTTCTGGTTCTGGTCAGAATCCTGGCAGTATAACTGTCTGACTGTCTTTTTGGGAAGGCCGATGAGGGGTCCATTACAGTAATCCACCTTGCTGGTGATAAAAGCATGAACACGTTTCTCTACAAGTCCTCAATATAAACAAAGCATCTAATTCTTACAATGTTTTTGAGATGATAGTATGCTGATTTAGTTACTGCTTTGACATGACTACTGAAACTTAGATCTGACTCCAAAATCAGAGCAGAGATACACATTCACCTTGAGAACCTCATCTCTGTTCCCAAATGCAATGACTTCAGTTTTCTCTGAAAGTTTTAGTACAATAGTGAAGTGTAAATCCTTACTGTCCACCACTCATAACAGCCCATGAGTTAGTTGATAACCGCTGCTCAAGTTATTAGTTATGTTTAAAGGAGTAGTTCACGTCCAGTTGATGACCACTTTTATTTTTTCCCTACTATGGGAGGCACTTGTGACAATCTTTTTTTTGTATTCAACAGTAGAAAGAGACTCATACAGGTTTGTGTGGAGAGCTAGTAAATGATGACATAATTTTCATTCTGGAAGTGAATGACTCCTATAATTACACTGCTGTCTTGGAGAAACTGTTACATTTCCAATGGGTTGTCCAAAATGTATATGTTTCTGAGGTATTTTACTCTATATTTAATGTTAGGAAGGTCCATCTGTCTAATTGTGTGAGCTTCAGGCCTCTTTCTGCAGCACAAGTCTTTGATCACACTGCTTCAGTGTTTTGTGGCTATTACATAACCGTCTCTACTGGCTGTCTTTCTCGGTCTCTCTGTGTTGGCAGACTTTCAGGCCATCAACTCTTTTCCAGGCTGGTGTCTCCCTTTCTCTTCATCCTTCTGTCTTTTGTCCCTATCAATGCCAAATTCCTTGTTTATTCTATTGTGGTTATGTTTTTTTTATTATATTTTTACAAATGCACAGGAACTTTAGTAATTTTAGTAAAAAAAAATGCACTCACCCTGGTTGTTTCAAACCAGTATGATCTTTTGTGGACCACTAAAAGTGAAGGGTGGACTGTAAAACAATATCCATTGATTAACAAGTTCTGTATTTTGTATTTCACAAATGTTGTTTGCATTTAAGCTTATGAACTGCATTATGGGACCTTTATCTCTTTGCTGTCGACTTTTGATGTTACAAATTGTGCTATGCAGTTTAACGAAGTGATCGGTATTCACATTTTAGTAGTTTAAAACAGTATACAGTTTAAAGCAATAAAATTATTAGCCCTCCTGTGCAATATTTATTCTTTTTCAAATATCTTTCAAGTGATATTTAATGGATTATGGAATTTTCACAGTGTTTCCTACGCTATTTTTTTCTTCCAGAGTAAGTCTTATTTGTTTTATTTCGGCTAGAATAAAAGCAGTTAGATTTTTCTGAAAACCATATTAAGGTCAATATTATTAGCTCCCTTAAGCAATATATATATATATTTTCAACTGTCTAAAGAACAAACCATTGTTATACAATGACTTGCCTAATTACCCTAACTTGCCTAATTAACCTAATTAATCTAGTTAAGCCTTTAAATTGCACTTTAAGCTGAATACTAGTATCTTGAAAAATATCTTGCAAAATATTATGTACTGTCATCATGGCAAAGATAAAAGAAATCAGTTATTAGAAATTAGTTATTAAAAACCATTTTGAACTATTAAAAATGTCCATGAAAAAAATACTTTTAAACTTTTTTAGCATCAAAAGTTGTTGGAGGAAAAATCAAGGACCCATAATGCAATTCAAATGCCTAGATAAATGAAAAAAACAACAACAACTCAATCACAAAATGTGTTTGCATTAAAAAATGCAACAGTGTGCATTAAAAAACTAAGTGGACTATACAGCTTGTGTACTATACTCTCTATAAAGTCTTCACTTTAAGTCTTCTGAAGTCATTTTTTTTTTTAATTAAAAAAATTAAATGAATTAAATTTTATTTAAAAAGTAAATATATAGTAAAACTATATAGTATAAATCATTCCAAATCAACACTGGCTATAATGTAAAAGCTAACGTTGTGTTGTTGGCTCAGCGTTGTTCTCTATGTTTTGATTTGCTCAAGTTTCAACTGCTGTCCACTGTGCTGGAATGACTCTCAGCACGGTTAACCCTTGACCCCTGTGGGTCATCGTCCATTACCACATGAAACATAAATGTCAGCAGCCCTCCTGCTAAAAGCATTTGTCTTCTGGTCGGTCATCGGTCACAGCCCACCTGCTTTTACCACCTCTCCTTCACATATATTCTCAGATAAATGAATCTGAGCCACTGAATGCCTTCCAGTGGCTTTGAACTACAGCAGATGCATGCTTGAAGGAAAACAAAGACCTGCAAATTGGTGTTGATGGTTATACAAAAGTATTCCAAAAGCAGATGCATTTAATTTTAAACATTAGACTAACAAATTTATCTTTATTTACCCTATCATTATATGCAACCCAGGCTCATTGGAGATATGTGCCCAGGGCTACATTTTTTTGGAACTGCAAAATATGTTCCCAGAGCTATGCCTGCTTGCAGTTTTTGTTTGCACAAATCCACTAAAGGCCGCTGTGTACATTTCTGCAAATCTTAACATCCTTCTCACACGCATCTGTAACAGAAGCCAGTCAGCTTGTGCATATATTAGCTTGTTATCAACTGACCCAACAAATAGTGTTTTCAAAAGCAAACTAGCAGAGAAAAGTGCATCGTGGTCATGTGCTTTTACCATGATTTCACACTGCTTTTTTGGGGGGGTTTGTTTTACCTGGTTTCTGAAATTGTTCTTCACCGTACTTGAACCCCGGTTAACTCCTCATCCCAAATCTGACGCCATATGTGGCAAGCTACCGAGCAAAACTGGTCACAATGGAAAAGCCATCCATGTGGAGGTCAGCCGTCAGCAATAGCGTGAAAAGAAACAGAACTTTGTTGGTGCCGTCAAACCGATAAACATTATAAATACATTATAAATGCTTAGCACTATAATAAAAACTGCAAAACAATGCAGTGCAGTAGGCCTACAACGCTAAACAAATAAATTTCATAAATATATTTTATATTATACACTTACATTATAAATGCTTAGCTCAGAGATGCCCAAACTAGGGCCTGGTTAAGTTAGCCCATGATAACCTTTGATTTGGCCCGCCATTCCATCTGAGAACAGAGGGAGAATGATGGGGATGGTTTTGAGATTGTCAATTCAAATTTAATGTAACCCTTTGTTTGTTTTTGTTTGTTTGTTTGTTTGTTTGTTTGTTTGTTTGTTTGTTTGTTTGTTTGTTTTATTGTTAAAGCTAACTGAAATAAAGGGTGTAAATCAGGGGTGTCCAAACTCGGTCCTGGAGGGCCGGTGTCCTGGAGAGTTTAGCTCCAACCCTAATCAAACACACCTGAACCAGGTAATCAAGCTCTTATTAGATATACTAGAAACCTCCTGGCAGGTGTGTTGAAGCAAGTTGGAGCTAAACTCAGCAGGACATCGGCCCTCCAGGACCGAGTTTGGACACCCCTGGTGTAAATTAATCAGATTTTGTTTAAATGTACATACTGTCACCGACAATGCAGAGACTTTGGTGGGCAAATCAAGTCAAAGGCAAATCCTGCTTGACTATTGTATTCAGCATTGAACTCCACTGTGTTATAAATGTGATTGTTTATGCTTTTATTGCAATAAGTTATCATTTTAAAAAGTTATACTGCAATAGTTAATATGATTTAAAGTAGTGTTTTCTATTTATTTTGAAATATTATGAATAATTTGGAAATTAACCATAACTTTAATGTAATATAGTTTGGTATATTTACCTTCGGCCCACAGCTCTCAATGATATTTGGTTTTGTGGCCTTTTATATGAAAAAGTTTGGGCACCCCTGGCTTAACTTTATGATGAAAGCTCTGTAACTATATGCTGGACAAAACAGTGCAGTAGGCCTACAAAGCTGATTGATTGAACTGATAGATACATCATATTTGATAAATATATTTTAGCATGATTTTTCTAATGCATATTCTTGAGGAGATTTGAACATTTGAAGAGTTTTGTTTATTTTGATCATTTACAGTTCTTAATGTATCACATACAGTATGATGTGGTAGACTTCATACGTAGTCATTATATGTTTCCATCATATAAATTACGACCAATGGTTCTTGGTCAAAAAGGTAATGAAGAATTAAGATGTGTGAAAATGTGTATATTTTCATAGCCAAACAACACTTGAAATGTCAGAAATGTAATGCTGCAAATTGTTATGGGAAAAAACACAGTAAATTCAGGTGCAAACCTAAGGAAAACACTGTTGTATTTGAGAGGGTAATGAATTAAAGTCATCTGCAGAGCTGGAAGCTGATTGGTTTATCTTAATGAATGGCCCAAGAGGATGCTTTAACATGGAGAATTGGGACTAACATTGCCTTGGAGTGTAGTGGTTATTGACCCATCAATCCAACACACACTCTTTCCCTGAAGCATGACTATAGTGGCTTGACTGTCCATTCGTCTGCTTAATGCACCCTGTCAATACTCACACAATACTCCAAAACATTGATTTGGTTGTTGAAATAATTTGCTTTCTAGAAGTGATAATTGTTTCCGCAAATACCTGTGTGGTGTTTCTGTGTTCCTTAGAATTAGTGAAAAATAAATACACAAATGGTTATGTAATCAAACTTGGTTTTGGACTTCCAGTTCTTGTGGATAATTTTGAGAGTTCTGGCACGTCTCGCTTGTTCAAGTAATTTCCTACAGTTCTGTGTTACATAACCGTTCAGATCATTCCGATATTTGTTCACAAATTTAGATTTTCATTTACATTTATTATTATTTGGTTTTTAAATGAAGTTGCTGTGGGTATCCAGTAACTGTATTGCAGAGATTTGACTCTGCATATCTGAAGATCCTTTCATATGACTAAGAATATTAATGTACGACTCATGCCTCCTCAAGAAATGTGCTGAGACGGCAAGAACTAGCATAAATGTGCATTTTTAGCCAAGAAAAAAAGATCTCCTGATTACTTTGATACTTTTAATGAAAGAAAATCTTGTGGATTTGCATTACCTCATTATAAAATGTTTTAACATACTGTACAACATTGCAGCAGCACAGTGTTGAAGTCAGCATGAACTCACATTGAGTCAATTTTCTTTCTTAAACATAAAATCATACCTGGCAATTCTAATTTGTTTTTAATGTAATATTGCATAGTTTGTTTTAATATACCTAATATTATAGTTTTTTATACATTTAATATTTTATATGTGTAACACTGAAACACAAGAGATATATTACTTTATATAGAGGTTGCGCATTGCTGCAAACAGTATTAGAATACATTTTATTAGGAAGTGGAAATTATTTCTATTATTATTTAATTTGTATTTTTTTTTGAGCTATTAAGAGGCCTAACTGAAGCAATGTCTCAAGATATAAGTTTAAAGACTTCGGTCTGGTGACTGCCATCATTCATTCATTTATTCATTCATTCATTCATTTTCCTTCGGCTTAGTCCCTTTATTCATCTGGGGTCGCCACAGCGGAATGAACCGCCAACTTATCCAGCATATGTTTTACACAGCGGATGCCCTTCCAGCTGCAACCCAGTACTGGGAAACATCCATACACACTCATTCACACACATACACTACAGCCAATTTAGTTTATTCAATTCACCTATAGCGCATGTCTTTGGACTGTGGGGGAGCACCCAGAGGAAACCCACGTGAACACGGGGAGAACAAAAAAGTTTCTGTCGATAGACTTTTTTTGTAAAATTACATGTATGAGATCATGCGTGAACAAACCCTTTCTTAAAATACTGGAAAATGAATTTCAGCAATTAACATAAAATGTACATCCATAATTATGTTGCGTGTGAACAGAGCAGTTTTTTTTTTATTTACACACACACACACATATATATGAATAACATAGCATTCCTGTACTAGCATTCCTGCACAAAAAATTAACAGCCAGAATTATGTTGTGTGTGAACAGTGTGAACAGAGCATTTTTTAAATTTACACACACACACACGCACACACATACACACACACACACACACACACACACACACACACACACACACACACACACACACACACACACACTCACACACACACACATATATATATATAACAGTATTCCTGTACTAGCATTCCTGCACTGTAAAACTCAATAAGTTAAGTTAACTTAAACCGCTTAAGGAATTATAGCTAATATATATATTGAGTCATATACACTTACATGTTGAGTTCAGTTTATAGAACGAATTAAGGTCAATTGAATATATAGCTACTCAAACAATTTGAGGAAATTGATTTTGTTAAATGGTTTAAGTTGACGGAACTTAAATGAAGAAAGTCAATCTTACAATCTCAGCTGTGCGCGCTTCTACTACTGCTGAAGCATTTCAAACATGCATACTTTGCATATAACGCACACTCGGCTGACATTCTATAAAACGGAACTTCAACTGAAAACAGCTGAAAAAATACACCAAGCTTGGCACTAAATGCTTCTGTGGCCACAGGCCTTAAAATTATTTTATTTTATTTTTTTGCGTAAGAAGCTCCAACGTGATCACAGTTTTTATGTAAACAACTTAAAATGTTCATTCACTTTTTGTTTATACATTCATTCACTCATTTTCCTTCGGCTTAGTCCCTTATTTATCAGGGGTTGCAACAGCGGAATGAATTGCCAACTATTCCGGCATATGTTTTACACTTGTTTTACCCTTCCAGCTGCAACCCAGTACTGGGAAACCCCTATTCACTCTTGCATTCACACACACACTCATACACTAAGGCTGCATGTCTTTGAACTGTGGGGGAAACCGGAGCACCCAGAGGAAACCCACGCAAACACGGGGAGAACATGCAAACTCCACACAGAAACGCCAACTGGCCCAGTCGGGACTTAAAAACAGCGACCTTCTTGCTGTGAGTTGACAGTGCTAACCACTGAGCCACCGTGCCGCTTTGTTTATACAAATAAGACCTCATTTAAAACTCAAAA
The DNA here is from genome assembly GCA_903798125.1 of Danio choprae. Taxonomy (NCBI): domain Eukaryota; kingdom Metazoa; phylum Chordata; class Actinopteri; order Cypriniformes; family Danionidae; genus Danio; species Danio choprae. The sequence continues at coordinate 9,616 of CAIGQW010032482.1, forward strand.
GGATTTACTTTTATTTGTGTTTGCAAGAAGACATCTAGGATACTCTTTCTGCCATCTCGTCTTGAACTTCATTGAACTGAGAGTGAAAAGAAACAAGCGTGTGTAATACTTGTTAAAGCAGTTATTTGGATTTGTTAGTGCGTTCGTTAAAGCAGTTTAATCTGAGCTGTCATCCGACAACTGTGTGATTCTCAGAACTGCTATAACTGATCTTATTGTGCCTCCTGGTCTTACTGCATAAAGCTCAAAATTAATTGGTCTATTTAATCCTTTAAGGTGAAGTATGTATTTTTATGTCATTTTGAAAAACACATTAAAAAATATAAATGTTCTGTTTATACTGCCAATAGAAGTTGACTTTTTTTCATTTAGAGATTTAAATCAGATTTAGATTTAATACTTATTGGATTCATGGATACATACTTATTTTGTTTTGTCTTTTTTTTAATACTTCAGTAGTGTTTATGTAGACTTCATTTCCTATGAATTACCGAGGACTACAGTTTTCCTACTTTCCTAAATGTGCAAATACTGAGGTTCCTGGGCACAACTTAATATTTTATTATTTTTCCATCTTAACAAACTGCAAGAGTTAAGTAATTTAACTGAATTTACTGAATAAATTCATTCATTCATTCATTCATTTTCTTTTTGGCTTAGTCCCTTTATTAATTTGGGGTCGCCACAGCGGAATGAACCGCCAACTTATCCAGCATATGTTTTACGTAGCGGATGCCCTTCCAGCTGCAACACATCACTGGGAAACATCCATGCACACTCATTCACACACTGGTACACTACGGACAATTTAGCTTACCCAATTCACCTATAGCGCATGTCTTTGGACTTGTGGAGGAAACCAGAGCACCCGGAGGAAACCCACGCGAACACAGGGAAAACATGCAAACTCCACACAGAAATGCCGACTGACCCAGCCGAGGCTTGAACCAGCAACCTTCTTGCTGTGAGGCAATTGTGCTACCCACTGCACCACCCACTACACCCTACAAAATAAATACTTTATTTATTTATTTATTTATTTATTTATTTATTTGTTTATTTATTTATTTTTGTTTTATTTCTATCTGTTTTATTTAAATCTGTTTTATTTATTTATTTTTTTATTTTTTTATTGTAATTTTTTAAAATTTTTATTTATATCTGTCTTATTTATTTATTTATTTATTTATTTTTGTTTTATTTATATCTGTTTTATTTATTTATTTATTTATTTATTTATTTATTTATTTATTTATTTATTTATTTATTT
>CAIGQW010032518.1:2664-14356 GCA_903798125.1 Danio choprae
TCCACACCAGCAAGTCCACTCTTGAATGGCTGAAGATAAACAAAATGAACACTTTGGAGTGGCCTAGTCAAAGTCCTGACCTGAATCCACACCAGCAAGTCCACTCTTGAAAGGCTGAAGAACAACAAAATGAAGACTTTAAAGTGGCCTAGTCAAAGTCCTGACCTGAATCCACACCAGCAAATCCACTCTTGAATGACTGGAGAACAACAAAATAAAGACTTTGGAGTGGCCTAGTCAAAGTCCTGATCTGAATCCACACCAGCAAGTTGACTCTTGAATGGCTGAAGAACAACAAAATGAAGACTTTGGAGTGGCCTAGTCAAATTCCCGATCTGAATCCAATTGAGATACTGTGGCATGATCTTAAAAAAGATGTTTCATGTTCGAAAACCCTTTAATGTGACTGAATTACAACAATTCTCCAAATATGAGTGGACCAAAATCTGCACCACTAATCCAAAACAACAGAATCCAGGCAAAGTACAAGATAACACAAATAATGGAAACGAGTTACAAACATGAGAAGAACAGAAGAGAAGATGAACTATTCACATCGGCCAACACCGGATAAAAAATATATATAAACATGAGTAAATATAGTTATCAATTACACGTATAGTTTTATCTCTGAATGGGACCGATCTTAAAGTGTTGATTCCTCCTTGAGGGAAATCTGTGACATCATCGTCCTCTGCTGCCATCAGTGTGTTCGCACACCGTGTGTGCTGTGAACCCTCAATGACAGTCAGCAGAGCTCGACAGAACATCTGTTGTCACACACACACACACACACACACACACACACACACACACACACACACACACACACACTTACAGACACTCTCTGAAAGTGAGTCTCTAGATTTTAAAATGATTCAACAATGCTTCGTTCCACTCAATTAAACGTTCGGATATTGCCTGGCAACTGTCCACTGACTGCCAAAAGGCTTGTGAAAACATTCCCAGAGATATTCTCATAAAAGAGTCTCGGGGTGAACCCATACCCGAGGGTATACTTTCATTCGTGTAAGTTCATATAAATGTATTAAGTGCTGTTTCTTTCATTCAGGACATTTTCTGAAAGGAGTTTGTGATGCTCTTACTTATAGGAAACATAGGCCTGAATGTGCATTTGAACTGTGAATAGTGTCCATTTCCTTTTTCCCCAATTATTTTGTTAATGTTTAGGCTCGCATATTACTCTACAAGGTTATATGGAGTAATTAACAGTTAAAGGGGCTGTTCACTCAAAACTGAAATTCTGTCTTTTATTTACTCACCCTTTACTTCTTTCTTAGGGGCCTCACGGTGGCGCAGTGGGTAGCACGTTCGCCTCACAGCAAGAAGGTCGCTGGTTCGAGCCTCGGCTGGGTCAGTTGGCATTTCTGTGTGGCGTTTGCATGTTCTCCCCGTGTTTGCGTGGGTTTCCTCCGGGTGCTCCGGTTTCCCCCACAAGTCCAAAGACATGCGGTACAAGTGAATTGGGTAAGCTAAATTGTCCATAGTGTATGTGTGTGAATGGGTGTGTGTGGATGTTTCCCAGTGATGGGTTGCAGCTGGAAGGGCATCCGCTGCGTAAAACATATGCTGGATAAGTTGGTGGTTCATTCCGCTGTGGCGACCCCAGATTAATAAAGGGACTAAGCCGAAAAGAAAATGAATGAATGAATACTTCTTTCTTACATTTACAAGTTTCTTTGTTCCATTGAGCTCAAAAGAAGATATTTTAAAGATAGCTGAAACACCAACCTGATTTCACCAAGTGGGACATGTTCCTGGATTTACATCTATGTTGATCCTGGAACAACATTCCAATCAGCCGATCAGAATTAAGGGATACGTTTACCGTTTATGTTAAGTTTAGGCTTACGGTTAGATTTATGCACTTTTACATAATTCCAACTATTATTCCCCTCTGATTTTGGGAATAATCTACAGTTATGGTTGGGTTTAGGGGTAGGGAATAGGTATGAATTACATCTTTGAACAAGAATGATGTTCCAGGATCAACATAGATGTTAATCCAGGATCGCATCGTACTTGGCAAAATCTTGACGTGCTAGTTGAAAACCTGTATTTCATCAAAATGTCTTCTTTTGGGTTTAATGAAATAAGGATAAAAGATGTGGACCTACTTTAGGGTGCATAAATAGTGAGTACATTTTTAATTTGGGTGAGCTATCCCTGTACCTAATAAAGTGGCCGGTGATTGTAGTAGTGGATATGCTGCTATTTTTAAACAACTGTAAAAAGTCTTAAATCCCCTCATGTAGATCAAAGCACACTGGAAAACTGATAAAAAAGCCTTTGCAGTGTTGAAAGATTCGTTCGGTGTAAGGGGGAGCATTTTATTATAGTTTACTTTAGCTGCATCGCATTGTTTGCTGTAACTCTGAAGCGAGACGACTCATCCGTCTAGCCCAAAACCCCATAAAAAGCAGTATGTGGATGGAAACGATGGGGTCAGGCTTCTCATAAAAGGCCAGTATTTATTGAGCACGTCTGCAGCGTGAAGACCTGCTCTTAAACACCGTGTGTTGTGGATGTCTGACAGGAACGGCTCCATATATCTGTCCTCTCATAACACACTCTGTTTTTCATCATTTTCATTTCACACGAGGACGACGTGTCTGAACATCCCAGAAGTCTTTCAGAAGTCTTTGGGAAGGAAATAATTAAACATTATTAGTCAGACACCCTGATACACCCTTAGTCAGTTTGGATTTCATGTTGGCTTTATTTATTAAAGGGCACCTATGATGCAAAATCATCTTTTGTAAGCTGTTTGGACAGAAGTGTGTGCAGGTATAGTGTGTCCACTGTCATATTGGAGTGATATAAACAAAACAAGTCTCTTTTTTTTATTTCCTGACGTTAAAATAGGATCAAAATCCCTGCAATTTTGAGACCCATGTGACAGGAGTGCGGTTTTCCCCGGCCACCGATTTAATCTGATTACATTATTAATTACTTCATGTAAAAAGTAATCAGATTACTAGTTACTTTACTTTGAAGTTACTTTAAAAACATATAAAATATACCTATAAAAATACAAAATAAACTGCAGCTCTTTCATTCATTCATTTTCTTTTCGGCTTAGTGCCTTTATTAATCTGGGGTCGCCACAGCGGAATGAACCGCCAACTTATCCAGCATATGTTTTACGCAGAGGATGCCCTTCCAGCTGCAATCCATCACTGGGAAACATCCATACACTCATTCACACTCATGCACTATGGACAATTTAGCTTACACAATTCCCCTATAGCGCATGTCTTTGGACTTGTGGGGGAAACCGGAGCACCCGGAGGAAACCCACGCGAACGCGGGGAGAACATGCAAACTCCACACAGAAACCCCAACTGACCCAGCCGAGGCTCGAACCAGCGACCTTCTTGCTGTGAGGCGATCGTGCTACCCACTGCGCCACTGTGAGGCCCTTGCAGCTCTTTCAGTTATTTAATATTCACTGAAAAACATTACAATGGGTTGATCACAGCAGCTTGACATATTCAAAATACTTTAAGAGTTCACCCAAAACTTAAAGTTTTCTCATCATTCACTTGTTCCAATCCTGTTTGTCTTTTATTTAATTATTTTTGTACACAAAAGAAAACTGGACACCTGTAACCACAGACATCCATGATATTAAAAAGCACTGCAGTGCTTGGGTGTTCTGTGTTTGTCTGAGGTAATTAGTCTACCTAAATGTGTATATTCCAATGTATGAAGCTGATCGGTCAGTTCTTGTCATGTGACTCGCGGGTTAGAACTGGGTGCGCCTGGGAAATGGCCAATATGCATACGTGTGCAAAAGATGCAATATGTGAACGGCTGCATACGCAGCTACGCTTCTCTTCGTATTGAGAAGGTACCTTCACTCCCAATCCTGCACAAACATTCAATTTAGCCTGTTTAGGCTGAGTTGGGCCGCCGTGTTTTTGGGCGACTGTGTCCTCTTTGGTGACGAGTATTGTCGTAGAATACTTTCCATGCTGAACAAGTTGCTGGTCGAGTTAAAAGCAGTCGAAAGTTATTAGACTGCATTTCACAGCAATAGTTTGGTTTTTACACTCAATGAAATCAAAGTAATGTCTGTGTTTCCACTTGAAGAAGCAGCCGCTCTCGTCAGCAACCATTTCAGCTGGCGTTCTCCAGAAATGTAAAAGCGCATGCTTATTAGCTGACGTTACAGCAGAAAACATGATTTAAAAGAAGCATTCTTCTTCCAAAAACTATATTTGTAACGCGAGTAACGCAATTACACTGACTTTAGAAACTGTAATCAGATTACACACATTTAAAATGTAATTCTTTACATTACTGCGTTCCCCAAAAATGTAATTAGAATACACTAATTCATTCATTCATTCATTTTCAACGGCTTTTCCGGGGCCGGGTCGTGGGGACAGCAGTCTTAGGAGAGAACCCCAGACTTCCCTCTCCCCAGACACTTCCTCCAGCTCCTCCGGGGGGATCCCGAGGTGTTCCCAGGTCAGCCGAGAGACATAGTCCCTCCAGCGTGTCCTGGGTCTTCCCCGAGGCCTTCTCCTGGTGGGACATGTCTGGAACACCTCCCTAGGTAGGCGTCCAGGAGGCATCCGAAACAGATGCCCGAGCCACCTCAGCTGACTTCTCTCGATGTGGAGGAGCAGCGGCTCTACTCCGAGCTCCTCCCGGGTGACAGAGCTCCTCACCCTATCTATAAGGGTGCGCCCTGCCACCCTGCGGAGGAAACTCATTTCGGCCGCTTGTATCCGAGATCTTGTCCTTTCGGTCATGACCCAAAGCTCATGACCATAGGTGAGAGTAGGAACGTAGATTGACCGGTAAATCGAGAGCTTTGCCTTTCGGCTCAGCTCCTTCTTCACCACAATGGACAGGTACATCGAACGCATTATTATAATTAGTATACAGTAACACGTTACTGTGGAACGCCTTACACCCAACTCTGAACATCTGTTTCAACTCTCTGTGAATCAAGAATGAGAAGTTTAAAACGTTTTTCAATCAGGGCATGTTTGTAATAAAAAAACAACAGTAATATCGCTATGTAATTCATAATGATAACCGCTGAATAACTAAAATTCCCATATTCAGCAGGGTGTAATAAGTGATCTGATGTGTATTTTGAGCTGAAGCATTCTGGAGACACCAAAGACTTCTCTTACGTCTTGTAAAAGGGGTAAAATAGGAGCCCTTTAAGACCTAAAGAAGATTGTCAGTTTTGTAGTTTTTCAGGTGTGCCTATTTTAAGGTATTAATGGACTTCTGCAAATCACTCCTGTGTTCCTCAGACATGAAATTCGCAGCTTCTTTATCTCCATGGAGACTCGTCTCGGCCCTTGGGGAATTTCAGTATGAAGTATGCCTTTAATTTCCATTCAGCGTTTGCTCTGAGTGACAGGATGATTCATCCTCCGGTGGTCTATCAGAATCCGGATGGTTTCTAGCCTGAGCTGCTCGTGGGCAGATGTGTCTCGACCCAGCGGGATCATAGAGGAAGAGGAAATCCTTTACACAGACTTTTGTCTTTGCGTTTGCTCTACCAGTATCTTCGGTCACACACTCGCTTCTTTTAAAGTACGGTCACATTTCATTGAAATTTTGCTAGCAAGAAAGGTCAATTGTCTCTTGTCCGTGGTGTAGCAATGAAGGCTCACACAGAACTCGCTTTCAAACCCAGCAGCTTTCCAGCATGGCAAATTCATAAAACCAATTTAAAAGTTAGCGCCACAGGATAGAAAACTGAAACAGGGCTTTTTTTCCTCATCATTTTAAGTCAAGACTTGAGTTATGCCTTTCACATTATAAACACAAATTACAAGTTATGTTAGTAGGTTATGAATGATTACAGGAGTTATTCATTTTAAGGAGAACTCTAAATTAGGAAAAATAAGGTCAGAATTGTGAGAGAGCGAAACTAGGAAGTCACAATTCAAATACAGCCAGTAAAATGTGGTGGTGCTAGTGTGACCATGAATTCTGCTGTGTATCAAATATCCTGAAGGAGAATGTCTGCTAGTGACCTCAAGCTGAAGCGAACTTGGGTTCTGCAGCAGGACAATGATCCAAAGCACACCAAAAAGTCCACTTCGGAATGGCTAAAGAAAAACTAAAAGAAGACTTTGGAGTGGCCAAGTCAAAGTCCTGAACTGAATCCAATTGAGATGCTGTGGCATCGGAATTGTCATTAAATCGCCATTGAATCCACATTGCAATAGAAAATGACAGTAATTGTGCCTCTTTCTATCTTAAAGGTGAACTCTCACTAGGCACGGGTTGCCTTGAACTGAGCCCATAGATGATGGTCCCCTGACGGCCCGCATTAGCACTGCATTTTTACCTTCTGAGTCTGAGCACACTTGCGTCATTGATCGGACAGTTTAGTTGAAACAGTATATGAAGTGTTCTCACTCAGTACACTGGAGATTGCTTTACTTATATTGTTTTGCATTATATTAAGAGTTCCCCTATACAGATAATAGACAAAATTTTAAGGCATGTTTGGCGTGCTGTCCGTGGAGAGGGCTCTGAGCTCGGAGGGAAATCCTGACTCGTGTTATTCCCCTGGTCAGGAGAGAGAGAGAGATAGAGGGGGTCCGAGCGCGGTGTCAAGCTGGGCTCAGAACGCTCCCCCCACATGGATCAAGGTGCGGCGATTGGGTGATGGCGGGATGCTGACGATAAAAAGATAATGGGGTAAGTCAGATGAGACTGTTTAAAGGGGTTTGGTCTTGTACTGATTGGATAATGATTTGATTGGTTTGTTAATGATCCTCACGCGCTTCTCTCAAAATTAGTCTCTAAAATTTCACTTTCAGTCGTTTAAGATGCAGTGACGCATGGCCGAATATTTTGCTGAACAGACTTTGACACTCATAAATTTTCATAAATGCTTCACGTATTAGGAGGTTTGCTGAAGGTGGCAGCGAGGGAGTTGCATCTTTGATAAACTATGACAGGTCACGTTCACTGAAAAGTAAGAATGAGTAATAAATCCATATAAAACAGTCCCTTAAAAGTGCCATCGCGTCTTCGGTTTTAATTTTCAATAACTTCAGCTTCAATGCCAGTGTCACCTGATGCCTGAAGAGCTGTTTTTGTGTGTGTTGTAAGCTGATGTTGCAAGCTCTGAAGATGAATGTGAACTATAAACAAGCTTTAAAAATTCATTATGCTGTCATGGACTAACGATTTGATCATTTATTCTGTCCTTTTTGGATGTTGGCAGATAAAATCCTTCTTTTGTGTGGCACTGAAAAATAACAGCTTGGGTTTGGAAGAACAGGAGGGTGAATAGATGATGACAGAAAATTCATTTTCAGTCAACTTTGTAGCTTATCTGCTGAAATATGATTCATAATATGTAACGCATCATGTATTATTTATTTGTAATCATCATTCTGTGGTAATATGTCAGAAATGAGCCAGTGGAATTTATCTACGCCTGCAGATATCACGTTCTTTGTCCACACGTCATCGTTTTAGTTAGGTGTAGGAGACGGCTGGTCATTAATCATGTGAGGGGCGTTTTAACACGTCTGCAGGCACTCACCTGCTCGTCTCTGTGATTCACACCTCAGGAACCAGCACCCTGTTCCTCATTAAGCTCTTAAATTAGATCGTAACTTTTTATTACTTTAAATATGTTTGATTTACTGGAAGTGAGCTGTTTTAGTCATTCATTTATATGACCTGTATATGGTAAATTCATGAATCTTGAGATATTTTGAGACTAATAATACTTCAATGAATTCCAGACAAAGACATTTTGAATTGAACTATATCAGACATCTTAATGAACCTGATGTTGTTCAGTGTTGATTCAAGAGTGAGTGAGAGAGAGAGACGAGTCAGGGTCTGTCACAGCAGTCTTTGTTTGAAAAGAGAGACACCAGGGCACTCATTGTAGATGAATGAGGAAAACGTAGTCTAAGAAGCTAGGAGCAGAGCTAGGGGATACAAAGAAATCTGGGTGAAACAAGTGGAGAACGCCATGATGAAGGAGTCTGGTTGCTTGGTGGGACTAATAGAAATGAAAGCGTTTTGAGGCTGAATGAACTGAATCCTGGCTTTTGATTTTGATGTGATGAGATGTAATATTTTCTATTCAATTAATTGAATCAGGCAGTGGCTGATTTAGGGATGGGCAATATGGCGGCATCTTGCTGGGGACAGCACAAGCAGTCAGCAGGAATTCCTTCAACACACATGCCCTATTCCCCCCGACCCACTCTCCATCTCCATTTATATAATATATTAAGCTAATCTACTGATATTTAAATCACTTAGAGATGGAATGAACTGATTTCACATGAGTTGGCGTTTCTGTGTGGAGTTTGCATGTTCTCCCCGTGTTGGCGTGGGTTTCCTCCGGGTGCTCCGGTTTCCCCCACAAGTCCAAAGACATGCGGTATAGGTGAATTGGGTAAGCTAAATTGTCAGTAGTGTATGAGTGTGAATGGGTGTGTATGGATGTTTCCCAGTGATGGGTTGCAGCTGGAAGGGCATCCGCTGTGTAAAACATATGCTGGATAAGTTGGCGGTTCATTCTGCTGTGGCGACCCCAGATTAATAAAGGGACTAAGCCGAAATGAAAATGAATGAATAATTTCACATGAACTGTTTTTTTCTTGGTCAGAGTTGAATCAATGAAATAATGACTGGTGTTTTGGACAAACGCTATTATCTGGTACAGCATGTGATGGTGATTCATCCAGGCGGGTGCAGGGACATGATGTTGGATCATTAGGTATTTTGTTGTCATGTCCCAGGCGAGGTACAGCAGAGGTTGTTTTGGGACACGCTGCTGAATGCTAAACAGTCTAAATCCAGTTTCAGCTGCAGCGACACATTCACATGTCGAACTAATGATATAAAACAGGAAATAAACACGGGCCGGGCTCCAGGAGAGTGACCTAAAGGCCGCGGATCGATGCCATCTCTGCTGGCATGTGTCCAGATGTCTTGAGGAAGAGGAGAGAAAGAGGAAGAGGCAGACGAGTGTGACACTGGGAGACGAAGCTGCCCTCGGGGGGCGACACATGAATGCAGAGGCATGACTAACGCTGGCATGGACTCGCTGTTTGTGTATGTGCCCGATGCGTTGGTTTAATTTATTTATTTATGCATTTAAAATTACGTGCCAGCACTGCAGTCGCACCCTGGAGCAACGTAGCATTGCTCAGAGCTTTCGGTTTCACTGCTTAAGAGACTTCATGAGCTCTCACTGAGGTTTTATTGAAGCTTGGTCTCAGATGTTTCTCCTGTAAGAGAAATAAAAACACACCAGATGAGTCAATATACACACAGTACACACACACACACACTGACCTTCATTCATGAATATAGCTTCCCGAAAACTCCAGATTCACACAACACTTTGTGAAAATAAGACTTGATGGATAAAAGTGTTCAAAAAATTGCAATCATAATTTGTAAATAGGGCAGCATGGTGGCTCAGTGGTTAGCACTGTCGCCTCACAGCAAGAAGGTCGCTGGTTTGAGTCCCAGCTGGGCCAGGATGTGTTTCTGTATGAAGGTTACATGTTCTCCTTGTGTTAGTGTGGGTTTCCTCTGGGTGCTCCAGTTTCCCCCACAGTCCAAACACATGCGCTATAGGGGAATTGAATAAACAAAATTGGCCGTAGTGTATGAGTGTGTGTGAATGTGAGAGTGTATGGGTGTTTCCCAGTAATGGGTTGCAGCTGCAAGGGCTGCATAAAACATATGCCAGAATAGTTGGCGGTTTATTCCGCTTTGGCGACCCCTGAAATAGAGACTAAGCCAAAGGAAAATGAATGAATTTATAAATAGGGTGCGAGGGCATGATCATTCACAATTAGCATAAAAAGTTATTTTATACCACCGCAAGAAAAGACACCTGAAATGACAGCATGGTGGTCAGTAGAAGACGTCCAGACGTTCCTATTGTTGTTATCTCTGGAACAGATGAAACTACCCACAATAAAATGTCAGTAGAGATGATGCTACTATTGCGATAATCCCACCCACTTTTAGCAGTACCAAACTGCTATGGAAGTGCAAACTGAGCCGACCGAAACTGAACCGAAGAGAGCCGGGAACCATACAGTACTGCGAAGTGTAAAAGCAGCTTTAGTCGAACTGAAGCTCTAATTCTAATTAAAAGTGACAGCGACACTTTTTCATGTTTAATACTGTAAAGCTGCTTGCTTTAAAGCTGTCTTACATATCATGTTGTACAGGATAAATAAACGTGACTTTAATGCAGACCTGAAGTGGTGCAAGCGTATCCATATCGTCTTCAGATGCTATCTGCTGTTTTCTTTTTGTTATTGAGTTTGTTTTGTTATTGAGAGCACATATGAAGTATGAAGCACATATGTACAGCATAGCTGGCGTCTGGATGTCCGCTAACTGTATATCACAGCAAAAGTCATTTCTTTTTACCCCTAAGCAAAGGTCTTGTCTGTAAGTATACTTACAGTGGGCCTCACGCATAGCAGTCTCCCTGGCCTCATTATTTACCTTTAAACACAGAGTGCATGGCTAAAACATTTGGGAAAAGACTGTCACGCGACTGTCAAATCCTGCAAACACGCCAGCCTGTATTATATGAGCAGGTTAATGTGCTCTAAGAAGACTTTGTCGCCTCATGTAAGCATCATGCACACAAACGCTTTGCCCAAACTGCAAAAATCTCCCCTCCGCAGCTCAGCATTAATATCCTCCGGTGGTATTTGCATCCCCTGGAAGGAAAGAACGTAGCTGTAATTGCAGGAGGCTAAGGAGATTATAATTGCTTTGCAACTGACACTTCTCTTTCCTCTAAAAGGGCCCCGTTTTGCCACCGGGAGCCGTCCCGCCTCCCCCACCACAACAACTGACCCATTTTTCAGTTCTTGCGCTGTCCAATTCAATCTACCTCTAATCCACTCGCTGACAAAACTAAGTCCCTCGCCTTTATGAAATTCCACCTGGAGGGCCGTTATGATTCTCGAGATAGAGTGGGCATGGACGGACACAAGTGAGAAAGAAAAGAAATGCGAGGGGGATTATTTTTAGACTTTTCAAAGCAGCATCTCTTCTTTCGCACTTATTAGTATCTGGCCCCTGCAATAGAATTTAACACATACAGTTGAAGCCCTCCTGAATTATAAGCCCCCCTGTATATTTTTTTCAACACATTTCTAAACAGTCATTCATTCATTTTCTTTTCGGCTTAGTCTCTTTATTAATCTGGGGTCGCCACAGCGGAATGAACCGCCAACTTATCCAGCATATGTTTTACGCAGCGGACGCCCTTCCAGCTGCAACCCATCACTGGGAAACATCCATACACACTCATACACTATGGACAATTTAGCTTACCCAATTCACTTGTACCGCATGTCTTTGGAATTGTGGGGGAAACCGGAGCACCCGGAGGAAACCCATGCGAACACGAGCAGAACACAGAAACGCCAACTGAGCCGGCCGTGGCTCGAACCAGCGACCTTCTTGCTGTGAGACGATTGTGCTACCCACTGCGCCACCGTGCTGCCCACATTTCTAAACATAATAACTAATTTCTAATAACTGATTTCTTTTCTCTTCGCCATGATGACAGCACATAATATTAGACTAGATATTCTTCCAGACAGTAGTATTCAGCTTACAGTGACATTTAAAGGCTTCACTAGGGTAATTAGGGTAAAGTTAGGGT
>CAIGQW010032537.1:0-13999 GCA_903798125.1 Danio choprae
AATTTTTTTAGCTTAAAAACCACAACCCGTCTCCTCATCTTGAGTTGTCATGTCTCTCGTGCTGGATTACAGTCACGCTGGCGTCCGTCCAGACTGAGTGTGTAATATTGGATGCCCTGAAAGACGAGCTGTGTTCATGCACCTGGCCAGAGCCACTGGTCAGAGATTGTTTTCAGTAAAACATTAAGTCTTTAGTTTGCTAAGTAACTGCTAGGTTATGTTGTATTATCCCCAGAATGTTGGTTTCTAGTCTTTTTCAGCTTGTCCTTTTTGACCTTGGAACATCATGCATGTTTATTTTGTGCATTGCGCTATATAGAGTCAGAACTATTAGCCCTCCTGTTGAATTTTAATTCTTTTATATATATTTTTCCCCCCAATTTCTGTTAAACGTAGAGAAGATTTTCTTTTAGACACACATTTCTAAACATAATAGTTTTAATAACTCATTTCTAATAACTGATTTCTTTATTTTCATCCATTAATTTTTTTTTTCTTCGGCTTTAGTCTTTGATTTATCAGAGGTCGCCACAGCGGAATGAACCGCCAACTATTCCAGCATACGTTTTAGACAGCGGTAGCCCTTTCAGCCGCAACCCAGTACTGGGAAACACCCATACACTCTCACATTCACACACACACACTCCTACACTATGGCCAATTTAGTTCATCCAATTCACCTATTAGTGCATGTCTTTGGACTGTGGGGGAAACCGGAGCACCCGGAGGAAACCCACGCCAACATGGGGAGAACATGCAAACTCAGAAATGCCAACTGACCCAGCCGAGACTCGAACCAGCGACCTTCTTGCCGCCATGCTTTTTTATTTAAAGACAAATTGGGTAAAATATGGACAAACACAAATTTTGGGTTAAATTTCATTCATTCATTTTACTTCGGCTTAGTCCCTTTATTAATCAGGGGTCTGCACAGCGGAATGAACCGCCAACATTATCCAGCATATGTTTTACACAGCGGATGCCCTTCCAGCTGCAACCCATCACTGGGAAACACCCATACACACTCATTCATTCACACTCATACACTACGGACAATTTAGCTTACCCAATTCACCTATAGCGCATGTCTGGACTTGTGGGGGAAACCGGAGCACTATTTAACAACAACAAATGTTCATAAAAGTCACTTTTTACAACGTTTCAAGGTCAAATGTTGTTGGAAGAAAGATCAGTGCACTATATAGTCATTCCCACGTTGTTGTAATGCATCAGGGATTATGTGCAGTGAGGTGTGGATAGGAAGGGAAATGGGGAAATAATTCACTCGAATTTCCTTTCTTAATCTAGACAATTACAGGTGTAAAGTCTGATAAGTACCTATGCATTGGAGCGCGGGGGTTTCAAGGGGTCCTGGGGTGGATTGCATGACTATCTCCCAAAACAAACAGCGAGTCGAGGAATGTCATGCATGGATGCAGCAGCATAGTAATTAAGGGTCCGGCCGGGACTCTCAGGGGGGGGGGGGCAGGGAACACTGTAAAGCCCAACCCTTAATTATCACAATGGGCTTTTCAAATGCTCCTCTTGCATGACTGTGGAGAACTCTCTGAGAAAACATTGCATGGCTTCAAGGCTGTTTTGCACTTTTGGTGCTGATAGTTGGGTTCAAATTTTGCACATTTGCATTTAAACATTGTAAGACGTCTATACGAAGCGACTTGCAGTATAACTGGTTACTCAAAGGTTGTTTGTGGCCAAATATGAGAAGAAAAGAATATATATTTTTTGTTATTCATGTATAATTTAGGTATTAATCTAGAATTTATAAGTATTTATTTGCTGTCATTTGCATGAATAATAACAATCATCATCATTTTAGTTTCGTTTTAGTAATTATTCATTCATTCATTTTCTTTTCGGCTTAGTCCCTTTATTAATCTGGGGTCGCCACAGCGGAATGAACCGCCAACTTATCCAGCATATGTTTTACGCAGCGGATGCCCTTCCAACCGCAACCCATCACTGGGAAACACCCACACACACTCATTCACACACATACACTACGGACAATTTAGCTTACCCAATTCACCTATAGCGCATGTGTTTGGACTTGTGGGGGAAACCGGAGCACCCGGAGGAAACCCACGCCAAGACGGGGAGAACATGCAAACTCCACACAGAAATGCCAACTGACCCAGCCGAGACTCGAACCAGCGACCTTCTTGCTGTGAGGCGATTGTGCTACCCACTGCGCCACCGTGCTGCCGTTTTAGTAATTAGTATTATTTAATTTTAGTTAGTTAGTTATTTAGTTTTTGGACAATATTTGGCAACATGCATTAAATGCATTATTTGACATAAGCTAACAATGAGAAACCTCTATTTTAGAGCATATCTTTAAATGTCCGTTAGTATGAATATTAATGTTACTTTACATGTAGTTTATTTTTAAAAATACAGCTTTTTTATTTCATGAGTGCATTCAAAATGTAGCATTTATGAAGCTCCACTACATCTTAACTAATGTTGACAAATATAAGCATATTGTAAAGTGTTTATAAGAGCTGAGTATCTTTTAAGTAATGTTTTAATTTTTATTTCAAGTTTTTCTCCCTGAACATCAAATATGAAAAAGCACAAGCAGTCCCACATGAAAAAATACTATAGCGACTTATAGTTTATACTATAGCAGGGGTTGCCAAACCTTTCAGCCCGCGACCCCCAAAATAACAATGCCAGTGACTGGCGACCCCCAAATTCCCCAAATTTATCGTATTTAATTGCCATAAAGTTGTCAGAAAGTTTAACCTGCTGCTATAAAGTCAATCTGCCCCGGCTGCCGCTATTGCTGTGTTGTTAATCTAACGTAAACGCACCAATCCTAGGAAAAAAAGAATTGAAAGGCTGATGGCATTTTATTGGGCCTCACGGTGGCGCAGTGGGTAGCACGATCGCCTCACAGCAAGAAGGTCGCTGGTTCGAGCCTAGGCTGGGTCAGTTGGCGTTTCTGTGTGGAGTTTGCTTCTCCTCGTGTTTGTGTGGGTTTCCTCCGGGTGCTCCGGTTTCCCCCACAAGTCCAAAGACATGCGTTATAGGTGAATTGGGTAAGCTAAATTGTCTGTAGTGTATGAGTGTGAATGAGAGTGTGTGGATGTTTCCCAGTGATGGGTTGCAGCTGGAAGGGCATCCGCTGCGTAAAACATATGCTGGATAAGTTGGCGGTTCATTCCGCTGTGGCGACCCCAGATTATTAAAGGGACTAAGCCGAAAAGAAAATGAATGAATGAATGATGGCTTTTTATTTGCATGTTGTTTTTATGTAACTATTAACTACTTTTATCTTTTGTGGGTTATGGATAAAATATGATAATTCTTATAGTTTAATCAAATTTATTTGACTTTTGGAAATCACCAAGCGACCCCCCCCCCCCCCCCTGTCATTGTCCCGCGAGTCGTGACCCCCACTTTGGGAACCACTGTACTATAGTGTTTTTAACCCTACTGTAATGTGTATTATACTAATTTCCAACTCTTTGTTAATAAATGCTCCAGCAACTGTAGTACTAACTATAGTGAACTAATAAACTGTAATAAATACTGTAGTATAGTTTAGTTTTCACTACAGTAAACCATGGTGTATTAGTATAATATACACCCTACAGTTGCAGTAAACTACAGTATTGGGTCATTTGTTTATATTGCTATAGTTGTGCTACCATAGCTGTAGAATCACTACACCAGACTAATTTAAACACTATAGTGTTTACTATAAATTACTGTAGTATTTTTAATGTCAGATGAAGCGTTAATCAAACCATTTTCTTCCTGTAAAGTCAGTTTCAGACTGTTGGCATTAAGTGTATGACATGTTTGCTATTATCCAAAAACTTCACACGTTTCTTTTAATACGCTTTCGTGACTGTTGTTGCAAAACACGTTTTATAGCTTCTCCAATAACGTTTCTCTGACTCTCGCCAGCGCGCCGCAGTTTCATGTGTGAAAAAGTACCGCAAATAACTCCACATTCTCATCGGTTTAAGAGATTCTTCGGCTTTACTGCTTTGACACGGTTATGGACAGTGCCTGTGAGGTAAATGAACTGTGTTTACGGCCTCGTCATAAACCTAGCATTCAAGCATTTTTCATTTAGTATTCGCCACCCACCGCAGAACCAGCGTCTATCATTAAGCCAAGAGCTCACACTTCAGCCCAATAATTAGCTACTCTGACGTGAAAACAGCTCTCAGTAATGGACATAACCTTCTAATGAGGTAATCATAATTAAGATAGAGATAACGTACATCTAGACGGTTAGAATAAAGATTTATCAGCAGCTGTTGTATAAGACTGATGGGCGTAATTCTGTGAAAACAACAGTCCCGGATGTACTTTATCCTGCTTATTACACGGCTGCTTGCCACAAAACATACAAATTAGACACACAACAATGTTCTGAGCTTTATTAATTCTTTAATTTAACGCAAAACGGACAGCAACGAAAACAGCTGATGGATCGAGTACGTGCTAATGCTAACGTATGTGTTATTAAGTCACAAGATGGCGCCAAAACAGTCAAAAACGCAAAACTGTCTTAATAAAGCATACTATTTATTAACAATACTATGGCAAACAGTCAAAAACAGTTCCCGGATGAGTCTGCGGTATTTATCTGTTGTTATCTGTGAATAACAAACCTTGAAATGTCGCGACTGAGCAATAAGAATTGAGTGTTCTGTGTAATAATCTGCAATAACAACCACCTAGATGCACATTATCCCGCTTATTACATGGCTACTTGACACAAAGCTAAACTATTTAAACATAAAGCTTTCATAAGAGCTGAGCATTTTTTTTAAATATTATTTTTATTTCAAGTCCCCCCCCCCCCCTTTATTTTAAATATGAAAAATTACAATATTTCATATTAAAAAATCCTATAGCGACTTATAGTTAATATAGTTAATTGAACCATACTGTAGTGTGTATTATACTCATTTCCAACTCTTTAATGAACGCTACAGCTAACTGCAGTATTAACAACAGTAAACGTTAATAAATACTGTAGTATAATTTCAATTTTACTACAGTAAAAATACTATAGCGTGAAACATATGCTGGATAAGTTGGCGGTTCATTCCGCTGTGGCGACCCCAGATTAATAAAGAGACTAAGCCCAAAGGAAAATGAATGAATGTACATTTAACATGTTGAACCACATTTAAATGTTATTTTTAACACTATATAAGTTCCAAAATTAAATTGAAAATGTATTACACAAATTGAAATAATCTGTGTAGCATGCAAGCACAAGACTTGTGGGGGAAACCGGAGCACCCGGAGGAAACCCACACCAACACGGGGAGAACATGCAAACTCCACACAGAAACGCCAACTGACCCAGCCGGGGCTAGAACCAGCGACCTTCTTGCTGTGAGGCGATTGTGCTACCCACTGCGCCACTGTTTGCTTTTAAATTACTTTATATGCTTTCCCATATGCAAGAACAGTGGCGTGAAAGATATGAAATAATTATAATAATATATTAAAAATGTATGTTAATATATTCACTAGCGATCAAGAGGATTAGCAGTACCCTGATGAGACGTCACTGTCTAAAAGAAATGCATAAATTAAGTTTTCCGTATTTTGTGATTCATGTTTTTTTCCCCTCCATTTATTTATGCTTTTTAAATTGCATTATGGGAAATCGATTTTCCCCATAAATACTTGATAGTGAAAAGACTGAAAAAGTGACATTTTGATAGTCGTAAAGCAATATGTTTGAAGAGGGAATAAAATGTTTTCATTTTGTTTATTTTAATGTGCTATGCTCATAGACTCACAGCAGAAAATATATATAAGGGCCGTCAAATTTAGGGGAGAATTGTCAAAAGTTGTGCACTGCTCAAATTGACTCCCCTATCGTTATATTTGTGGCTGTTTTTGCCCCATTGACTTCCATTATAATGATATTTTTTTATTGTAAAGCCATGACACCATATAATCAGGCATTCTTGATTGTTGCTGGTTTTCCCTGTTGGGAAGAGGTAGTTTCTTATTTTGTACTGTCGATCATTAGTTGGCAGCATTAACCCTTTAGATAGCCCTTTATTGGCCTGCATTTTCCCAAAATATGCGTCAAAATGAGATTTGTCAGCCAAAATCATTCCTTTTGCTGAAACGCAGAGAAAGTTGTGGCCAAATTAAGACTCAAAATCACCCCAGAGTGGATGAAAACATCCCCAACAGCACACAAGGGTTAAAAAGTGGACTGCTTTTTGCTTTCATTCACTCATACTCTAATTCCCCCTCGCTCTTAAAGTAACAAGAGCTAAAACATATGGCAGCTAATTGTGTTGTTTGACATTGTAAATGAGCCAGAGTTGGAGGTGTAAGAGCAAATGGTCTGCAGTGTGATTATTGGAGGAGGGGGGTAGAAAAACAAGCTTCAGATCATGAGGCTTTTGTTGGGTGACGTCCTGAGGAAAAGCCAAGTGTCAAGTGGCGAGTCTTAGGGGGCCGCAGCTTTAACAGATGTGTTTGACACCGCCGGGGCACTTCTAAACACCTACACAGGGGGGCTCGTGATGACGGGTGAGGGGTCCCGGGGTCTGGGGCCTCTGATTGATTCATGCTTATGGGAAAACCATGTTGACCCTTCACGTAGACCTCTTTAAAGGGAGGTTCACTTGTCACTATTACCTGTTTGAGTTTCTTTTCATCTGTTGAACACAAAAGAAGATGTTTTGAAAAATGTTGGCTACCATTGACTACCACAGTATTTGTTTTGTTTACTATGGAAGTCAATGGTTACAGGTTTTCAGCTTTGTTCAAAATATATAAAAATACTATACAAACAAGAATAAATAATAAATAACAAATAAAATTGAGACCAACATGAAAAAATACTATAGTAATTTATAGTAAAAATAGTGTTTTTGAGCCATGCTATTATTATACTGTGTTATAGTATTTACAACATTATGGAATGAGTGCTGCAGCATACTGTATTAACTATAGTAAACCGTTAAATGGCAATAAATACTGTAGTGCACTTTATTTTTTACTGCAGTAAACTGGGATGTATTGTGGTATAATATATATAGGGAATATATATACATAGGAACCATGTTTACCCTTCATGTAGACCTCTTTAAAGGGACAGTTCACCCAAAATTATGCATTATTCACTTGTCACAAAAGAGTTTCTTTCCTTGTGTTGAACACAAATGTTGGAAACCTGTAACCGTTGACTATCATAGTATTTGTTTTGTTTACTATGGAAGTCAGTGGTTACCGGTTTTCAGCTTTCTTCAAAATATATATTTTTTAATGTGTTCAACAGAAGAAACCCGTAAATGTGTGTAAATAGTGAGTAGTTTTTGAACTGTCCCTTCACATAGACCTCTTTAAAGGGACAGTTCACCCAAAATCACTCATTATTCACTTGTCACAAACCTGTTTGAGTTTCTTTCCTTTTGTTGAACACAAAAGAAGATGTTTTGAAAAATGTTTGACACCTGCAACCATTGACTTCCATAGTAGGAAAAACAATTACAATGAAAGTCAATGGTTACAGGAGAGGGTATTAGGGCCTACTCACACTAGTCTATCCAAATTGTGCCCGGGCACGCTTCCTGGTTCATTTGATAAGTGTAAGTGCTCCGAATCGTGCCCAGGCGTGGTTCAGTTGGCTGACCTGAGCCCGAAACTGAAGACCCAACGTCACTTTTAAGGCACTGTTTCATATGGATTTATTAATCATTCTTACTGTTCAATAAACACGAACTGTCATAGTTGATTATAGACGCAAACCCCTCGCTGCACCTTCAGCAAACCTCATAATACCTGCAGCACGAGGACTTTCATGATCATTTATGGGCGTAAAAAGTGGTGGATCTGTTCAGCTAAATATTTGACTGTGTGTCACTGCATCCCAAACCACTAAAATAATACAAAACGATATAACTAAAGCAATGTCCACTGTGCTGAGCGAGAGCGCTTCTCTTTCTGTATAACTGAACAGCGCATCATCGATGACGTAAGCGTGCTCCAGCTCGGGAGGTAAAAAATGCAGTGTAAGTGCAGGCCGAGGGGGGAGTAGAGGGGGGACAAGCGCGCTTCGGCACGGTTCAAGGCAACCATGCCTAGTGAGAGTACACCCTTAGAGTATTAGTCAATGCAAACAAAAACTAGTTGCCAGCCACTGCCAGCATTTTCACCTGAATTTGACAGCCCCTTAGAATATTTTAGTTTTTCTTTCTTTCATTCATTATTTCATTCATTTGTTCATTCATTTTTTTTCCGGATAAGCATCTATTTCAGAGGTGGAATGAACCGCCAACTATTCCAGCATATGTTTTACGCAGTGGATGCCCTTCCAATAGCAACACCCATGCACACCCATTCACACACACACACACACACACACACACACACACACACACACACAGACACACACACACACACCACGGCCAATTTAGTTTTTTCAATTCACCTGCATGTGTTTGGACTGTGGGGGAAACCGGAGGAAACCCACGCCAAACACGGGGAGAACATGCAAACTCCACACAGAAGTGCCGACTGGCCCAGCCGGGATTCGAACCAGCAACCTTCTTGCTGCGAGGTGACAGTGCTAATCACTAAGCCACCGTGCCACCCTAAAGGTTTTCAACTTACTTCAAAATATTTTTGTAGGCGAGTAAATAGTGAGGAAATTTTGGGTGAACTATTCCTTTAAGTGTTTAATTAATATGTGGCATTGGATTTTTTATTTATTTATTTTTATCCTGAAATTTCTCAATCTAGCATTTGATAAATCTCTAAAGATCTGAATAAAGTGAAAACAAAATCACACGTGCACATTTTTGAGTATACACTGTAAAATATGCTGGGTTCCACACAATTCCTTCATGTTGTCCCAAAACAAAGCAATTAAGTTAACTTAATCATTTTTACAAATAAGGTCCCTTATCGCTTGTTCGAGCCTCGGCTGGGTCAGTTGGCCTTTCTGTGTGGAGTTTGCATGTTCTCCCTGTGTTGGCGTGGGTTTCCTCCGGGTGCTCCGGTTTCCCCCACAAGTCCAAAGACATGCGCTATAGGTGAATTGGGTAAGCTAAATTGTCCGTAGTGCATGAGTGTGAATGGGTGTGTATGGATGTTTCCCAGAGATGGGTTGCAGCTGGAAGGGCATCCGCTGCGTAAAACATATGCTGGATAAGTTGGCGGTTCATTCCGCTGTGGCGACCCCAGATTAATAAAGGGACTAAGCCGAAATGAAAATGAATGATGAATGATTTTTACAAATTTAAGTGGATTGAACATTAAACAAGTAAGTTGTCCCCAAAAAACCCTTAAGAATTGTGTTTCAGCTCATTTTAAATAAGTAGTCTGAACAAGCAGCAAAAGTCTTTTTTTTTTAGTGTACTTTAAAATGTAAATAATTAATAGTTCTTTCCATGTGGTCCACATATTCCATATATAAACTATGAACCGCTTACATTTACTTACATGAGTCTTACAAAAGCCACTACCCTAGCCTGATTTCACCAAGTAGGACATGATCCTGGATCGACATCCGTTCAGCATCAATCAGCCAATCAGAATTAAGGGATATGTTTACCGTTTATGTTAAGTTTAGGCTTACAGTAAGGGTTATGCACTTCTACATGATTGTTATCCAACTATTATTCCCCTCTGATTTTGGGAATAGTTTACAGTTATGGTTGGGTTTAGGGGTATGGATTACATTTTCCAACAAAAATGATGTTCCGGGATCAGCATAGATGGTAATCCAGGATCGCATCGTACTTGGCAAAATCATGACGTTTATTATCAGGATATGAGATTACTTTTATCATGACATATAAAGCAAAAACATCTTTATTTGTTGTCAACAAACACTCAAAAAATGACGTTTGCCATTTGTTCAAATTACTTATTTAAATTGAGCTGAAACAACACAATTCTTGATTTTTGGGGAGCAATTTAATTGTTTTATGTTCAATCAACTTAAATTTCATTCATTCATTTATTTTGTTTTCGGCTTAGTCCCTTTATTAATCTGGGGTCGCCACAGCGGAATGAACCGGCAATTTATCCAGCATATGTTTTACGCAGCGGATGCCCTTCCAGCTGCAACCCATCACTGGGAAACATCCATACACACCCATACACTACGGACAATTTAGCTTACCCAATTCACCTATACTGCATGTCTTTGGACTTGTGGGGGAAACTGGAGCACCTGGAGGAAACCCACGCCAACACAGGGAGAACATGCAAACTCCACACAGAAATGCCAACTGACCCAGCCGAGGTTTGAACCAGCGACCTTCTTCCTCTGAGGCGATTGTGCTACCCACTGCGCCACCGTGTTGCCCAACTTAAATTTATAAAAACTAATAATTTAACTTAATTTCTTCATGTTCTTCCAACACAAATCGATCTAGCTTTTTTTACAGTAAAAGATAATGAGTAAAGTCGAATTATCGAGCTACAGATTTACTAAACACCAACATGTTTTTTCTTCATTGTCTGTTGTTGTGAATGATTTATGAAGTGGCAGATTTTTTGCATAAACAGTTGTCTGTGCTAATCAAAGTGAATTAATATTGAACAGCAGCGAAGGAGGTTTAGAAGTCAAATTAGTGGCTTCCAGATGCTCTTTAAGCTTATGTGACGTATGATTTCAGGGGTCTGGTTTTTGTGAGTGTAGCCGGGTTTGTGTTTTGTGGTGCTTTGATATATATTTTAATAGTCTGAGGTTTCTTGTGAGGTACTTTAGGTATGTTTTGCCCACCAAAGCTACTTTTTTATCTATAAATATAGCAATATGGTGAAATATTATTAAATATTATTAGCACTGTCGCCTCACAGCAAGAAGGTCGCTTCCGGCTGGGTCAGTTGGCATTTCTGTGTGGAGTTTGCATGTTCTCCCCGTGTTGGCGTGGGTTTCGTCCGGGTGCTCCGGTTTCCCCCACAGTCCAAATACATGCGCTATAGGTGAATTGGGTAAACAAAATTGACCGTAGTGTGTGTGTGTGTGTGTGTGTGTGTGTGTGTGAATGAATGCAAGAGTGCATGGGTGTTTCCCAGTACTAGGCTGGAAGGGCATCTGCTGCGTAAAACATATGCTGGAATAGTTAGTGGTTCATTCCGCTGTGGTGACCCCTGATAAATAAAACTAAGCCAAAGGAAAATAAATAAATGATTGAATAATAATAATATATTTTTTATTTAATTTGTATAGAATCATACAATATTTGAATCTCAGTATGTAACCTTAAACGACATACAATTTACATGCATTATTGGCGGGTGTATTAACTATACATAGTATTCAAATTTTGTTAAATTATAAAATAATTAACAAATTAGCATAAAAATCTAAATAAAATTGAATAAAGCTCATTCTGATTAAACGTCACCCAAGATGCATCAAACTAATAATTGAAGACGTGTGTATTACTGTCTCCTATTGTTTTCCTTGGTGTGTTAACTAGTGTGTGTTCTCTTTATCAGGTCTCTGTATGCTGCTGGTGTTGATGGGTCGTTGTGTGTGTGAATGATCTCTCCGTCAGCCGCCGTTTCTCTCAGGATGCTGAAATCATGGCGTCTGCTTGTCCTGTGGCTGATTCTCGCCCAGCTCCGCTCCGTCCAATCACGGCCCGCCGTCACCGAACAAGGTCAGCTTTTCCCAACACTTCTTTAGTAAATGAAAACTATTGGTCAAAAAAACATGAACTGAAATAAAATTGTAAGAAGATCCGCCGTTAGAGTGTTTGAGCTGCTGAAGATAATGTCAGCATAGACTATGAGGATTACAAATGAACAGCGACAGGAGTCTCCATAGACTGACCACACTGACACTGCACACATTTTCAATTTTTCACACAGATGACGTTAGTCTTGTTTTTGAATCTGCCACTATGCTGATGCACAGGCATTTGTAGCTCCGCCCTCTTCTGAGAAGAGCACAATCTCATTTGAATTTAAAGCGACAGTCACCAAAACGCCACAATTAGGATCAAAGCATAAAAGGGGCCATTTCAGAGAGTTAGAAAACATTATTAGTGTGGTATTTTGAGCTGTAAATTCACATACGCACTATACTAAAACTACCAAAACCATTAATGTAACCAACTAAATCTAAACTGAAATTTGCGGCAAATTAAAAAATGTTATTAAAATAAATACTAAATAAAAAATGCAAAACTAAAGTAAAACTAACAAAACCATTAATTACAGCAGATTTAAAAATATTATTAAAATAAATACTAAATTAAAAAATGCAAAACTAAACTAAATATAATAAAACAGTGAATTAAAGCTCAATTAAAATATTATTAAAATAAATACTAAATAAAAATTGCAAAACTAAAGTAAAACTAACAAAACCATTAATTAAAGCAAAATTAAAAATATTATCAAAATAAATATTTAATAAAAAATGTCAAACTAAACTAAATATAACAAAATCATTAATTACAGCAAAATAAAAAACATTATTAAAATAAATATTAAATAAAAATGTCAAACTAACAAAACTGTTAAAGCAAATTTAAAATAAATATTTATTATTAAAATAAATACTAAATTTAAAAATGCAAAACTAAAGTAAATATAACAAAACAATAAATTAAAGCAAAATTAAAAATATTATTAAAATAAATATTAAATAAAAAATGCAAAACTAAACTAAATATAACAAAACCATTAATTATAGCAAAATTAAAAACATTATTAAAATAAATATTAAATAAAAAATGCTTAACTAAACTAAAACTAACAAAACAATGAATTACAGCAAATTTAAAAACATTATTAAAATAAATACTAAATAAAAAATGTAAAACTAACATGACCATTTAAGCAAAAAAAATTTAATTAATATTTATAAATGATTTAATTTAAAAAAACCATTAATGAAACCAACAACAACTACACTGAAGTTTAATTAAAATGCAAAACTATAATAGGCTTGGCTCACAGTCTGAGGTGCAGAATGAATGTACAAAAGAAGCATGCTTTACTGTTAAACTGCAGGCTGGTGTTCATCTGAGGTTTGCTTCTCTGTGTTTGATGTGCAGTGAATGAGCAGAGCTGGAACTCATTATCCTCCAGATGCGTCTCCCTTTTCTCATTTATGCATCAGTGGGGCTTTGGGGGCTTTTTGAAACCTTAGAGGTTTAGATGGATGTTGGTGGAATGTACTGCAATTGCACAGACTGACATATCAGGCAAAAATCAGGCCTCTGTTGTAATCAGAGGATACTTTTGAATAATTATTAGTGCCATATCAGTTATGGAGTGCTTTTCTTAGGATTTATTTGATTATTTAGGTTATATTGTAATACATTTGGGGTCTATTTTCTGATTAAACATAATGTTAATAATAATAATCTACACAATTTTAATAAACATTTAATAATTGCAGTAGTCATTTATACTACTACTGCTGCTGCTACTACTACTACTACTACTAAAAATAATTTATTAAGAACAACAACAACAACAACAATAATAATAATAATAATAATAATAATAATAATAATAATAATCTACACAATTTTAATAAACATTTAATAATTGCAGTAGTCATTTATACTACTACTGCTGCTTCTACTACTACTACTACTAAAAATAATTTATTAAGAACAACAACAACAACAACGACAACAATAATAATAATAATAATATTAATAATAATAATCTACACATTTTTAATAAACATTTAATAATTGCAGTAGTCATTTATACTACTACTACTGCTGCTACTACTACTACTAAAAATAATTTATTAAGAACAACAACAACAACAACAACAACAACAATAATAATAATAATAATAATAATAATAATATTAATAATAATAATCTACACATTTTTAATAAACATTTAATAATTGCAGTAGTCATTTATACTACTACTACTACTACTACTACTACTACTACTACTACTACTACTACTACTAAAAATAATTTATTAAGAACAACAACAACAACAACAACAACAACAATAATAATAATAATAATAA
>CAIGQW010032537.1:57508-80823 GCA_903798125.1 Danio choprae
ACACACACACACACACACACACACACACACACACACACACACACACAATACTCCGGTAGGCTGTGGCGTTGACACGATGCTCAATTGGTACTAATGGGCCCAAAGTGTGGCAAGAAAATATCCCCCACACCATTACACCATCACCACCACCAGCCTGAACCGTTGACACAAGGCAGGATGAATCCATGCTTTCATGTTGTTGATGCCAATTTCTGACCCTACCATCCGAATGTCGCAGCAGAAATCGAGACTCGTCAGACCAGACAACGTTTCTCCAATCTTCTATTGTCCAGTATTGGTGAGCCTGTGTGAATTGTAGCCTCAGTTTCCTGTTCTTAGCTGACAGGAGTGACACCCGGTGTGGTCTTCTGCTGCTGTAGCACATCCGCCTCAAGGTTGGACGTGTTGTGTGTTCAGAGATGCTCTTCTGCAGACCTCGGTTGTAATGGTTATTTGAGTTACTGTTGCCTTTCTATCAGCTGGAACCAGTCTGGCCATTCTCCTCTGACCTCTGGCATCAACGAGGCATTTGGGCCCACAGAACTGCTGCTCACTGGATATTTTCTCTTTTTCGGACCATTCCCTGTAAACCCTAGAGATGGTTGTGCGTGAAAATCCCAGTAGATCAGCAGTTTCTGAAATACTCAGACCAGCCCGTCTGGCACCAACAACCATGCCACGTCACTTAAATCCCCTTCCTTCCCCATTCTGATGCTCGGTTTGAACTGCAGCAGATCGTCCTGACCATGTCTACATGCCTAAATGCGTTGAGTTGCTGCCATGTGATTGGCTGATTAGAAATTTGCGTTAACAAGCAGTTGGACAGGTGTACCTAATAAAGTGGCCGGTGAGTGTATATGACAAATTCTGACAAAGTTTTTTTCATATGTAAATAAAAGTGTAGAAATACCTTTTTTTCCCACAATGACGCTTCTTGTATATCATCTTATTATGATTTATCATCTTATTATCTTTTAGTCAGAATTTGCCTGGGGTATGAATAATTTCTGGCTTGGCTTGACTTCACGCACACACACGCTGCTCGAGTGTACCACTAAACACAACAACAATGGCGGCTGGCATAGAAGAACAGTTTCATGAATACCTAAACATACTGAAGATGTTTAGCACAGAAACAAACTCCCCAAAACATCTTTGGTGAGCCGTTTCAAACTGCAAAAATGAGTTCATAAAGAAGTTTGTTTTGGCTGGATTTAGATGGAAATGCTGTCGCTTCAGTCCTTTTTTCGCTTTGGTTTGAAGCATACCAGGGTAAATAAAGAAATGGTTAATCACCTCCAGGTCGGTTCCTGCCAAAGTGGCTCCGCGCAGGTTGCAGTTTTTGAGTTTGGCGTTCTTCAGTGTGGCCACTCGGAGGTTTATACCCGTCATCTGACTGCCCTCCATATCCACACCCTTCAGATTGGCACCTGTGCAGAAATGACAGCCATTCAGTGTTGAGTAAGTAATCAATAACTAATCCAGGGTTTTTCCTGCATTAAGAGGCGGCCACCTCCATCACATTTTTTGGTACCACCTCCACCTTTTGACAGAAATCAGACAGGCACGGATACTGACAGACAGCAAGTGAAGCACTGCTTATGCATTTAACAACATTTAACATTAGCCTTTTTAAATAAGATCACGTTTTACTTGATAGGATTATAAGAATAAAGTAGTAACATCCTCAGAATGCCACCTCTGCTTCATTTTGATCACATTGGTAAAGCTGTATGTAGATTACTTTACTTTTATTCACATGTTAATGATACTTTTAATCGGCAACGATGCATTAAAATGCTCAAAAGTGACACTAAAGGCATATAAAAGGTACACAAGAAAAGTGACAACTTCAAAATAAACGCTGGGCTTTAAAGCATTGCTATTCACAATCTCCATCATGGCATATGATAGATGGGTTTCAGAAATACTGTATTAGTGAAATATGAAAAAAATGTAAATTGTTGTTCAAAATATCTTAATAACATGCATACAGAGACAAAGCAGTAAATACTGTGGAAATGCAGTTATTTTTCTATTTTTCCAAAGGGATGTTTAACAGAGCAAGGATTTTTGCTTGGATTTTTATGAAGAAAGTCTCATGTCTTTTAGTTTGGCTGGAATTAAAAACATATTTAGCTATGCTAAGGTCAATATTATTAGCCCACTTAGGAAATTATAGTTTTCGATTGTCTACAGAACAAACCATAAATATATAATGACTTGCCTAATTAACCCAGTTAAGCCTTTAAATGTCACTAAGCTGTATACTAGTATTTTGCTAAATATCGAGTCTAATATTATGTGCTGTCATCATGGCAAAAGGAAAAGAAATCTGATATTAGAAATTAGTAATTAAAAATATTATAAAAATGTAAACAGAATGATTTTGCTTATATATTTGACTGCATTATCTTGAAAAAGGTAACTTTTTTTTTTATTAAATATATAGATATGTATAACAAAACAATATTACAACTCCTCTGCTTCTTTGAACTGATTCATAAAGCACTGTATTTAAGACAAATAACTTATGAGTTGGCCCACACAGAATCTGTACGTGCAGAAATCTGCCGATTTCTAGCCCATCACTGAGTCTATTTATTTACTTGTGTAAATGTGTGTAAATTTATATTCATTCAGTTTTTAAAGTAATTTCAGTAATATTGTTGACTAATATGAAAATGTTCATATGATTAATTTACAATACAGTTTGTAAAGTAATAGTTTCTGTCTAATATTTTTTTAGTAGCTATATTATATGAGAGACTTGCTTTGTTTACCAAATAAGTGGATCTAATTGGATTTGCATTGTAAACATTAACTAAAAGTTAAAAAGTTATTATTTTTTCATTCATTCATTTTCTTCTGCTTTTCCGGGGCCGGGTCGCGGGGGCATCAGTCTCAGGAGAGAACCCCAGACTTTCCTCTCCCCAGACACTTCCTCCAGCTCCTCTGGGGGGATCCCGAGGCGTTCCCAGGCCAGCCGAAAGACATAGTCCCTTCATCGTGTCCTGGGTCTTCCCCGAGGCCTCCTCCCGGTGAGACATACCTGGAACACATCCCTAGGTAGGCGTCCAGGAGGCATCCAAAACAGATGCCCGAGCCACCTCAGCTGGTTTCTCTCAATGTGGAGGAGCAGCGGCTCTACTCCGAGCTCCTCCCGGGTGACAGAGATCCTCACCCCATCTATAAGGGTGCGCCCTGCCACCCTGCGAAGGAAACTCATTTTGGCTGCTTGTATCTGAGATCTTGTCCTTTTGGTCATAACCCAAAGCTCATGACCATAGGTGAGAGTAGGAATGTAGATTGACCGGTAAATCGAGAGCTTTGCCTTTCGCCTTAGCGCCTTTACCACAACAGAGCGGTACATCGACCGCATTACCGATGCACCGATCCACCAGCCAATCTCACGTTCCCCATCCTTCCCTCACTCCTGAACAATTTTCTATTTCATACATTAAGGTTTTAGTTACGATACTCCCAAAATCATTCCACATGCTCAGAAATGGCAAAAAACGTCCGCAGATTCTGTGTGGGCCTAGTTATAGTAACTAATTAAATGAGCTATAAATGAACAGTAATCCTTCACTGTACTTTATACAGTGGATCAGTCATTTAATTACAGTAACTCGTCAGTTTTGTAAGTAAGTTCATAGTTGACAGGTCAAGTGTGTTCATTTCGTTCACCCTCTAGATTGGCTTTGAGTCCTGCGGGATCCTCAAAATTACAGCCTTTCAGAGACGCCCCTTCTGCATTGGTGCACAGCATTTTCACGCCCTGTAAATTGGCACCCTGGAAACAAAACACAGGCAGAAAGAGAAAATCAGCATGCCAGACAGAAGAAAACAAGAAATGTAGATGACAGAAGAGAGTCTGTGATGAGAGTGGAGTGATGAAATAAATCAATGTTTTAGATTCCTTGGATTTTTCATTTTATTGTATTAATTTAAATGGTCTAAACTGTAATTAAAATAACGTAAAAATAAATATTTTAAGGTTTTTTTTCCTATTTATTTTTTATTAATAAAAATAATGATATACGGTATCTGCAGGTATTATATTAGAAAGCTAAAGTTACAGTAGTAAAATATATCAAATAAAAAAGGCAGTCTGCTCATATTAAAAATACAGAAAAATCGCCTAAAGGAGTGATTATATTTACGAATATATAGGATTATAGATAGGGGAGGGTCCTAAAGTATTCAATCCTATCCGTAAGCAACAAACTGATTCAAATGAACCACATCGAAATCATTGCAAAATTATTCTAATATTATATGCATATTCAGAGAAAATGACAATGATTTCTGAGCTTAGATGCATTTAAATCTTTTGTAGAGGACTCCAACACAATATTAGGATGCTTTGAAATACCATGTGACCTGCTGTTAAATATTGCATTGCCTTTTGTGCTTTTTTACTTTTAAAGTGCCAGTAGCCATTGATTTACCTTTTATGTATTAACGCTTGTGTACTGCTCAAATTTACTACTCTTTCATAATGTTTGCGATAAAAAAAATCCACTAAATTAAACTGCTGAAAAAAATGTTTCAGATAAATACACTCACCGGCCACTTTATTAGGTACACCTGTCCAACTGCTTGTTAACGCAAATATCTAATCAGCCAATCACACGGCAGCAACTCATTTAGGCATGATGCTGCAGTTCAAACCGAGCAACAGAATGGGGAAGAAAGGTGATTTAAGTGACTTTGAACGTGGCATGGTTAATGGTGCCAGACGGGCTGGTCTGAGCATTTCAGAAACTGCTGATCTACTGGGATTTTCACGTACAGCCATCTTTAGGGTTTACAGAGAATGGTCAGAAAAAGATAAAATATCCAGTGAGCGGCAGTTCTGTGGGTGCAAATGCCAGAGGTCAGAGGAGAATGGCTAGACTGGTTCCAGCTGATAGAAAGGCAACAGTAACTCAAATAACCACTCATTACAACCGAGGTCTGTAGAAGAGCATCTCTGAACGCACAACACGTCCAACCTTGAGGCGGATGGGCTACAGCAGCAGGAGACCACACCGGGTGCCACTCCTGTCAGCTAAGAACAGGAAACTAAGGCTACAGTGCACACAGGCTTACCAAAATTGGACAATAGAAGATTGGAAAACGTTGCCTGGTCTGATGAATCTCCATTTCCACTCCGATGGTAGGGTCAGAATTTAGTTCACTGTACTCAAATGGCCTCCACAGTCACCAGATCTCAATCCAATAGAGCACCTTTGGGATGTGGTGGAACGGGAGATTCGCATCATGGATGTGCAGCCAACAAATCTGCAGCAACTGTGTGATGCTCTCATGTCAATATGGACCAAAATCTCCGAGGAATATTTCCAGTACTTTGTTAAATATATGCCACGAAGGATTAAGGCAGTTCTGAAGGCAAAATCGGGTCCAACCCGGTACTAGTAAGGTGTACCTAACAAAGGCCGGTGAGTGTATTTTAATTGATTTAACAGATTTACGCAAAAAAAAATTGATTAAAACTACTAAATGTTGTTAAAAATGCAGGACTTTGACTGTTTAATTGGCAAGTTCAATATTTTTTTTTTTAATTAATAAAAACAATGAAAAAAGTGGCAGGTAAACCCTCACATCTAGGTTGGCGCTGGAAAGGTCTGCCCGCTCCAGGTTGGTTCCACAGAGGTTGGCGTGAGTGAGGTTACAGCGGCTGAGGTTTGCCATCTTAAAGTTGATGTAACGCAGGTCAAGACGAGACAGATCCGTCCCGCTGAAATTCAGGCCCTGAGAGAAACAGAACACACTGAAATAATGCACAACTACGCCTGGTTTCCACTTATCACTACAGTACAGTAGAGTACGAAATTAATTTCCGATTTCCATTTTGCCTCCAACGATTACCTATTAATCAAGATAAAACGATTGTTGCGTCATATCCCACCTATACACATTGATGATCGGGTGGGATACACTATGGCCAATTTAGTTTATTCAATTCCCCTATAGCGCATGTGTTTGGACTGGTGGAAACCGGAGCACCCAGAGGAAACCCACGCCAACACAGGGAGAACATGCAAACTCCACACAGAAACGCCAACTGACCCAGCCGAGACTCGAACCAGCGACCTTCTTGCTGTGAGGGGACAGTGCTAACCACTGAGCCACCGTGCCGGCCAATATTCAAGTTAAGAAATTCAAATTAAGAAATTAAAAACAATTTTTAATGGCATATAATATTCAGTTTTATTAAATTACAACTGTTAATCATTCAAATTAACAACACAAATTCAGATTGTTTTGGCACATTTTTAGCTCCATAAAATACATGCTGCAGTACATCAAATTGATGTATTTAAATTACATCTAATCTATTAATAAAACATTTACATCTTCAATGTTTTGAGGCATATTTAGTGTATTCTGACCTACAGTAACATCTAATTAGCTTTTTCAGAGGTTGCTGTAGGTCAAACTATGCAGCTAATTTGACTTTACTTTTAGGCTACATGTAGATACAGTCAGCTATTTTACAAGAAAATAGTTTTGTGAATATTTACTACGTCTATCTGTGCTCTAGATCTGTTGAATGATTTTTTCTTCTTCGTGCACAGACTGACTGGCACGATTATTAGGCCTTTCACAATAATCCAAATATGGACTGATCGCACAACACATGGACATGACCTCAATCAGTTTTGGTGATGTAATATATATAATCGCCCATACATAAAAAACAATTCTAGCACCATTTTAGCTGATTGTGCAACATCTCTATCTCTACTGGAGGTGTCAGTGTCAGTACAGCTAAAAAACACTATAGTATTTACTGTAAATGACTATAGTATATTCTCATGTGGGTGTCTGACGGCTGAAAATAGATCTGGCGCAGATATCACAGCCTCTGTTACTCTTTACAGGCACTTTTGTGTTCACATTTATTATTATTTGCTCAGGATATATTTTCACATTCTGACTCCAATCAAACTGTTAAAATGACTATAATTAAAGTAAATATTCTTAAAAATATAATAATATGTGTTCTCTGGAGGAGTGTACTGTATCGTGAGGATATTATATTGCCATTCTGGCATTATATAATAATGAGTGGCATAAAATGGTCTTAAAACGACAATAATATGATTTATCGCAATATATTTTGGTGCAACATATCATGCAACAAAAAATAGATATCGTGATAGGCGTAGCGATTATGCATTCACAATGGTATGAACCATTATAGGGGTGGTCAAATGTATATTTATTTGATCTGTCATTTTAATTACTAATATTATTATTTAAGATACAGATCAGAGAAAACTACTTCTTACTATTAAAGGGATGACCCCTGGTATGAAACGGTTTGCTATTTTGGTACTTCTTACAGTGGAAATGGAAAATAAATGCATAAACCTGTACTGCTCAGTGTAAACAAGCCACTAAATTAAAATAACTAATAAATACAAAAAGACTTCCTTACCTGACAGCGAAGCTCAGATTTAGTCGGAGTGGCAAGAAGAAAACGCACAAACTCTTTCCGGGAGATCGGTGAATGATCATCGGGAGGCTGGGAATTCTGAAGGAAAAAGGAGAGACATCCCTGTTATTATGGCCATATTAAATAAGTCACTACTGTACCTTATTCATATATTATTTTTACCTTAATAACACCTTCAAGCTGCTCAGCGAGTCGTTCGATTCCAAAGAAACGAGCTTCTTCTAGAACGCCTGGACAAATAATGTTGCACAGGTGCTCATTTCACATGCAGAGAAGTTAGCCAATCATAACAGAGCTCATTTGCATATTAGAAAGTTAAAGCAATTGGAGTAAAAAATATAAATAAAAAAGGGAGTCTGCTTATATTTAAAAATAAAGAATTGCCTAAATGAGTCGTTATATTGATGAATCTTTATCCCGTTTACTGATCTATATCATGATCAAACTATCTCATCTGCATAATCCCCGCCCACCCGTGACATGAATACTTTATTTAATTTCTGATATGGAATAGATACAAAAAGACTAATAAAACAGACTTGGCCAGCTGACCAATCAGAGCAGAGTTGGCTTAAGGATGGGGGAGGGGCTCCAGAAAGAAAATGATTCAAACTAACCATATGAAAAATCAATGCAAAATTATATGCATATTTGAGAAAATTACATTAGTTTCTGAGCTAAGATGTATATAAACCTGTTGTAGAGGACTCCAACATTATATTAGGGCACTTTAAAATACCACGTGACCTGCTCTTAAGTTTTTGCTTTGTCCTTTGTGTTTTTTTTGACTTTTAAAGTTTACCTTTTATGCATCAACAAAGTCCAAAGTTTTAGCTTAAAATCAGTTTAATTGTTGTATTAAAGAAAAAAGTCGCCAACATCTTGTATGGCCTGATGGTGAGTAAATTAGCAAGTTGACTTTTTTTTTAATCAACCCTCCCTTTAACAAGCAGACCTCAGAAAAACATTCATTCATTCATTCATTCATTTTCTTTTCGGCTTAGTCCCTTTATTAATCTGGGGTCGCCACAGCGGAATGAACAGCCAACTTGTCCAGCATATGTTTTACGCAGCGGATGCCCTTCCAGCTGCAACCCATCTCAGGGAAACATCCACACACACTCATTCACACACATACACTACAGACAATTTAGCTTATCCAATTCACCTATACCCCATGTCTTTGGACTTGTGGGGGAAACCGGAGCACCCGGAGGAAACCCATGCCAACACGGGGAGAACATGCAAACTCCACACAGAAATGCCAACTGACCCAGGCGAGGCTCAAACCAGCGACCTTCTTGCTGTGAGGCAATCGTGCTACCCACTGCACCACCGTGCAGCCCCAGAAAAACAATATCATGCTCAAAAAAAAAAAAAAAAAGTGTCACATATGTTGATTTGTTTTCATCTTATGCATCTCACCGAGCAGATTAATGCCGTCATTAATAATGAGCTGTCCGTGTCTTAAGTAGTTCAGTATGGGCTCAAAGTAATCCGGGCTGCGATCGATGAGATAGGATCCTTGCTCGTCCTGTTTGTTCCCCCAAACATCTGAAACAATAATAATACAATTAATAAACGCTGTAAGACTCCAATGCATGAGCAAATGAGATTTTCTGAACATCAGACAGGATAAACAATCACCTTTGTCTCTGAACATGTGAGCCAACATACTCTCCGTTTCTTTGACCAAAGTGCTCCTAATAAAATCACAGAAAAGTGTTTAAACCATCACACATTACAGCGTTGAGTGGATGAAATAAAAATGTCAATAACAGGGTAATTGTAGCTAACTAAAACTGAATCCAGATAACAGGGTTTGTTACTTTATATAAAGTGATGCAAATAAAATAAAGATTTATTATTATTATTATTATTATTATTATCATCATCATTTCAGCGAGCTGCAATGATCCCATGTGCTTTTTCTTGATGTTCTAAACCAGGAGTGCCTAAACTTTTTCTTATGAAGGGCCGAAAACCAAACTTGATTGAGTGTGGTGGGCCGAAGGTAAATATACCATACTCTAATTTGCCATTGGTAATTTCCTAATTTACTTAATATATTAAAATAACTAGTAGAAAACATTGCATTATATCAACTAATGCCGTATATATATATTTTTTTATTTTATAATGCACTTATTAGTTATAACACAATCTAATTTATAACAGAATAGAGTTACACCAGTCAAGCTGCTCCTGTTTTTGCCTTGATTTGCTCACCGATGTCTTCTGCATTGTCCTCCATCCATTGACCGATAGTATTTTTATATTTTTTAAAAATCAGATTCATTTACAAACATAATTAAAACATTTAATTTCAGTTTGCTTATTTGCAGCAATAAAACAAACAAAAAAAGGTTACGTTAAATGAGAAACGATGATCTCTGTTAAAAGCATTCGCTCCAACCCTTCCCATCACTCTCCCTCTCTTCTCAGATGGGATGGTGGGCCAAATCTAAGGTTACCATGGGCCAACTTTGGCCCGCGGGCGCTAGTTTGGGCATGTCTGTTCTAAACTAAACCTGAAATAGAAATTAATGAAAAATATACAAAATAAAAAAATAAAAACATTACCAAAATAATAGCAAATAACATTCACAAATAACATCATCCAAGTAAATAACCATGAAATACACAAAAATAATATTCAGAAAATGCATGCACATCCCCCCCCCCTATCATTTTTATTACTGTTACATATTTACATTTTTTCCTTTAACTAATTCCTATTTTTCTCAATGATGAATATGATTATGTTCAACAAAGTTAAATCACAATGATATCTAACATTCATTCATTCATTCATTTTCATTTCGGCTTAGTCCCTTTATTAATCTGGGGTCGCCACAGCGGAATGAACCACCAACTTATCCAGCATATGTTTTATGCAGCGGATGCCCTTCCAGCTGCAACCCATCACTGGGAAACATCCATACACACCCATTCACACTCGTACACTACGGACAATTTAGCTTACCCAATTTACCTATACTGCATGTCTTTGGACTTGTGGGGGAAACCGGAGCACCCGGAGGAAACCCACGCCAACACAGGGAGAACATGCAAACTCCACACAGAAACGCCAACTGACCCAGCCGAGGCTCGAACCAGCGACCTTCTTGCTGTGAGGCGAACGTGCTACCCACTGCGCCACTGTGAGGCCCGATTTCTAACAACAAAAGCTATTTAATAGTAAAATGAGTGGCATGACTAAAAAATACAATGACCCACAGAAATGTAACCACAGATACAGGGACACTGGAGTGTTTTAAAGCCACGTAGATTAGCTGGTTTGTCTATAAGCTGACATACGAGGGATCCGCTGATGAATTTCGGCTTGAAAACGCTCCAGTGTCCCTGTATCAGTGGTTACACTCAGCGGTGAATCCGCTGAACTGATGACCTTCACGGCCAATCACAGTCATTTCTGTTGAGCTGTTCAGTATCGATTGGTACCGAATTCCAGTATCATGACAAACCTATTAGTTAATGCATTTACTAACATGATCAAACAATGAACAATACATTTATTACAGTATTTGTTCATGTTAGTTAACATTAGTTAAAATACAGTTGCTCATTGTTAGTTCATGTTAACTCACATTAACTAATGTTAAGACGCATGACTTTGGATGGTAACAATGCATCAGTAAATGTTGAACTATGATTAATAGATGCTGTACATGAACATTAGTTCATGTTAGTAAATAAATTAACTAGTGATACCTTATTGTACAGTCTGACCAATAATTCAATATATTCTTTGACATCACCATAATGAGAATGATATTTTGATACGTGGCATGCAAATAGTCATGAAATGATTTGCTGTGACGTTTGTGATGATTCTGGATTACAGTAAATGAGCTCAGTGTTTAGTGCGCAGTGAATCACCGTGTGGTTGTGAACCGTCGGCCTCCAACATTGAGTGTGATCCAGTCTGTGTGAGCCCAGGAATTAAACTCGTGCACACTCTCCGGGTTATTTGGTGGATCTAAAGGAAATTATTCATTCAAATGAGACACGTTATAATACAGGTCTGCTGAAAACACGATTCTGATTGGCCGATGAGCATTATGAAGTGTCGTTAATTTGAGATGAGTAGTTCTGGCAGGTTTTGGGCTGATTACAGCTCCATATCACTACGCTGAATGATTCTTCATCCGTCAAACTCCTGTAAACACACACAATCTTCACTAGAGCGTGCAATTAGCATAGCTTTGATTAGCATTGTTTCTTTTGGGTTGTGCAGTTTATTTCACAGAATTTCTACAAAGTGTGTTGCATACTGTAAACTCGCAGATATATTTGGTCACACGCATGTTTATTTCCCTCATTTAATATATAAAAAATGTTTACAGATTGATATTTTTCTGATCCCGTAACTCTGTGGTTAGTTGTTTTGGAAAATATAATCAGATATTGTTAATATAATGTTAACATATACTTGCTCTGTGAATTTATGTTTTAAGTTTTTACAGCAAACGTCACATCCATGATGCTGGAATTGCTCACCTATGTTTGAAATAATAATGAGTTCGCAAAAGATATGTGAACATTTTGTGTATGTATGTATATATGTATATATATATATATATATAATTTTTTTTAAAGACCAGGCATGACCAAACTGTTTACGCTAGATGCTGAATTGCTAGTAAGAGGCATGACGTTTCCAGGAGCCGATCCGCCAATCACAACACATGAGGTTTGCTGTCCAATCAGAGCCCGTTGAGGGCAGACTTTCGGAGGAACCCGAAAATATATAGTCATTTTCATATTGGTTTATTAGCAGTATAAAATTAAGGTAAGAAATAGGGCTGCACAATATAGTTTTTATTATTATTATTATTATTTTCACCTTTATTGATAGGACAGTGGAGATTTACAGACAGGAAAGTGTGGGGGGCAGAAATGGAGTAAACATCGGCAAAGGACCTCGAGCCGGGAAACGAACTCGGGTCGCCGCGAGCACCTCTGTGCTATGTTTCGATGCACTAAGCACTAGTCTATTGCCGCTGACACAATATATAGTTTCAGCATCAATATCATTCGCAATAGTCACATCGCAGGATATGCAATGTTGAGTCTGGATTATAGTTTATCATTTGCATGTGTTGTTGAGGTCTGTGACTGTATGAGGATTTTAAAAGCACTCATGCATAAGAAATAGCATCAGCTGTAACTCTATTAATGATCAATTTTATTGAATTATTTATACAATGAAGACGACGCAGTATTATTTTACATTTGATTATGAAATTACTGTA
This sequence comes from Danio choprae, assembly GCA_903798125.1. Taxonomy (NCBI): domain Eukaryota; kingdom Metazoa; phylum Chordata; class Actinopteri; order Cypriniformes; family Danionidae; genus Danio; species Danio choprae. Next base: position 70,259 of record CAIGQW010032537.1, read on the forward strand.
CCTGAATACGGCTAGACTCCTTAGAACACCATAAAACACTTCATTTAATTTCTATCTTTCACTTTATTGTATTTTACTGTGCTTTGTAGATTGTTTATTATATTTTATGCAGATGCACTCCCCTACAGAATCATTACAATCAATCTAAAATCATAAATATGGTAAAATACCTAGCAATGAATGGAGCTAAGATCGTGGATATGGTAATAAGTTCCAGAAGAGAAGTCAATATTCCCTGCCCTCCCTCTCATGTTGTCTCAGGACAAGCAATTAGTAGAGTTTCCACCTTTAAATTGCTGGGTGTGCAAATATCATCTGATCTATCATTGGATGCCCGTGCTAAGTACATGATTTCGAAGGTGCATCACCTAATATACTTAATAAAATAATTAATATATCTTTGTGATGCCAAAAAAAGCAGGTCTTCCTTGCGATGTTTTAATGCAAGTGTACTTGACTTTTATATAGCCAGTTCTTGAGTATGCCAGTCCAGTCTGGGGAGGACTACCTAAAGGTCTCTCTGAGGAGTTAGAGAGGATCCAAAAGCGATGCTGTCGGATAATAGGTTTTCTGCCTTCAACTTTTCCAACACTGAGTGAAAGGCGTGAGGAAGCCACCATACGTACTAAACTAAAATACTCACTAAAATACTCAATGACAGTTTATCACTACTGCTTTGTTTCCTGCCAAAGGCTCCAGTGTCATCCTACCTTCTTCAGCGACATAAGACACTTGCAATACCCAGGAGTAAAACTAAACATCATGAACTCTCCTTTATTCCTCGTGCTCTAGAGATAACTTATAATTTATAGTGTCTGATGTTTTTTTTAATTATTGTTTTTACTTTGTTTGTTTATTACGTTATATACTAGTTCTTTATTAGTCAAATATTGTTTGATGCATTTCAGGGAATTGCGCTACAACACCCTGCCCTGTCAAATTTTAAATAAACTGTATTCATATCGCACTATATATTCATATCGCATAGTAAGAAATGTGAACAAACGAAGCATGAGCAGTGAGCACACATTGTTTTGCACCCCATAAACACAATCAAGTCTTAAAAACACACCTTTAAAGCCTATAAACAGTCAGAAATCACACCAAAACACAACAGAAGGCTTTGGAGGAGATGTGTAAGAAACTAGTCCTACACACAGGAGCAGTTTGAGGACAAAAACCTGACAAATGTCTGAAATACAACATCTAAATAATGACTTTTAACTGTAGGAACTGTGGTATAAGCAGAATAACGCACTCTGGTCTGTTGAATTACAAAAAAATAACCCAAAGTGTAACAAACACTCCGCTTCACATGTGGTGTGTATTATTTTATAATAATTCAACAGCCCATCATCAACTATTCCTTACTTGAAGCATATTAATAACAGTTCTGTGGTCAAAAACAAAGTTATAACTCCAAACTCACCAACAAAAGAGTCTCCTTCTGATATATACAAGACATCGTCGTCTCTGTTAAGAGGAACACCAACGTTACACGATAACGACAATGAAATATATACATTAAAAACTAGTTATTGTTCTTACCTGATGAGGGCTATATCATCAATAAGCCCTCCTTTCCCATTGTAAACATTAGCAGCTTTTATTGCGAATTTTGTGCTTGCGACCGACAGCAGATCAGCTAGAGTTCCATAAACTGCCACCACCTGATAGAAAAGCCACAAATAACAGTATATTAATTGAACACTCGTGCTTAAATAGTGTATTAATTGATTAAAAACACACTCGCCTTGCCGTTGTGTGAGGTGCCGTTTACAAACAGCGTGACTCTTCTCATATCTGAGGCTGTAATGTTGCTCTCCGATGTTTTTAATAGCGTTTTAAACTCCACGTTATTGTAAAACATCGAAGCATTTCCGACTACCTCTAAACACCGTTTACTTCCGCCCTAGAAATACTACAGCAAGAAGAATCGACTGATGATTACAGCTTGTCCAGGGTGGGCGGGGTTAGATGAGCGAACGTTGATTCTGATTGGTCAACTGCGAATAGGTAAAATAATTGTTTTAATTTTTTAACGTGTGAAATTGTATTTAAAAGCGTACGCAGCGTTATTCATTCATTCATTTTCTTTTCGGCTTAGTCCCTTTATTAATCAGGGGTCGCCACAGTGGAATGAACCGCCAACTTATCCAGCGTGTTTTACGCGGCGGATGCCCTTCCAGCTGCAACCCATCACTGGGAAACACACATTCACTACGGACAATTTAGCGTACCCAATTCACCTATACCACATGTTTTTGGACTTGTGGGGGAAACCGGAGCAAACTGCATGCAAACTCCACACAGAATTGCCAACTGACCCAGCCGGGGCTACGCAGCGTTAGTTGGTGATATTTATTTTTACTAAGAGAACTGAGTAAACCCCTCTTGGATGAATTGGTCATGTGATATGTGTTACTTTTCTCATCGCTAGTCAGCATGGACGAATCACAGAAGTTTGGGATTATAAATAAAAACTTTCTTTGATTAATCTCTTTCTTAGGGATTGATTCAATCTAAAAAAATCCTAGTGTAAAATACCTATTTTTAAATACATAACCTAAATCAATATTTTAAAGCGGTTAACCATTAAATGTCAAAAATACTTCTTTATATCAAGGTCAAAAAAAGTTCTGTGAAATATATTTAGCCTTTTTACTTGCATTTAGTTTGGTTCATGTGTATTTTTACTTGTCGTTTTTAACTAATCAACATAAATGAAATGTAATAATGAAACCGTGCGCACATTAACCTATATAATTCTGATTTTAGGTAAAAATGTGAGCTGTGTTTTTTATAAAACAATAATTATTCATGTACAAATGGACATGGAATGCACAAACTGTATCAAAACTGGCAGCTTGAATCAAACGATGGGCAGTTTATCTTATTATGTAAAGCAATGGTCTCAAACTCAATTCCTGGAGGGCCGCAGCTCTGCATAGTTTAGCTCCACCTACCTCCAACTCACACCTGCTTAATAGTCTCTAGAAGTCTTGAACACCTTGATTACTTGGATCAGCTGTGTTTGATTAGGGTTGGAGCAAAACTGTGCAGAGCTGCGGCTCTCCAGGAATCCAGTTTGAGACCTATGATGTAAAGCCATTTGTAAATAATTTAGGTATCATCTTTGACTCTACCCTGCGATTTGATAAGCAGGTTAATGCAGTAGTTAAATCATGCTTTCTTCAGTTGAGATTACTGGCCAAAGTCAAAGGCTTTTTAACCCCTGCTGAATTCGAGAGAGTAATACATGCATTTATATCTTCACGTTTGGACTACCGCAATTCAATTTATATAGGTATTGGTCAATCCTATATAAATCGGCTACAAGTGGTCCAAAACGCAGCTGCTAGACTTCTTACTGGCACTCGTAAGTTTGAGCACATTATCCCCCATCTTACTCTCTCTGCACTGGTTGCCGCTGGTTAACATATCTGCTAGATGTTTAAGGTCATCCCGTCAGAAATCGTTAAAAGTTCCCAGATAAAATTAATAGGAGACCGGGCCTTTCCATTGTGGACCCCAAATTGTGGAATGGTCTACCTCTTTCTATTCGAGTAATCTCTACTGAATCCGTGTTCAAGGAGACACTGAAACGTCACCTTTTATTCATTCATTTTCTTTTCGGCTTAGTCCCTTTATTAATCTGGGGTCGCCACAGCGGAATGAACCGCCAACTTATCCAGCAATTGTTTTACGCAGCGGATGCCCTTCCAGCTGCAACCCATCTCTGGGAAACATCCATTCACACCCATTCACACTCATACACTACGGACAATTTTTTAGTCTACCCAATTCACCTATAGCGCATGTCTTTGGACTTGTGGGGGAAACCGGAGCACCCGGAGGAAACCCACGCCAGCACAGGGAGAACATGCAAACTCCACACAGAAACGCCAACTGACCCAGCCGAGGCTCGAACCAGCGACCTTCTTGCTGTGGGGCGAACGTGCTACCCACTGCGCCACTGTGAGGCCCACGTCACCTTTTAGAAAAGGCTTTTAACACCAAAGTCATTTGAGCTTGCTGTTTTCTGTGGGCCAGCCTGACCTCCCGCTGGTGCCCTACCCTCACCTGCAGCTCCACATAGGAAGTTTGGCCAGAAGAATAATGACCGTGCCTAGTTTCTCCTGGTAGCCTGGTTTCTCTCTAGGTTTTTTTTCCTTCACTTCGTCAATTGGTGAAGTTTTTTCCTCACCACTGTCGCCACTGGCCTGCTCGGATCGGGACTTGTGGAGCTGCACTTCGGTGGATTTGCTCTTCAGTATTGAACTTTTAGCAGTGAAACTTAAACCACACTGAACTGAACTGAACTCTGAAATCTGGACTTTACTAGAACTTGTTAAGCTGCTTTGACACAATCTACATTGTAAAAAGCGCTATATAAATACACTTGAATTGAATTTTCTGTTTTATGCTGTATGCATGTCGTTTTATTCCTTTGATCTTATCTTAGAATTTTTAAAGGGCACCTATTTTACCCCTTAAACTTTAAGATCAGTCTTTTGTGTCTCCAGAATGTGTCTGTAAAGTTTCACCTCACAACACCCATCAGATTATTTATTATGCCTTTCAGAATATTGGGGTTTTCTGCTCTGAGCATCTTGTAGCCTGTGCCTTTAATGCTGGTTCTCCCCGCCCACCGTTACCACGTGCCTCAATCTCCGCTTCATCAGATAAACAGCACAGTGACAGACATGAAGGAAGAAGATCTCACGTAACGTTTGTGAGAAATACTACAGTGAGAACTTATCCAATGATTATTTGATGTATTTGTTGTTTACTTAATTCAAGCCTCTCGATGAGTCACACACAATGTCGTTACCAAGTTCACACACACACGCACGCACGCACACACACACACCGTTTAACTTTGCAGTGTTTTTGCACGGCAAATGTGACAGGATACACGTTAATATCCACTGCTGTATGGACATTGGTTATGCTAATGTACAAAAAAAACCTGATTTAACGTCCACAAACCAATATTGAAGCGTCGTCTTTCATAATTGTACTGACAGACGGCTGTGGTGATAAAGTAAAGCTGAAGTAAATTGCTGTAATTCATTACAAACATGTTTTAAAAACGTTTTAAACTTGTAAAACTCATTCTTGATCACATTTGATGATGATTGATGATCACAGAGAGCTGAACAGATCTTTTAATCCCAGTTGCTTTGCTCACGTCCTGTCTTGTTGATATGATACGCATTACTAAGGAGTCATGTTAATACATGGCTGTCAATCAATTCGGTGGGCGGGGAAAACCGCACTCCTACGTCACGTTGCGGTCGGCCTCAAAATGGGAGGGATTTGGATCCTATTTTCACATCAGGAAATAAAAAAAAATAAAAAAAAAGACTTATTGTGTTAATATCACCCCAATATGACTGTGGACGCACTATACATACACACAGTTCTGTTCAAACAGCTTACAAAAGTAGATTTTCATCATAGGTGCCCTTTAACACAATTTGTGTACAGCACAATGGTCAACAACTGTTGTTGTATTGCACTTTATAAATAAAGTCTAAGCATCCAAAATGAATTTTAAGCACATTATGTTTGTGGTTTTTCTAAGGATGAGGTTTTGCTGTACTAAAACGTCACCAACCACATGACGAAAATCAGCAGTCTTGAAAACCACCGTTATCAACATCAGCAACAGCACACGACGCAGAAAGCACAGACGCTCGCTTCAGACAGCATTAATTTATTTCTCATACTGAATTTACAAAATTAAAAGAGAAAGCAACAATTGAAGAAACCGGTTTGTACATTTTAGTCCTTATTTTTTTTCGTTTTTCTTTTTTTTAACAGTTTTGAATAGTAATCCACTGTACACAAGGCTTATGATGATATTTCTATATCTCTTAAAAAGAAAAACGACCAAGATGCTCTACATCCCAATGACGGATCTTAGAGGCGGATCTTAGTCAGGACAAACTGGACTTCAACGCAACCCTGCTACCCATCATCCCAACAAACACTACTGAAACACTAGTGCCAGAAGAGCTCGTAAATCCATTCAGCCTTCAAAAACCATGAGATTTACACAGAAACGGCAGCATCGCTGTTGTTGATTTCATGCATTAATCTGGAGTTTCAGGGAAGAGTCAGAATTTACATCGTGCCACATTGATGGTAGAACTCACTGGACGACTTCATTAAAGCTCTGCTTCTCAAAGCTACCATGAGAATCATGGGAAATGTAGTCAAGTTGAAAGGGCTAATGCTTGCATCAAGTCAATTACATAATTCAACAACAAAAAAAGACGGTAAACAACTTGATGTGTTTCCACCCACTCCTTTTAACAAACAAAATGTGCTTTATATCAATAATAACACTTTGTACTGAAGCAGCGATGAATCTAGCCTACCGTGTGCTTCAGTTTACATCATTTAGCTCCCAATAATGGGACAGCAAACACAGTAGTGTCTATTAAAGCCAACTTGTAATAGTGAGCGATGCATCGAATGAATAAAAAATACAACGTTGACGTCTAAATAAAACGATAAATCTTCGTTTTCTGGAATGAAATTCTTACAACCGAGTTAAACATTCACCTTCATGTTTTGCATTAGATATGACGGTATCATACAGGGTATAATAGTGTAATAAATACATATACGCAAGCGCTAAATTGAAGCATTGGCTTTTTAAAATGAAACAATGGTTAACAGTATTGACTGATGCCCTGAAATCGGTGTCTGATGGGTGCAAGGGATGTCCAGTCGCGTCCCGGTTTTTTGCCGGTGTCCTGGGCAGGGGACGCGGAGGGCAAGCCTTCACTGCGGATGGAGGTTTTTCGGGATTTGGGTGGAGAAAAAGGGAGAAAACAGAGGGAGAGGTCAAGCGAGGGAAGGGGATGTGAAACCGCAGAGATGAGAGGGAGGCTGCTGGACTTTTAAGCCCTGTTAAAATGTCTTCCGGTGGATGGCGCGCGCACGGTCTTCCTCGTATTCCTTCTTGGAGACCCACATTTTCTTAAAGGTGTCGAGTGAAGCTAGGATGGATCCCCTGATTGAAAGGAAACACAGCATGAAATTTACCAGAAGATAAAAAAACAGTAGCATTTAAGTCTTTTAGATCCAAAATTTTGTTTATTTTATACAGCACAGTGGTCAACTACTGTTGTTTTTATTGTGCTTTATAAATCAATTTTATTTGATAAAGATGACAACTTGACATTACCAAGACAACAAAACTTGTCATAAATCTGTCATAAACATGAGGTCATTATAACTGTCATGGATATTTTTCTGATCATGTTTTCACTGTATTTGTCATTAAAATGTCTTATTAAAAGTGTCATTACTCTGTCAAATCATTTTAAGAGCATCATTAATATTTAATGATATTTTAATGATAAATTCAGCTTGTACCGCTGTAGCTGAGCTCCAAATAGATATTAATGACACTGCTAAAAAAAATAATTATATAATATTTTAATTATATATAATATAATAAGATTAATATATATATAATATAATATATATAATATTAAAATGTGCCTAACGGTGGCGCAGTGGGTAGCACGATTGTCTCACAGCAAGAAGGTCGCTGGTTCGAGCCTCGGCTGGGTCAGTTGGCATTTCTATGTGGAGTTTGCATGTTCTTCCCGTATTGGCGTGGGTTTCCTCCGGGTGCTCCGGTTTCCCCCACAGTCCAAAGACATGCGCTATAGGTGAATTGGGTAAGCTAAATTGTCCGTAGTGTATGTGTGTGAATGAATGAGTGTGTATGAATGAGTATCAATGTTTCCCAGAGATGGGTTGCAGCTGGAAGGGCATCTGCTGCGTAAAAACATATGCTGGACTAAGCCGAAAAAAAAATTAATGAATAAATAATATTATAATTAACATATTTATAATGGCTTCATGACACTCATGTTTATGACTGATACCTTAAAGACACTTCATGAATATTAATGCGATTTTACTCATGCTTATAACAAATGTCATTAAGTGTCATTTGCTCATTTATGTGCAAAGGTTTGAGATGTCTTTATGACAACTTGACATTTCCAAGGTAATATAACCGTGTCATGAAAATTTCTCCTCTCTTTTTTCAGTGGAACAAATTGAATTTGTCAACACAAATTCTCATTTAAAGTGTCATTACTCTGTCAGATCATTTTAGAAAAGCACTTATGACATTACCAGACATTAACAGACATACCACTGTAGTTGAGATGCAATCAAATTCATGACACAATTATAATAGCACAGTTCATTCACAAACTCCGCCTTAACATAGTCATGTGGTATTGTTATTTTTCATACAAGTTTAAGTCACAACTTTGGGAAATATGAAGTGACATAATCCCTGAAAAACCTGTCTAACGTTTATTTAACAATATTAAAAACAACACAATGAATTAGCGAGTGAATTAAAACGATACAGCTTGGCATGAATTGCTACTGAAATGTGACAATACGGGCATTTTGAGCTCTGGTCAGTGTATTCTTAAACACTTTCAGTGCCGTCTTTACTCTCACTTACCTTGATGAACTTAACACATCCTAGATGAATGATTGAATCTTTAAGAAATATACAGCTAAACAGTAATATTGTGAAATATTATTGGAATTTAAAAGAACAGTTTGGTGTTTAAATGTCTATTCATTCATTCATTCATTTTCATTTTGGCTTAGTCCCTTTATTAATCTGGGGTCGCCACAGCGGAATGAACCGCCAACTTATCCAGCATATGTTTTACGCAGCGGATGCCCTTCCAGCTGCAACCCATCTCTGGGAAACATCCATACACACCCATTCACACTCATACACTACGGACAATTTAGCTTACCCAATTCACCTATACCGCATGTCTTTGGACTTGTGGGGGAAACCGGAGCACCCGGAGGAAACCCACACCAACACGGGGAGAACATGCAAACTCCACACAGAAACGCCAACTGACCCAGCCGAGGCTCGAACCAGCGACCTTCTTGCTGTGAGGCGAACGTGCTACCCACTGCGCCACCGTGAGGCCTTAATAATAATATTAATAATAATAAGTCGGTCCTGTAGATTTAAAGGGTTAGTTCACGCAAACATTAATATTCTGTGTTGAGTAGTTATGCAACTGATTGTCATATAATCTTGAGATGGATTGTGAGGAATTTCTCGATAATAAACAATAAGCCTTGGGTTTCAGGTTAACTTCTAGCTTTGTGGAAAGTCACTCAAAACATTTTGCTTATCTGCACTCTAAATTATTATTATTAATAATAATAATAATAATAATAATGCAATGTTGTGTCATATAAAATATTAACAAACTCAAACATTGCTTTAAAGTCGGTCCTGTAGATTTAAAGGGTTAGTTCACGCAAACATTAATATTCTGTGTTGACTAGTTATGCAACTGATTGTCATAATCTTGAGATGGATTGTGAGGAATTTCTTGATAATAAACAATAAGCCTTGGGTTTCACAGGTAGACGTCTAGCTTTGTGGAAAGTCACTCAAAACATTTTGCTTATCTGGATTATAAAGAATAACAATGAGTATAATATTGTGTCAAATTATATGAACAAACTCAAACATTGCTTTCAAGTCGGTCCTGTAGATTTAAAGGGTTAGTTCACGCAAAAAATTAATATTCTGTGTTGAGTAGTTATGCAACTGATTGTCATATAATCTTGGCGTTTTTGAGATGGATTGTGAGGAATTTCTCGATAATAAACAATAAGCCTGGGGTTTCAGGTAAACGTCTAGCTTTGTGGAAAGTCACTCCAAACATTTTGCTTATGTACATCTGCACTCTAAATAATAATAATAATGAGTATAATATTGCGTCTAGTTTCCCAGAGATGGGTTGCAGCTGGAAGGGCATCCGCAAAATGTATCCTGTCATCATTTACTCATTCTTTTTTCTTCTATGCTGGGTTATTTCAGCACAATTTGGGGTCAAATATTGACCAAAAACAACCACTGAGTTAATTTTTTGAAAGTAAAGGGATAGTTCACTCCAAAATGAAAATTACATCATTTCAATTAAACCCATATGAGTTTCTTTCTTCCATTGAACACAAAAGAAGATGTTTTGAAGAATGCTGGTTGCTTGCACTCATTGATTTCTGTAGTAATTATTTTTTTTACCCCCCAGCAACCAGCATTCCTCAAAACATCTTCTTTTGTGTTCAACAGAAGAAAGAAATTCATAAAGGATTAATGCAATGATGTAATATTCATTTTGGGGTGAACTATCCCTTTAATTCAGAAAATTAACTCAGTAGTTAACCGGTTTGGTCAATATTTGACCCAAAATTATGTTGAAATAACCCAGTATAGAGGAAAGAAGATTATAATGAAGTAAATAATGACTTTTGTGATGATGAATTTTCATTTTGGGGTGAACTATCCCTTTAATTCAGAAAATTAACTCAGTAGTTAACCGGTTTGGTGAATATTTGACCCCAAATTATGTTGAAACAACCCAGTATAGAGGAAAGAAAATTATAATGAAGTAAATAATTACTTTTGTGATGATGAATTTACATTTTGGGGTGAACTATCCCTTTAATTCAGAAGATTAACTCAGTAG
>CAIGQW010032537.1:120679-141343 GCA_903798125.1 Danio choprae
TAATTTGAGTCTTTTGTCAGTTTTAGTGGTTGTTTTCATGCAATAATGGTGAAAATGATACAAATAATGCATTATAACTCATGTGGTATTATTATAATGTTGTGTTTCTGACTATATGAAGCAGAAATAGTAAGGGGATGCTGTCTTGATTACAATATTTTATACTAAATTCCAGTTGCAAGTCATGTCTGAGAGTGTCTTTATGTACTGTAAAAATTACTAGTTGCATGAACTTTAGGTTGGGCGGCAAGGTGGTTCACAGTTAGCACTGTCGCCTCACAGCAAGAAGGTCGCTGGGTCGAGTCCTAGCTGGGTCAGTTGGCATTTCTGTGTGGAGTTTGCATGTTCTCCCCGTGTTGGCGTGGGTTTCCTCCGGGTGCTCCGGTGTCCCCCACAGTCCAAACACATGCGCTATAGGTGAATTGAATAAACTAAATTGGCCGTAGTGTATGAGTGTGTGTGTGAATGAGAGTGTATTGGTGTTTTCCAGTACTGGGTTGATGCTGGAAGGGCATCCGCTGCGTAAAACATATGGCGGAATAGTTGGCGGTTCATTCCACTGTGGCGACCCCTAATAAATAAGGGACTAAGCCGAAGGAAAATGAATGAATGAATCTTTCTTGAGTAGCAAAATCAGCATTTTTATAATGATTTCTGATTTCTGACAGCGAGTTATGATGCTGAATATGTCTGTAGAAGAGGCTTAAAATGATTTTTCCTCTTCAAAAAGGGGGCCTAGCAGAAAAAGTTTGGGAACCACTGCATTAAACATCAACCACAACAGTACATAAACAGAATAAAGACTTTGGTGAGGGCACTGACTCCCTGCTACAGTCATTTTAACAAAGAACTCGAAAAAAACAAACATTTACTTTCAATATATCAACAACTTGTGAGCTCTAAAACAATCCAGCCTCATAAATCAGTCCCGTCATAACAGCTCATCACTGGAACAATCGCATTAAAAATGAAATATACATCCGGTAATTAGAGACAGCACAGACCCATTATTTGCTCTCTCTCTCTCTCTCAAGTGGTTTGAGTTTCTTTCTTCTGTTTAACACAAAAGAAGATATTTTGAAGAATGTTGGAAAAGTGTAACCATTGACTTTCATAGCATGAAAAACAAATACTATGGAAGTCAATGGTTACAGGTTTTCAACATTTTTCAAAATACCTTCTTTTGTGTTTAACAGAAGAAAGAAACTCATAGTGGTCTGAAACAAATAAATGATGAGTAAATAATAATGACAGACGTTTTTAGTTTAGACTGAACTATCTCTTTAAAGCACAGGTGGCAATTCCAGTACCTGGAGGACCGCAGCTCTGCACAGTTTAGTTCCAACTCACCTGGTCAAACTAATTGAGTCCTTCAGGTGTGTTTGAAACCTACAGGTAAGTGTGTTGGAGCAGGGTTGGAACTAAACTGTGCAGAGCTGCGGCCCTCCAGGATCTGGAATTGACACCTGTCCTTTAAAGGCTTAATTAACACCAAAATGTAAATTTACCCTAATTTAAATTGTAAATTTACCCTATTTAACCCTAACCCTTAAGTGGTTCTAAACCTTTATGAGTTTCTTTCTTCTGTTGAAGACAAAAGAAGATATTTTGAAGAATGAATCCTATAACCATTGACTTCCATACTAGGAAAAACAAATGTTATGGAAGTCAATGGTTACAGGTTTGTAACATCCTTCAAAATATCTTCATTTGTGTTTAACAGAAGAAAGAAACTCATAAAGGTTTGAAACAAATAAAGGACGAGTAAATAAAGACACACTTTGTAGTTTTGGATGAACTATCCCTTTAAAGACATAACTAAGCCAAAATACTCACTGTTTACTCAGCCCCAAGTGGTTCTAAACCTTTATGAGTTTATTTTTTGTTGAACGCAAAATAAGATATTTTGAAGAATGTTGGAAATGTGTAACCACTGACTTCCATTATATTTGTTTTTCCTACTACGCAAGTCAATGGCTACAGGTTTTCAACATTTTTCAAAATACCTTCTTTTGTGATTAACAGAAGAAAGAATCTCATGAACGCTGGAAACATAAAGGTTAAGTAAATAATGACAGAATTTTTCGTTTTGGTGAACTATTTCATTTAAAGGCGTAGTTAAGCCAAATATTACAATTTACTCACTGTTTACTCTCCCTCAAGTGGTTCTAAACCTTTATGAGTTTCTTTCATCTGTTAAAGACAAAAGAAGATCTTTTGAAGAATGTTGGAGCCCTGTAACCATTGACTTCCATAGTATTTGTTTTTCATACTATGCAAGCCAATGGTTACAGGGTTCCAACATTTTATTAAAAAAACTTGTTTCTTGTTTATCCGAAGAAAAACAAACTTAAAGGTTTAAAACAAATAAATGTTGAGTAAATAATGGCAGAATTTGTAGTTTTGGATGAACTATCCCTTTAAAGTTATAGTCCACCCAAAAATACCAATATTTTCTCACTATTTACTCACCCTCAAGTGGTTCTAAACCTTTATGATTTTGTTTCTTCTGTTGAACGCAAAAGAAGATAGTTTGAAGAATGTTGGAAATGTGTAACCACTGACTTCCATTATATTTGTTTTTCCTACTATGCAAGTCAATGGCTACAGGTTTTCAACATTTTTCAAAATACCTTCTTTTGTGTTTAACAGAAGAAAGAATCTCATGAACGCTGGAAACATAAAGGTTAAGTAAATAATGACAGAATTTTTCGTTTTGGTGAACTATTTCATTTAAAGGCGTAGTTAAGCCAAATATTACAATTTACTCACTATTTACTCTCCCTCAAGTGGTTCTAAACCTTTATGAGTTTCTTTCATCTGTTAAAGTCAAAAGAAGATCTTTTGAAGAATGTTGGAGCCCTGTAACCATTGACTTCCATAATATTTGTTTTTCCTACTATGCAAGTCAATGGTTACAGGTTTCCAACTTTTTCTCAAAAATACCTTCTTGTGTGTTGAACAGAAATGTAAAAACAAATAAGGCATGAGTAAACAATACCTGAATTTTCGGGTGAACTATCCGGCTTTTAAAAAAAATAAATAAACAAATAAATGTTGAGTAAATAATGGCAGAATTTGTAGTTTTGGATGAACTATCCCTTTAAAGTTATAGTCCACCCAAAAATCTATATTTTCTCACTATTTACTCTCCCTCAAGTGGTTCTAAACCTTTGAGTTTCTTTCATCTGTTAAAGACAAAAGAAGATCTTTTGAAGAATGTTGGAGCCCTGTAACCATTGACTTCCATAATATTTGTTTTTCATACTATGGAAGTCAATGGTTACAGGTTTTCAACATTTTATTAAAAAAAATGTATTTCTTGATTATCAGAAGAAAAAACTCTTAAAGGTTTGAAACAAATAAATGTTGAGTAAATAATGACAGAATTTGTAGTTTTGGATGAACTATCCCTTTAAAGTTATAGTCCACCCAAAAATCTATAGTTTCTCACTATTTACTCACCCTAAAGTGGTTCTAAACCTTTATGATTTTGTTTCTTCTGTTAAACACAAAATAAGATATTTTGAAGAATGTTGGAAATGTGTAACCACTGTCTTCCATTATATTTGTTTTTCCTACTATGCAAGTCAATGGTTACAGGTTTTCAACATTTTTCAAAATACCTTCTTTTGTGTTTAACAGATGACAGAAACTCATGAAGGTTGGAAACACATAAAGGCTGAATAAATAATGACAAAATATTTCATTTTAGCTGAACTATCCCTTTAAAGGCATAGTTAACCCAAACATTACAATTTACTCACAGTTTACTCTCCCTCAAGTGGTTCTAAACCTTTATGAGTTTCTTTCTTGTTAAACACAAAAGAAGATATTTCGAAGAATGAAATCGGTAACCACTGACTTCCATTATATTTGTTTTTCCTACTATGCAAGTCAATGGTTACAGGTTTCCAACTTTTTCTCAAAAATACCTTCTTGTGTGTTGAACAGAAATGTAAAAACAAATAAAGCATGAGTAAACAATACCTGAATTTTCGGGTGAACTATCCGGCTTTTTAAAAACAAAACATCCTCATACACACACGGACCCCCGACAGCAAAGCAACAGAGGTTGTTTTTAGATCTCCTGGGTATAATGTGATGCAGAATTCCACATAGCAATGCGGCCGTCTCCGTGGAAACAGTGCCAGCTCATCCTCCCGGCTCATGGACCCTTTTCACTAGACTGTTATGACGCGTTTATATCAGCATCTCAAATCCTTGAAAGTTTTTGATTTAGTTGTTTTTTTTTTAACGTAAGAACATTTACATGTATTTAAGTATGTATTATATCATCTTTGCATCAAAATGAATGAGCGCCTATGCGAGGCTGTTTCTAATGCAGCGTCTATGGGCGCAGGACAGCACATTTGACTTTATTCTCTCTTCTGGCTGCCGTTATCAGTCTCACACTATTTTTCTGAAAGTCTTGATAACACCAATGATTTGTTGTACTCTCCCATTCACTGCGCTCTCAGTTGAACCCAACTGTGAAATGTGTCCATTCAGCAGTGAGCACATTGTTCGGATCGGATCAGAGAGCCACGCTGCATTGATGAAACCTTACTGACATCCGTGGCCACCGTCGAAAGCGGGAAACTTTCATAGGTCTCCGGGACACCCCATCCGCAGTTACACCTCTGCAGCGTCGCCTTCAGCTCCTTCTGAAAGTTGGTATTGAGAAATCCGTAAACCACTGGGTTTACACAAGTAGACGCCATCGCTGTTAGGTGGCAGGCGGAGAAGATGACATCATGCTGGCACGCCGGCAACGCCTGGTGGTACCAATCGAATATAGTGTTGAATACGTTAAGCGGAAGCCAGCATAGCGCAAAAGCGACTACGATCACGACTAGCATCGCATTAACACGCTGAGCGCCACGTGCTTTTCTTTGCCTCGCTTCCGTAGCCTGCTCGACCATGTCTTTTCTCCGGCGTAGGCGTAGAAAAATACGCAAGTAGCAGAGCAGTATGAGAAGCAGCGGTAGGCAGTATTGGAAAAGCAAAAGCGAGGTGGTGTACGCCAAACGGTTGCGTTCTGACGGCCAAAGCTCCATGCATATTACGTGATCGCTGAACGGGTTAAACGGCAAGCTGAGATTCTGAAACGGAGCATTGGTGAGGATGTTAAAGGATAGGAAGGGCAGGGAGATGAAGCAGGCTACCATCCATGTTACGGCTACGGCTAGGTAGGAGTGACCAGCGGCGGGTGTCCACCCTGTTGGGTGTATAATCAACTGATGTCTTTCCAATGCAATGAGGACCAATGAGAAGATCGAAACCGTGACAGACATGCATTGCACAAAGGGTGTGACTTTGCATAACGTCTCGCCTAATATCCAGCGGTCCATAAGAGTGTATATGACTGTCACAGGGAGGCAAACGACGCACATGAGGATGTCTGAGCAGGAGAGGTTGGCGATGAGGATGTTGGTGACGTTTCTCATTTCTTTTTGTCGGGATATGATGAAGACGAGACATGTGTTGCCTACTAAGCCCACTGCGATGACGGTGCTGTAGGCCACGATCATAAGAGTGGTGCCGCTCACCGACGGAGGACACGCGTTGGACTCCACCCATGATCTCTGGCCCGTTCCTGAGGAGATGTTACTGATGTTGGCCTCCATAAGTCTTAGTTCGGTGAAGCGATCAAGCGGTTGAAGGAAATCGATGCATCGTCCTCGCATTCAATAGCAGTGCGCTGTTTGGTTGACCTGGATAAAACACAGAAAGACTGTTAGCTAGGCTTATGATGGTATCAGATGTTCTTGTTGAGATTAATTGCTGAAGATTTTATTACGAGATACATTAGGGCTGCACAATAAATCAGCATCGATATCGCAATGTGCAAATCCGCAATAGATACATCCCAGAACATGCAATGGTCGAGTTTTTGAGTGGAATTATGCATAGACTGTAAGATTTCAAGTGCCGTTTGGTTGACCTGGAGAAAGAGAAAGACTGTTAGATACACTGGTAACAGTTTCCTGTCAATTCTACAGTAACTTACTGGCAGCAGTTCGCCAGTAACTTACTGTACATCAAATACAGCAAAAATACTGTATTGACATTTACAACACCATTGATCTCGCTCTGTATGTATTTGCAGAATTGTATGTATATCTTTGCTGTAAAATATACAGTAATTTTGACTTTAAATTACAGTAACATACTGCATAACTTATATTACAGTTAAATACTGTCATTTAGGGGCAGCACGGTGGTGCAGTGGGTAGCACAATCGCCTTACAGCAAGAAGGTCGCTGGTTCGAGCCCCGACTGGGTCAGTTGGCATTTCTGTGTGGAGTTTGCATGTTCTCCATGTGTTGGCGTGGGTTTCCTCCGGGTGCTCCCGTTTCCCCCACAATTCCGGTACACATGCGGTATAGGTGAATTGGGTAAGCTAAATTGTCCGTAGTGTATGTGTGTGAATGA
Organism: Danio choprae; assembly: GCA_903798125.1. Lineage (NCBI taxonomy): Eukaryota > Metazoa > Chordata > Actinopteri > Cypriniformes > Danionidae > Danio > Danio choprae. The sequence goes on from CAIGQW010032537.1 coordinate 127,118, forward strand.
GTGTATGGATGTTTCCCATTGATGGGTTGCAGCTGGAAGGGCATCCGCTGCGTAAAACATATGCTGGATAAGTTGGCGGTTCATTCCGCTGTGGCGACCCCAGATTAATAACGGGACTAAGCCGAAAAGAAAATGAATGAATGAATGATGTCATTTACAAAACTCATTAATGGTGTTGGGTTCACAGAATTTCCAATCAATATTTCACAACACAGGCTCATTCTGGAAACGTAGCTCTGTATACATTTCTGGAGATCGCGAATTATGTAGCCAGAGGAACGTATGAGGCGGTTTGACGCCGTTCCTTTTCCCGCTTACCAGCTGACCGCTTGCCTCCGTAAGGACAGCTTTTACCTGTTACCAGTTTGTCTAGCAGCTCGCCATGTACGTCGGCGGACTTGAGACGCAGAGTGGAGTTGACCAGGACGACGGGGTTCGAGAACGGTTCCAGAAAGCGGGTTAGAAAAAAACAGAAGCCAAGAAATAAAATAAGTAAAAGTAAAAAAATAACAGGGTGAGAATGTGGTAAAATCTGAAAACGTGGTAAAAATTAGACGAGGGCTTTTCTTTTTCTGGATCGCTTTTGAAAACAATCAAATTTAGGGTTTCGGGTTTAGGGAAGTGGGTGGGCGGGTCAATCGGTGCTTTTGAAAACACTGTCGATTGGGTTTAGGGAAGGAGGACGGTGGGTCAGTTGATCGGTCAGTCAGTCAACAGCGGCCTCTGGTGGATTTACACGAGAACAGCAGGCGAGAGAGAAATCGAGAGAGAAATCTGAGATCTCAAAAAGCGTACACAGCGACCTCTGGTGGATTCGCAAAAACAAAAACAGCAAAACAACGTACGTCCTGGGATGTATTTGGCCCTCTCCAGAAATGTATATATGGGTACGTTTTCGGAATGAGCCTGGATTGATATTTCAGCATGTAGTTGGCCAGATTAATGTGAGAAAATTAAAGAAATTAACCAATTAAATCTTCAAGCATTTGCCGCTGTAACGAACGCTTCAATTTCACTGCATATAATACTTAAAAACACACTCTAAAAGATTAAATAATAATTAATTATTCGCATTATTTGGAAGTGACCACGATTTTTAATATTGTCACGTTCATTATCATGATATAATAAATTATTGAATGTCGGCATAAGTCTACTGTTAGCTTGTATACAAATGTGTAATATGTTGAGAGGGATTTTATAGGATGGAAGGATTTAACTCTCCCAGCGCCCTAAATCCAGCACATGTTGGTGGACTTGAAATCGGAGCACAAACATGTTACTTAAAGGCAAAATCTCCGTTAAGCATTTTCACCTAATCATAAATGACTTCATGCAGATGTCCAGCAAAAACACAAGATTCGTTCTGCTCTAATAACGATGTGGACTGAACAAATACTCTTTGCAGAAACTCCCGCGGGACGTTGACGGGTCGTCCCGTCCGTTAAGCTGACAGATGGAGGTCTCTCTCTCTCTCTTTATCCCTTTTATCTCCAAGTTCTCTTCTCTTTGGCCTCATATGGCTTTTATATTTTGCTAGAAATAATCATATCACAGGCCTCACGGTGGCGCAGTGGATAGCACATTCGCCTCACAGCAAGAAGGTCGCTGGTTCGAGCCTCGGCTGGGTCAGTTGGCGTTTCTGTGTGGAGTTTGCATGTTCTCCCCGTGTTGGCGTGGGTTTCCTCCGGGTGCTCCGGTTTCCCCCACAAGTCCAAAGACATGCGGTATAGGTGAATTGGGTAGGCTAAAAATTGTCCGTAGTGTATGAGTGTGAATGGGTGTGTATGGATGTTTCCCAGAGATGGGTTGCAGCTGGAAGGGCATCCGCTGCGTAAAACATATGCTGGATAAGTTGGCGGTTCATTCCGCTGTGGCGACCCCAGATTAATAAAGGGACTAAGCCGAAATGAAAATGAATGAATCATATCACAAACTACTGGTTTAAAAGCTTTTGATGCATTAGCACATTTCTCACACATTGTTTTACTGGATAACACTGTCAACATTGCACTGTGAAAGTGCTGGGTTCCACACCATTCCTTCATTGTCACAACACAAATCGATTAAACTGACTTAATTGTTTTTACAAATTTAAGTGGATTGAACATAAAAACCCTTGAGAATTGTGTTGTTTTTGAGTGTAGACGGTCTGTATTGAGAATTTTAAATATGCAATAAAATATTAGATCTGAATGATTGTGTTGTGGCCTCACAGTGGCGCAGTGGGTAGCACGTTCGCCTCACAGCAAGAAGGTCGCTGGTTCGAGCCTCGGCTGGGTCAGTTGGCGTTTCTGTGTGGAGTTTGCATGTTCTCTCTGTGTTGGCGTGGGTTTCCTCCGGGTGCTCCGGTTTCCCCCACATATGCTGGATAAGTTGGCGGTTCATTCCGCTGTGGCGACCTCAGATTAATATAGGGACTAAGCCGAAATGAAAATGAATGAATGAATGATTGTGTTGTGATGTTTAGTCCTTAATGGTCCTTGAATGATCAAAACTGCACCAAAATCATAATGCATTTGTAAAGATGTATAATATATACTCAACTCAACTCAATTTTATTTCTAGAGCACTTTCAACCAACCACAATGGGAACCAAAGTGCTGTATATTCATTCATTCATTCATTCATTCATTCATTCATTTTCCTTCGGCTTAGTCCTTTTATTCATCAGGGATCGCTACAGCGGAATGAACCGACAACTTATCCACCATATGTATTACACAGCGGATGCCCTTGCAGCTGCAACCCAGTACTGGGAAACACCCATACACACTCATTCACTCTCACACACACACACACACACACACATACACTACGGCCAGTTTAGGCCCAATCCCAGTTCTATTTTTGAACCTCTACCCTTTCCCCTTGGCCCTTGAAACAGAGAGTAAAGGGGAAGGGCTTCAAAATTTACCCCTGAAATGGGACACCACTACAACACCTGCACACGTCATCATATGTCATCACGATCTCTTGGTTCATATGAGATCGACGATGGCGACTGCTGTTGTTATTTCAGTTGCTTTTATTTTTTGGTATTTATCTTCAGGACGTCACTGAAGGCAATCATATCATGTTATCATAACGATATATTGTGGCAATAAGATCATAACTGTACTGTGCATTTACACCGTGGCCATATTCATCTATGTAAACACACGAAAACAACATTAACATCGTACCAGACACTCTAAAAAGGTATTAGGACTTAGAATTAGGACACCCCTACCCCTTGTTTTGCACGTTCACATGAAGGGGTAGAGGTGTCCGGGAAAGGCTAAGGGGTAGAATTAGCATTGGGCCTTAGTTCACCCAATTCACCTATAGCACATGTGTTTATACTGTGGGGGAAACTGGAGCACCTAGAGGAAACCCACGCAGAAATGCCAACTGGCCCAGCCGGGACTCGAATCAGTAACCTTCTTGCTATGAGGCGACAGTGCTAACCACTGAGCCACCGTGTCGCCCAGTGCTATATAATTAAAAAACACAAAATACATGCAAACAAGCAAGGATCCAAAATACATAAGCTCACAACACGTGATTAAAAGCTAAAGAAAATAGATGTTTTCAGTGACCTTTGAAATGACTCCCAAGTAGGATATGTTCTTAAGGAGAGTGGAAAATATACAACGATACACACACACACACATGTGACTCAATGATGCCTGTATATCTGCTGTATATCGTCTTATATGTTTTGGGACAAGCCTGTGTCATTTTCAGTCCAAAAAAACTTGCTGGTTGAATAAAAGTAATTAAGTCAGAAATTACTTATTAATTTAGCACACTCTTAACAAAATGGTTGTCGTAATCCAACATTGAACCACATATCGACAAACACAATGGTTGGCTTTGTCCATATTTGACCCAATGTTGGGATACAGCAACCCAGTGTATGTTTGCGAGGTAGTTAATAATGATGCATGCTTGAATTCATAATTCTTAAGTGAAAGCGTACATGGATTTGTTAATCTCCTCCTCACCATTCCTTCCCTATCCTTCTATTTACTCCAGATACTTGACTTCACTTGACTCCTGAGATGCATACAGAGTGGCAACAGCATCAAATATTTGACTCTCGCAGTCACTCTGCTTAATTTATTCCTCTCGCAGGCCACTCTGACTTTCTGGATTGAGTAAGTGTTGTAATTAAGCCACCGCTAATATCTTCTCTCTCTCTCTCTCTCTCTCTCTCTCTCTCTCTCTCTTTCCTCCAAACCAACTGTCAGGAGTTTCACACTGGCTTACTACGTCATTCATCTCTCATGGAGAGGCGAGTTAATTCAGGGAATGCCTTACTGAGATTATCTACTTAACACTTTCAATCTTTCACCGCTCCAAAGAGCATCATTTATCCTATGCAGTCTTTTAAAGAGCCACACTATCATTTAATTTCACCCCATTTCAGAAGTGCATTGAAGCAGGGGTCACAGGGGGGTTGGGATCTGTATCTGAAATAATACTAATAAGTTAATATAAATATAAATTTATATTAAAAAATATAAATAATCCCCCCCCCCCAGTAATGGTTCATACCATTGCCAGTGCATGATTGCGCCCAGCGGGGTTGCAGGAATATATTCAGTGGGTGGTCTGAAAGGACAGATTTACTTGTAAATTAGGTATCTATATATAGACTTAAAGTCAAGTCAATCATGAGCCTTTTTACAAGATGTATAATAAGTCTCTGATGTCCCTAAAGTGTGTAGGTGAATTTTCAGCTCGAAATACCCCACAAATATGTTTTTATTACTCCCCTTTTAAGCTTTGATCCAGAACCAATCCAGGCTCATTCTGAAACCGTACCCCTATATACATTTCTGGAGAGCGCCAAACACGTCCCAGAAGGTACACTTTCTTGCAGGTTTTTGTTTTTTTTTGCGAATCCGCCAGAGGGCGCTGTGTACGCTTTTTGAGATCTCAAATTACTCTCGCGAGTGTCATTCGCACCTGCTCTTCTTGCGTAAATCCACCAGAGGCCGCTGTTGACAGACTGATCGACCGACCACCCTCCATCTTCCCTAAACCCAACCAATAGTATATTAAAAAGCACAGATTGACCAGCGCCCACCCACTTCCCTAAACCCAACCGACAGTGTTTTCAAAAGCAATCCAGAAAAAGTAAAGCCCCACGATTTTTACCACGTTTTGAGGTTTTACCACATTTTCACCTTTTATTTAGTTGTTTATTTTATTTTTTGGCTTCTGTTTTTCTCTTACCAGCTTTCTTGAGCCGTTCTTGATCAGACTCGAACCCCATCATCGTGGTCAACTCCGCTCAGCGTGTCAAGTCCGCCAATGTATGCTGCGAGCCACTGGACAAACTGGTAACAGCGGAAAAGCCATCCAATACGGAGGTAAGTGGTCAGCTGATAAGTGCGAACAGGAGCGGCATCATACCGCCCCGTAGCATTTAAAAAGACGAAATGCAGCCATACGTACTTCTGGCTATAAAATTTGTGATCTCCAAAAATGTATATAAGGCTACGCTTTCAGAATAAGCCTATGTTGTCCAGATCACAAGCTCTGATTGTGCAGTTTTGGTGACTGTGGCTTTAAATGTAAATAAGATCAGTCAAAAGAGGGCGGAGCTACAAATGTCTATGTGTCAGCATAGTGGCAGATTGAAAACAGGACTATCATTATCTGTGTGGAAAATCTGAAATTGAGTCCGATAAATTAAAAATTAATGGCAGACGGCTGCTTCTCACTCAGGGCAGTTTATGCTAATGAGGGAGAGATCATCACTGATGGGCGGGGCTTTCCTCCTCTGATGACACGTACAAAGGGAGAATGTCAATCAAAGGCTTTCTGCAGACTGTTTTCATCAAGTCTGATTATAAAATATAGAATTAATTAATTGTTACCATTAGAGGCTGGTTATATTCACACACTGCTGACACACAACTGTGTTTAAACCCCCTATAAAAGTGATTTTTGCATAACAGCTTCTTCTTCAATGTGTATTTTAATATTTATTCTGTAATAACAAAGCTCCTTGATGTACTTTAGCCCTAACATAATATACCTTTTAATGACACGATTGACCAATCAGAATCAAGTATTCCAGACAACCATATTTCTATTTAACCACTCAACTAACTAATAGACATGTAGCATTCGTCAATACACATACAACATGACTTCTCAATCCAACTGGGATCATCCACCATTACCCCATGTAGTTCGGTAAGAAATCTTGGAGTAATCCTGGATGATCAGTTGTCCTTCAAAGAGCACATTGCTAACACCGCTCGATGTTGCAGGTTTGCACTCTTCAACATCTGAAAAATTCGACCCTTCTTAACAGATCATGCTCCACTACTTTTAGTTCAGGCTCTTGTCATTTCAAGGCTGGACTACTGCAACGCTCTTCTAGCTGGTCTCCCATCCTGCAATCTCAAGCCTCTACAGATGATCCAGAATGCTGCAGCCCGTCTGGTCTTCAATGAGCCCATGTAACACCTCTCTTTATCTCTCTGCATTGGTTACCGGTTGAAGCTCCGATCAAGTTCAAATCACTGATGCTTGCTTGAAGGACAGCCACTGGCACTCTCTTACCTCCACCTGCTCCTGAAGGTCTACATCCCCTCCAGGAGCCTCCGGTCAGGGAGTGAGCACAGACTTGTGGTGCCATCGCAGAGAGGCTACAAGTCACATTCCAAAACCTTTTCATTCAATGTTCCATGCTGATGGAATGATCTTCCCAATCCCACATGGACTGCAGATTCATGGTATCATCCAAATGACAACTAAAAACCAATCTCTTCGGAGAGCGCCTGATCCCCGGTGAATAAAACCAAACCACCTCAAGAAGCACCTTCTCGCTCTCTCTCCCTCTCTAAAAATACAACAACTACTCCTTCCTCTAGCACTAAACTCTCTTGAGCACAAACAAGTTACTTTGTATAACTAGCACATGTTGTCTGTATTGCCTCTTCATGTTGAATCGCTGAATGCCTCCTCAATTGTATGTCACTTTGGACAAAGGCGTCTGCTATAAGACTAAATGTAAATGTCAATAAAGCAGATCAGTCCTACATACTAAGGTAGAGATCAAACTTGTGAATATTATATATCCGATATGTGATATCTCTGATACTGTAGATGTGATGTGTCCTTCACAGGATATCAAGTATTGTATTACCACAGAACTGACATGCTGTCTCTCTGAGAACTAACAGCGCATATCAGAGGCTTGTGTGTGTGTGTGTGTGTGTGTGTGTGTCTGTGTGTGTGTGTGTGTGTGTGTGTGTGTGTGTGTGTGCGTGTGTATGTGGAGAGAGAATGACTCAAGAATTTAAGAGAGAGTGTGAAATTATGTAAGGCAGAACTAAATTAATCATCTAATTTTCATATCACACAGACAAGTCTTGAGCGACACGCTTTCATAACCGCTCACTGAGATTTGCCACTTGTGCAAATCAAATCCTCGTTGTCGTCTGAGATGAAAATGAATAAACCACAAAGACCAGAATGAAGGCAAATGAGTGACACTGTTTTCGAAAGGCACTGAAAATCAAATCTAGGTCAAAAAGAGCACTTTAAAGGGGACCTATTATGCAAAAATCCATTTTATAAGGGGTTTAAACGCATATAAGCAGCTTATAATGATTAAAAATTAATTAATTGTATTTTTTATAATCAGTCTTGATAAACAGAATCACTTTGATTGACATTCGCCCTTTCTACGTGTCATCATTGGGGGAAAGCCCCGCCCATTAGTGACCATCTCTCCCTCCCTAGCATAAACAGCCCTGAGTGAGAAGCAGCCATCCTCCATTGGAGTTTTATAAACAGCCATACAACATGAGGTTGTGAAAAAAATCCTTTTTGTGTGTGAACTATCCCTTTAACTGGAAAGCTTATGAAAACTCCACTCTCAGAAATACACAACAGGACATTTGTCATTATTTGTGCGCTGCTGACAGCTTCCACAAGGTCAGCTTCAGCAGATGCGGTCAGAAAACAAAAAGTGAATTGTGCCAAAGTGCTTTCTTCTTCCATTAACCTTGACGAGCTCCACCATTTTGAAGGAAGCTCTATAGTAGTTGATTAGCTTGTTCCTCGTGGCTCGGATGCTGTCATTCTCACTCAGGGTTGCCAAATCCTCAAAAACAAAATTGAATAGGCATGTGAAGTGAAGTCAGAATTATTAGCCCTGCTGAATTATTAGCCAGCCTGTATATCCCCCCCCCCGAATTTTTTTTAAGCTATTTTTTAAAGTTAACTGATTTCTTTTCTCTTTGCCATGATGACAGCACATAATATTTGACTAGATATTTTTCAAGATGCTAGTATTCAGCTTAAAGTGACATTTAAAGGCTTAACTAGGGTAATTAAGGTAATTAGACATTGTATAACAGTGGTTTGTTCTGTAGACAATCAAACCAAATATTACTTAAGAAGGCTAATATTGAATATTGACCTTAAAATGCTTCAAAAAATTAAAAACTTTTATTCTAGCCGAAATAAAACAAATAAGACTTTCTCCAGAAGAAAAAATATTATAGGAAATACTGTGAGAAATTTCTTGCTATGTTAAACACCATTTGGGAAATATATGAAAAAGTAAAATGTGTTGAAGTGTTTATGACCAAAACATATGCTTTCATTAGAAAGGTAAAGTATTTAATATTTTGGTCCCATTTCATATTAAGTGGCCTTGACTAGTATGTACTTACACTAATTAATATTTTATGTATTTATTGTGTAAATACATGTTTTCTTTACACTGTACGTATGCTTGATTAAATACCTGCATGTAACTACATCTGTAATTACGTTTATAATTACACTGTTGGGGCAGCACGGTGGCGCAGTGGGTAGCACAATCGCCTCACAGCAAGAAGGTCGCTGGTTTGAGCCCCGGCTGGGTCAGTTGGCGTTTCTGTGTGGAGTTTGCTTCTCCCCGTGTTTGCGTGGGTTTCCTCCGGGTGCTCCGGTTTCCCCCACAAGTCCAAAGACATGCAGTATAGGTGAATTAGGTAAGCTAAATTGTCCATAATGTATGAGTGTGAATGGGTATGTATGTGTGGATGTTTCCCAGTGATGGGTTGCAGCTGGAAGGGCATCCGCTGCGTGAAACATATGCTGGATAAGTTGGCGGTTCATTCCGCTGTAGCGACCCCAGATTAATAAAGGGACTAAGCTGAAAAAAAAATGAATGAATGAATGAATTACACTGTTGACCATCCCATACAATTTAAACCTATCCATACCACTAAACCAGTCCCTAACCACACCCATATCCCACCGCAATAATTAATTATTAAACACGCAACCCAGGCTCATTCTGAAACCGTACCCTTATATGCATTTCTGGAGAGCGCCAAATATGTCTAGGAGCTACGTTTTCTTGCAGTTTTTGTTTTCGCGAATCCACCAGAGGGCGCTGTGTACGCTTTTTGAGATCTCAGATGTCTCTCGTTAGTGCCATTCGCACCTGCTGTTCTCGCATAAATCCACCAGAGGCCGCTGTCGACTGACTGATCGACTGACCCACTCTCCTCCTTCCCTAAACCTGACCGATAGTGTTTTCAAAAGCACCGACTGGCAAACTGTTAACAGTGGAAAAGCCGTCCACACAGAGATAAGTGGTCAGCTGGTAAGCACAAAAAGGAACGGCGTCATACCGCCCCGTAGCATTCATTTTAAAGATGTAATGCAGCCATAAGTTCCTCTGGCTACATTATTCTCGATCTCCAGAAATGTTTTCAGAATGAGCCTAATGTTGCATGAAACCTTATTGTAAAATGACAGAATATATGTTTATAACCTAATTACTAACATCCATGCTATTTTGAAAGAAGATACCGTTAGTAATGCATGCAGTGATGTAAAAAAAACTGCATTTTACGATTGGACAGGTCTTGAATTTTGATTCTGGCTATATTTTGGACTTCCCACTTGGCTAGTTTTGTTGCGAAAACCTGGCAACCCTGTTCTCCCTGTAACTGTGAGTTTGCTGCCAGCCTGTTGAAGGACAGCTCATAATCTGACAACAAATGCTGCTATCAAACACTTGCTAGCATTACTGAGAGAACTATCATGCCTTTACTATCACCCCGGCCAACTCCAGCAGAATAATAATGATTTTCCAGCAACCTTTTTATTGTCCTTGCAGCATTAAAATGATATTTGGCTGCCATTAGCATGCGTGAGTCACTTGGGAAATTGGCAGCTTTATAATGACCTTGAGTTATGAACAGACTTCTCATAAACTCTGATTAAACAGACTCGTAATGGTACTGTTGCGTCAACAGATAACACTGCGAGCGATCAAACCTAATCAAAGCATCCCTTTGCTCCTGAAATGATTGTCTCGAAGTCTTGTGGTATTTTCTCTGATTTAATCTTAAAGGAGTAGTATATATTTGTTTATTAATATTCAAGCAGCAGTTAAGGCTTGTTTACAAAACAGACCATGAACAAAAACAATGCAGATTTGAAACATAAAATAAAAGAAATTGTAATATTCATTCATTCATTTTCATTTCAGCTTAGTCCCTTTATTAATCTGGGGTCGCCACAGCGGAATGAACCGCCAACTTATCCAGCATATGTTTTACGCAGCGGATGCCCTTCCTGCTGCAACCCATCACTGGGAAACATCCATACACACTCATTCACACACATACACTATGGATAATTTAGCTTACCCAATTCACCTATAGCGCATGTCTTTGGACTTGTGGGGGAAACCGGAGCACCCGGAGGAAACCCACGCCAACACGGGAAGAACATGCAAACTCCCCACAGAAACGCCAACTGACCCAGCCGAGGCTCGAACCAGCGACCTTCTTGCTGTGAGGCGAACGTGCTACCCACTGCACCACCGTGAGGCAAAATTGTAATATAAAAAAGTAATTGTTACAGCAGGGGAAATAAGTATCGAACACGTCACTATTTTTCTCAGAAAATATATTTCTAAAGGTGCCGTTGACTTGAAATTGTCCCCAGATGTTGGTAACAACCAAAGAAATCCATATATGCAAAGAAAACAAATCTAATTAGTTTACAAATGAAGCTATGCGTAATAAAATGAAATGACGCAAGGAAAAAGTATTGAACACATGAAGAAAGGGAGGTGTAGTTCGGCAGTGAAAGCCCAGACAGCAGCTGAAATCTCTCAGTAGTTCTTCAGCAAGCCTCTGCCCTTCCTCAGTGTAAATGAATATCAGCTGCTTCAGTCCAACATCTACATTAGCAGGAGGATGAAGATGTGGACATTTCAGCAAGACAATGATCCAAAACACAGCCAAGGAAGCTCTCAGATGCTTTCAGAAAAAGAAAATCAAGCTGTATAATGGCCCAGCCAATCCCCTGACCTGAATCCAATATAAAATACAAAATAAAGCTCAGATCTGATAGACGAGACCCACAGAACCATCAAGAGTTTTACACTCTGTTAAAGTCTGTGGAAAACTCACAGCTGAGCAATGCATGTGTCTTCATTCTCCACATGAGAGGCGTCTTTAAGCTGCAGCACCATAAAAGCCTTTTATATAAAGTATTAAATATGTTTCAGTAGTTCAGCGCTTTCTCCTTCTGTCACTGTTATTACACACAACTCATCTTTCAGATTCATTTTGTTTTGTTATATTTTTATGTTTGTATTGTTTGGGTTTTTACCAAAATCTGCTTCAACTCCACGTCAACAGCTCCTTTAGAAATATTATTCCCAGGAAAAAACATGACGTGTTTAATACTTATATTTCCCCACTGTATGTAAAATTAAAAAGAATAATTGTTATATATGTATATTAATATAATTTTTTAGTTATTATCAGAATCCGTCCTGCTTGAAAGAGTGCAAGTTTAAAACAACAAAAGATCAAACAAAATATTATTTTTGGTGAAATCTAATAAATTACTTAAGTCTTCATTTTTAACTTTAATATTAAATGTCAAGGGTGACACGGTGGCTCAGTGGTTAGCACTGTTGCCTCACAGCAAGAAGGTCGTTGGTTCGAGTCTCGGCTGGGCCAGTTGGCATTTCTGTGTGGAGTTTGCATGTTCTCCCCATGTTAGAGTGGGTTTCCTCCGGGTGCTCCGGTTTCCCCCACAGTCCAAACACATGCGCTATAGGTGAATTAAATAAACTAAATTGGCTATGGTGTATGAGTGTGTGTGTGTGTGTGTGTGTGAGAGAGAATGAGTGTGTATGGGTGTTTCCCAGTACTGGGTTGCAGCTGGAAGGGCATCCGCTGCGTAAAACATATGCTGGATAAGTTGGCGATTCATTCCGCTGTGGCGACTCCTGATAAATAAAGGGACTAAGCTGAAGGAAAATGAATTAAATGTCAAGGATAACTAGATTTTCCTAGTACAGTCTTAAAAATTGCTACGTTTACTTCATGTAATAAATGAACTGACACTTAATAACAATTGTCATAAGCATGTATAAAACCTCATTCACATTATAAAGGTTTAATGACAGTCTTATGAACACCTCTTCAATTAAAGTGTTACCAGAAAATGTCAAAATTGCAAGATTTTAACTCGGAAAGAGATCGAGTTAAAATGGCCAGATACAACGTTGCTCTCCTGTGGGGGAAAGAGTCCCAGTAGCAGGATATAGACGCAGAATTCAGACTATTTTTTGAGTTTGTATTTGCACCATCAGACATGAACAACACAGGCTCATTCTGAAAGCGTAGCCCTATATACATTTCTGGAGATGGCGAATTATGTAGCCAGAGGAACGTATGGCTGCATTTCGCCTTTAAAACGAACACTACTGGGCGGTTGTCACACCCTCTGCACGTTCCATCAGCCCCAGTCACCATTCACAGTCACCATCCACTACACACCGCACACAATCACCCGATTATTGATCACGCACACCTGCGCACGTAATCACACTCACCTGCTCCAGCCATCACCCACTTACTACATAAGCTCACCTCACTCATTCACTGGAATCAACGTTAGATGGTCACCTCTACACAGCGTTCATCCTCCTCATCCTGCACCCTCATCCGTCCTCTAAGGAAACCTCGAGTCCGACTCCTGTCATCAGTCTGCTCGCTACATTCAGGGAAGTGACTTTCTGTGTCTACCTCGAACTGTGTCTTGTCTGCCCCTTCCGCACTCAGTGCACTGCGCTCACCAGTTTGCTGTCCTCACCTTCCGCACGTAGTGTGTTGATTCACTGTTGTTTAATAAACACCACAAACTCTAACTACCTGTCCTCTCTTCCTTGTGTGACCGTGAGAGCGGTATGACGCTGTTCTTTTTCACGCTTACCAGCTGACCGCTTACCTCTGTATGGAAGGCTTTCCCGCTGTTACCAGTTTGTCCAGTGGCTCGCCATGTACGTCGGCGGACTTAAGATGCAGAGCGGAGTTGACCCATACAACAGGGTTCGAGTCCAGAGCCAAAAAATAAGCCAAAAAATAAAACAAACAAGTAAATAACAGGGTGAGAATGTGGTAAAAGCTGAAAACGTGGTTAAAATCAGACGAGGGCTTTTCTTTTTCTGGTGTTACTTGCCAGCACATACTTATTTTATTTCTTGTTATTACATGTCTCAACATGTTTTTCTTTCTACCACGCCAGTTCACCTCATGGTTTGTTTTGCCATGATTTTTTACTAGATTAGATTAAAGCGGATTATTGTTGAATACAAGTAAGACTGTTTTGGTCTTTAGCGCCACGCCGGGTCAATCGGTACTTTTTAAAACACTATCGGTTCGGTTTAGGGAAGGGGGTCGGTTGTGGGAGCCTTTGGGCCTCTGGTGGATTTACGCGAGAACGGCAGGCGCGAATGGCGCTCGTGAGAGAAATCTGAGATCTCAAAAAGCGTACACAGCGCCCTCTGCTGGATTCACGAAAACAAAAACTGCAAAAAAACGTACCTCCTGGGATGTATTTGACACTCCAGAAATGTATATAGGGGTACGGTTTCAAAATGAGCCTGGGTTGGACATGAAAAACTAGCATGCAAAGTCTAGCATTAAAAATAGCATCTTTCCATGCAATTCTGAGTGTATGTCCACAAAATCTAGTATTTTTTAATGTAACTTTGAAAAACACACACAGATACACCGCAGAGATGATGACGTCATATTTTGAGTGTATCGCTGAGCTTTTCTGACAACCATACAAACACACAGACGGCAATTACACATTCCAGCAACCTACAAGAGCTGGACATCATCTCTCTCTCTCTCTCTCTCTCTCTGTCTCTCTCTCTCTCTGTCTCTGTCTCTCTCT
>CAIGQW010032537.1:173062-185098 GCA_903798125.1 Danio choprae
ATTTATTAGAGTATTTAGTATTTATTAGAGTATTTAGTATTTATTAGAGTATTTGGCATTTATTAGAGTATTTAGTATTTATTAGAGTATTTGGTATTTACTCATATCATGTTTGTTAATGGTAGTTATATATAAAATAAAGTTGTTCATTGTTAGTTCATGTTAACTCACAATGCGTTAACTAATGTTAACCAGCATGAATTTGGATTTTAATAATGCCAACTCAGGCTCATTCTGAAATTGTACCGCTATATACATTTCTGTAGAGTGCCAAATACGTCCCAGGAGGTACTTTTTTGCATTTTTTGTTTTTGCAAGTCCACCAGAGGCCGCTGTGTACACCTTTTGAGATCTCAAATTTCTCTCGCGAGTGCCATTCGCGCCTGCTGTTCTCGTGTAAATCCACCAGAGGCCGCTGTTGACTGACTGACCGACCGACTGACCCACCCTCCTCCTTCCCTAAATCCAACCAATAGTGTTTTTAAAAGCACAGATTGACCAGCGCCCACCGCCTTCCCTAAACCCAACCGGCAGTGTTTTTAAAAGCAATCCAGAAAAAGAAAAGCCCTCGCCTGATTTTTACCACATTCTCACCCTGTTATTTACTTGTTTATTTTATTTTTTGGCTTTTGTTTTTGTCTTACCCGCTTTTTGGAACTGTTTTTCACTGGACTCGAACCCTGTTATCACGGTCAGCTCCTCTCTGCGTCTCAAGTCTGCCGACATATGCGGTAAGCCGCTGGGCAAACTGGTAACAGCCGGAAAGCTGTCCATATGGAGGTAAGCGGTCAGCTGGTAAGCGCGAAAAGGAACGGCATTATACCGCCTCGTAGCATTTGTTTTAAAGACAAAATGCAGCCATACATACCTCTGGCTACATAATTCGCATTCTCCAGAAATGTGTATAGAGGTACATTTTCAGAATGAGCCTGTGTTGAATAATGCATTAGTAAAAGCTGAACTATTAATAAATAAATGTTGCAGCCTGTTTATTACATGCAAAATGTATAATAGCTTGTTTTTGGAAAATTACAGAAAGCCCGCGTTTTGGACAGTGGTTTCGGGAATTGTCTTATTTTTTGGCTTTAGAAAAATTAACTTATATAGTCAAGAGAAAACCTGAAAAGTTTTTCCAAATTTGTTATCCCTTTGTAGGATTCCTGAAGAAAGCGGATACAAAACTTTTCTCTGTTTAACTTGTATCACCAGCTGTTGATACACGGTTGTTGTTTTATGATGTACCTTTATATTGTATGTGTAAGTACATGCATATATTCATTCATTCATTCATTCATTTTCTTTTCGGCTTAGTCCCTCTATTAATCTGGGGTCGCCACAGCGGAATGAACTGCCAATTTATCCAGCATATGTTTTACGCAGCGGATGCCCTTCCAGCTGCAACCCATCACTGGGAAACATCCACACACACACTACGGACAATTTAGCTTACCCAATTCACCTATACCGCAGGTCTTTGGACTTAATGCGGAAACCGGAGCACCCGGAGGAAACCTACGTGAACACGGGGAGAACATGCAAACTCCACACAGAAATGCCAACTGATCCAGCCGAGGCTCGAACCAGCGACCTTCTTGCTGTGAGGCGATCGTGCTACCCACTGCGCCACTGTAACATTTTTTTGTTATTTTCTTCCATTTTTATTATTATTATTTTTATTTATTATTATTTTTTTGTCTGTTTGGTTTTGATTTCTGTAGTACATGTTAAAAGCTACTAAAATCAATAAGGACGGTGTTCAAAAAATAAATAAATGTTGCAGCACTGTTCATTATTAGTTCACGTTAGTAAATACACTAGCTAACCTTAACTAATGAAACCTCGTTGCAAAGTGTGACTAAAAAACAACTTCCAAATCTTAAAGAGTCTCTTTTTTACCTGCAATCTCATATCTAATCTTTTCCATTACAGAACTCTCTGAGCCATGTTTCAACTTTAGGTGTAAATTGTTTGCTCCACGTTCTTTGATGTACAGTTGAAGTCAGAATTATCAGCCCCCCTGTATATTTTTTACCCCAATTTCTACCCTGTTTAATGGAAAGATGATTTCTTTTGTCTTTGCCATGATGACAGCACATAATATTAGACTAGATATTCTTCAAGATACTAGTATTCAGCTTAAAGTGACATTTTAAAGGCTTAATTAGGTTAATTAGGGTAAAGTTAGGGTAATTAGGCAAGTCATTGTATAACAGTGGTTTGTTCTGCAGACAATCCAACACTAATATTGCTTAAGGGGGCGAATAATATTGACCTTAAAATGGCTTAAAAAAATTAAAAACTGCTTTTATTCTAGCCGAAATAAAACAAATAAGACCTTCTCCAGAAGAAAAAATATTGTAGGAAATACTGTGAGAAATTCCTGAATCTGTTCATTATCGTTTGGGAAATATTTGAAAAGAATAAAAAATTCACGAGGGCGAATAATTCTGACTTCAACTGTACATCAGGGCATTTAGGGGCCTGTATTTTACACATTAACTCTACATATAATATGAATGAGTGTGTATGGATGTTTCCCAGTGATGGGTTGCAGCCGGAAGGGCATCCGCTGCGTAAAACATATGCTGGATAAGTTGGCGGTTCATTCCGCTGTGGCGACCCCAGATTAATAAAGGGACTAAGCCGAAAAGAAAATGAATGAATGAATGAATGAATGAATTATCAGCCCCCCTGTATATTTTTTTTACCCCAATTGCTGTTTAACTGAGAGATTTTTTCAGCACATTTCTAAACATAATATTTTAATAACTTATTTCTAATCACTGATTTCTTTTCTCTTTGCCATGATGACAGCACATAATATTAGACTAGATATTCTTCAGTACTAGTATTCAGCTTAAAGTGACATTTAAAGGCTTCACTAGGGTAATTAGGGGAAAGTTAGAGTAATTATATAAGTCATTATATAATCCAAAACTAATATTGCTGAAGGGGGCGAATAATATTGACCTTAAAATGGCTTAAAAAAATTAAAAACTGCTTTTATTCTAGCCGAAATAAAACAAATAAGACTTTCTCCAGAAGAACAAATATTATAGGAAATACTGTGAGAAATTCCTGAATCTGTTCATTATCATTTGGGAAATATTTGAAAAGAATAAAAAATTCACGAGGGCGAATAATTCTGACTTCAACTGTACATCAGGGCATTTAGGTGCCTGTATTTTACACATTAACTCTATATATAATAGAAATAAAGTGCTGCTCGCATTAGCACCCCTAATAACCCCATTTTTATTTCACCAGTGGCGAAACACACTCACAAATCCCACTTCTGTTCATCCTCTCTGGGTCTGGAAATATCAAGTGGCAGGTGTTGGACTATGAGTGAGGTCCGTTTGTGCAGGGGTCACGCAGGTTAATTAATCTTCTGCGGATGGATCGAGTCAAGGTGAGGTTTCACAGCAGCGTCGAGATCTACGTGATCCCTCCAGCTATTACAATGGCCATAATAGCCTTAAATGGGCGTTCAAAGCAGAAAGCAGTGAATAGAGGGTTTTGAGTGGATCTTTGACAAGCACAACTGGGGTCTGGACTTCAGGCAGATTGGTTGCTATGGAGACAGCGCCCCTGCAGCACACTAATGGCAGGCGGCATTGCGCAGATAAGCACACTGCTAATCATAGACTATTGTCCTGAGATGCGTTGTGCGTCTCCTGTGCCCCTGTGTGACAGACCCCGAATGCTAAATGTCCTCCTCAGGTACATTTAAATCCATCCCTTCTTAAAATTCATCCCTGCCACGGTTGTTGTTTTATTCACGGCTCCACTGAGAAATGCAGAGCAAGAACTGAGAAGCAGAGATTATATTTTTTCAAAGGCCCATTGTTGGCCTGAAAACAATACAGCTGTTAAATAATTAAATAATTAATAACTTAATTCTAGACTTTCTGGGACCACTGGTGGTGGTGTGGAGAGACCCGCTTCGTGATTGTAAAGCGCTTCAGGTGTATGGCCATACACAATAAATGCGCTATATATACAGTTGAAGTAACAATTATTAGCCCTTCTGAATTGTCAGAGGGCCTCACGGTGGCACAGTGGGTAGCACGATCGCCTCACAGCAAGAAGGTCGCTGGTTCGAGCCTCGGCTGGGTCAGTTGGCATTTCACAGACATGCAGTATAGGTGAATTGGGTAAGCTAAATTGTCCGTAGTGTATGTGTGTGAATGAGTGTGTATGGATGTTTCACAGTGATGGATTGCAGCTGGAAGGGCATCCGCTGCGTAAAACATATGCTGGATAAGTTGGCGGTTCATACCGCTGTGGCGACCCCAGATTAATAAAGAGACTAAGCCGAAAAGTAAATGAATGAATGGGTTGCAGCTGGAAGGGCATCCGCTGCGTAAAACGTATGCTGGATAAGTTGGCGGTTCATTCTGCTGTGGGGATGATAAATAAGGGACTAAGCTGAAGGAAAGTGAATGAATAAATGAAAATATAGTAGTCATGCTGCCCACCCCTAATGTTTTCAGAATTCATAACTTATTTGTCTCTAGAAGTCTTCAGTATCCGTTTGTATCAAAGAAGTCTAGCCTATGAAGGATAGCTGACATCTCTGCATTTCTTAACACACAGTAACAGTATTTCCCCAGGAATCGCAGTATTTCCTCTGTCAGATTGTTCACCTGTTGTGAGGATGGCTCCGGAAAGCACTATTATATAACGTTATCGTCATCATATTGAATGCCCGTTGCTGGAATCACAAAGAAAAACCTTGTTTACGCAGTTGTGAAAGGCTAGACATGACTAATGCTTCCTCGTCGGTGAAAGAGTGGCTTTTTTCCACCACGTTAGAATGTCAATATTGCTGAACACTTACCCCTAATGGCATTCAGGGACTAATTAAAGGCAAGCTCTCGTACGCTAACATGTTCAAACTAATTTCAAAGAGAAGGGGGAAAACATTGAACGTACACCTACTCGAAATTCACATCATTTCATCATGGGCTGTCTGTAGTCTTACTCGGACTGCCTGGAGCTGCATTTCCTTTCCCCCAGTCATTTTGTGGAAATATGTGCGGGGCTCTGGAATACTGAGCGGCATTATTCAATCATTAAGGCCAGACGCACACTACATAGGGAGCAAACCGTCCTCCTCTATCTCATTACATCTTTCATTACGTGTCGCGGGTCTCCATCATTGGAACTCCATTTAGTGAGAGCGCGCTCAAGGACGGTCACATTATGCAGATTACGGCGCTAAAAGGATAAAGTGAAGAAGAGTTCATTTCTGACTTCACTGAGAAACAGCATCTTTTCAAACTAGGGCTGAACAATATATCGTTTGAGCTTGTGTGTATCCGCAATAGACACATCGCAGGATTGGATTAAAGATGAAAAGATATTGTTATGTATATATATGTTTTTTAATTATTCATACAGTGATGACCGTGTTATTTTACATTTGATTTTTCAATTTCTCGGGCGACATGGTGGCTCAGTGGTTGGCACTGTCGCCTCACAGCAAGAAGGTTGCTGGTTCGAGTCCCGGTTGGGCCAGTTGGCATTTCTGTGCAGAGTTTGCATGTTCTCCCCGTGTTGGCGTGGGTTTCCTCTGGGTGCTCCAGTTTCCCCCACAGTCCAAACACATGCGCTATAGGTGAATTGAATAAGTGAAGTTTATTTATAAACTAATTTGGAGAGGATCACGTGTTTATGATTGCTGCGGCTGGTCCCGCATTATCCAATTCATGATACACCAATCAGACGATTCCTAAGACATTATAAATACCCTAAGTTCCATATCACAGCCATCTTTGTTTTGAAGAATCCCCCCTTCCACCCCTACTACTCCTCCTTTCATAGATGGGTGGCACGGTGGCCCAGTGGTTAGCACTGTTGCCTCACAGCAAGAACGGCACTGGTTCTAGTCCTTACCAAGCCAGCCAACGGTTTCCACCGGGTTCCCCGGTTTCCTCTCACCATCCAAAAACATGCAACTTAAGTTAATTGACTAATCCAAATCGGTATCATAGACATGCTCCTAGTAAGTAGTCATCTCAAGAGCAATCACTATCTGTTCATTAGCTACTACAGCAGGGGAGTTCTCCGGGTGAGAGCCCCGGGCTCAAGGATCTATGAGCTCAGGGCTCTCTCCCGGGACAGCATGCCAAACCAGCTTTACAATCAATCATCAGCTAAGTGTGAACTCTTGAAACTAAATTGGCCGTAGTGTATGAGTGTGTGTGAATGAGTGTGTATGGTTGTTTCCAGACACTGGGTTGCAGCTGGAAGGGCATCCGCTGTGTAAAACATATGCTGGATAAGTTAGCGGTTCATTCCACTTTGTCGACCCCTGATAAATAAGAGACTAAGCTGCAGAAAAATGAATGAATGTTTAATTTCTGTACTTGAATACTGTTTGACTTCCTGTTTACTACACTTTATTTTTTGTTCTGTCGTATTTATATGTGCTTGTTATTTATTGTATTTTATTGAGACGCACTACGTAGAAAAAGACTTGATCATCTCAGTCGAAATTCAGATCATACAATTATCTATAACCAAACAATACGTGAAGTGGTCAAACATTTGTGTCCGACCCACTTCCGTGCTTTGCTGCCGACTAAGCCGAAAAGAGAATGAATGAATGAAATTAATCGTTCCCTTAATGTTCATTCATTCATTCATTTTCTTTTCGGCTTAGTCCCTTTTTTAATCTGGGGTCGCCACAGCAGAATGAACCGCCAACTTATCCAGCATATGTTTTTACGCAGCAGATGCCCTTCCAGCTGCAACCCATCCCTGGGAAACATCCATACACTCTCATTCACACACATACACTACGGACAATTTAGCTTACCCAATTCACCTATAGCGCATGTCTTTGGACTTGTGTGGGAAACCGGAGCACCCGGAGGAAACCCACGCCAACACGGGGAGAACATGCAAACTCCACACAGAAATGCCAACTGAGCCAGCCGAGGCTCGAACCAGCGACCTTCTTGCTGTGAGGCGATCGTGCTACCCACTGAGCCACCGTGAGGCACATGTAACATGTAAACATTGAAAAATGGGATACTTTGAAGGTTCAGAAAACATTAAGGAGTAAATTCACGGGATCTTTACCTTGTTTGTTTGATATCTTTAAATCAATCAAAGAGGTTTTAGTCACGACCCACTCATAATCCTTCTAAAGAATCGTGATTACAATATTGACCAAAATGACTGTGATTATGATTTATTTTTCCACAATCTGGCAGCCCTAGTATACAGTGCAGCATTCAGCAAGCTATCATCGTCCCAACAGAGCCAAATAAACACTGAGTCTAATTAAACACAAACAGTAGCTCCCCAATTTTTGTAGCAAGTCTATTTGTTGTCGGAGAGGCATGAACAAACAGAACTGTCACTGGTTTGATGAGGGTTCGTGAGCGCCCAGCATGCATTGCAGCATGAATAATTGATCAAGACAGTTGTGGAGTGAAGTGAAAAAATCGGGAGTGCATCACGTTGCCTCGACTTTGAACTTTTCCCAACAATCCAGTTTTACATTCAGCGTTCGTCGCGATCTAAACTGCAAATGTATAAACGATTGGGGACATTTTAGGAGGGGAAGACCAAACAAAATATGTGCTGTGATTCGTATAATTTTTTTTCTTATAACACCACTATGGCTAACAAATCAGCAGAGCGATGCGCAGGAAATAAGATCCTCTTCAGATGTCTCAGTGTGGCATTCTCCTCGCTTTCACAGCCTGCTCAGCAAACGTTGCCAATTATGTGCAAATTGAACATAACATCTCGCTTTCAGGTTTTCGTGCCAGTGAAATGAGAAAAGAACACTGGAGGTATAAGTGACCCGGCGTTTTCACATTGGTTCACATAAATCTCTGATGATGCATCGATTATGTGACTACGGAAGCGCTAAACTGTGTGCCTGCGAGGCTTATTAAACCATTAACTTAGCATACAGCAAAACAGGAGAGAGGCTGAGATGACAGCTTGGAAACTCATGTTGATGAATCCTATTATGCTAATAAGCAATCAAGGCTAAAATGTTGTGTGTGTGTGTGTGTGTTTTATTATATGAAGAGCAGCCTTAAAAGCCAATTTGCGCAGGCACTTTTAAAAGATAGGATATTAGCCTTGACTTGAGTATCGCAAATCGATAATGTGCAATTTAAGTGCCTGAACATTGATTCATTTTCTTTTCGGCTTAGTCCCTTTATCAATCTGGGGTCGCCACAGCGGAATGAACCACCAACTTATCCAGCATATGCTTTACGCAGCGGATGCCCTTCCAGCTGCAACCCATCACACCCATACACACCTATTACACTCATACACTACGGACAATTTAGCTTACCCAATTTACCTATAGCTCATGTCTTTGGACTGTGGGGGAAACCACCAACTACTCCAGCATATGTTTTATACAGCAGATGCCCTTCCAGCCCTGGGAAACACCCATGCACACTCATTCACACACACACACATACACTACGGCCAATTTCATTCATTCATTCATTTTCATTTCGGCTTAGTCCCTTTATTAATCTGGGGTCGCCACAGCGGAATGAACCGCCAACTTATCCAGCATATGTTTTATACAGCGGATGCCCTTCCAGCCCTGGGAAACACCCATGCACACTCATTCACACGCACACACATACACTACGGCCAATTTAGTTTATTCAATTCACCTATAGCGCATGTGTTTGAACTGTGTGGGAAATCGGAGCACCCGGAGGAAACCCACGCCAACACGGGGAGAACATGCAAACTCTACACAGAAACGTCAACTGACCCAGCCGAGGCTCGAACCAGCGACCTTCTTGCTGTGAGGCGAGAGCGCTACCCACTGCACCACCGTGCTGCCAGTGCCTGAACAATTAACACTAATATTGGAATGAGATTAAATGCATGGTGGTTTTCAACGCAACTAAATACAGTTGAAGTCAAAATTATTCGCCCTCCTGAAACATTTTCATTTTTCTAATATTTCCCAAATGATGTTGAACAGATTCAGGAATTTCTCACAGTATTTCCTATAATATTTTTTCTTCCGGAGAAAGTCTTATTTGCTTTATTTCGGCTAGAATGAAAGCAGGTTTTAATTTTTTTAAAGCCATTTTAAGGTCAATATTATTAGCCCCTTTAAGCAATATTTTCAGATTGTCTACAGAACAAACCACTGTTATACAATGACTTGCCTAATTACCCTAATTAAGCCTTTAAATGTCACTTTCAGCTGAATACTAGTGTCTTGAAGAATATACAGGGGGGCTAATAATTCTGACTTAAGACTTCAATTAATAAAAGCATTTAGGCCAGGGAAATCTAAAAGCTAAACCGAGCATCAGAATTAGGGATTAAAGGTGATTTAAGCCACTTTGAACATGATAGTATATATTAGATTAAAAATGCTGTATTTTTGTGTTGGATATGGCAACTGTGTCTTTGCGTTCTTCCTAAAGGCCCTTCAGTTTTTATCCTTACAAACAAATGACCCCTTGTGGACACTGAAAGAAAGCGCAAATACAAACAACTGGGAGTTCAGACCACAGAAGGACCGAATGTACATAACAGGGGTTTGACAGTTTAATTAAAATGGAGGAAATTAGAGCTAGAAGTCATTGAGTTACGAGCGATGACTTGCTAAATAATGCAGCTACAACACAAATGGTGTCTAGAGAAAAGCATCATGGGAAAGCCAACATCTAATTTATATAAACTGAAGTCGATCAAAACTATTATAATAAAAGACATTAAAAATAGGTCCATTGAATTAGATTTTGGTTTTAGATGAAAAACTTAATAAAATATTGACATTTTCATTCATTAATTTTCCTTCAGCTTAGTCCCTTTATTTATCAGGGGTCACCACAGCGGAATGAACCGACAACTACTCCAGCATATGTTTTATGCAGCAGATGCCCTTCCAGCCCTGGGAAACACGTATGCACACTCATTCACACACACAAATACACTACGGCCAATTTAGTTTATTCAATTCATCTATAGCGCATGTGTTTGGACTGTGGGGAAACCGGAGCACCCGGAGGAAACCCACGCCAACACGGGGAGAACATGCAAACTCCACACAGAAATGCCAGCTGTGACCAGTGACCTTCTTGCTGCTAACCACTGAGCCACCGTGCCACCCTTTTTGACATTTTAAATAACAAAAATGATTTTAAGTAAGGAGTAAATATATGAATTAACACTGATTTTTAATATAATTTCTATTTAAATTTGATGGTTTTGGTCATTTTGTTGTGCTAATATGGAGTAAACCAGGGGTGTCCAAACTTGGTCCTGGAGGGCCGGTGTCCTGCAGATTTTAGCTCCAACTTGCCTCAACACACCTGCAGGGATGTTTCTAGAAAACCTAGTAAGAGGTTAATTAGCTAGCCCAGGTGGGTCTGATTAGGGTTGAAACTAAACTTTGCAGGACACCGGCCCTCCAGGACCGAGTTTGGACACCCCTGGTTTACTCCATATTAGTTTCATTCATTCATTCATTTTCATTTCGGCTTAGTCCCTTTATTAATCTGGGGTCGCCACAGCGGTATGAACCACCAACTTATCCAGCATATGTTTTATGCAGCGGATGCCCTTCCAGCTGCAACCCATCACTGGGAAACATCCACACACACTCATTCACACACATACACTACGGATAATTTAGCCTACCCAATTCACCTGTACCGCATGTCTTTGGACTGTGGGGGAAACCGGAGCACCCGGAGGAAACCCACGCCAACTTGGGGAGAACATGCAAACTCCACACAGAAATGCCAACTGACCCAGCCGAGGCTCGAACCAGCGACCTTTTTGCTGTGAGGCGATTGTGCTACCCACTGCGCCACCGTGCTGCCCTTATTAGTTTCAAGTTTAACTTATTAAAAATTTGAAATATTTCCTTAGCAAACGGCTTTTAAAAAGTAAATTTGATGTTCATTTCAACCAAAGCTTTTACTTATCAAAACTATAAAACTCCAATGGGCGACATAGTGGCTCAGTGGTTAGCACTGTCGCCTCACTGCAAGAAGGTCACTGG
Organism: Danio choprae; assembly: GCA_903798125.1. Classification (NCBI taxonomy): domain Eukaryota; kingdom Metazoa; phylum Chordata; class Actinopteri; order Cypriniformes; family Danionidae; genus Danio; species Danio choprae. The sequence continues at coordinate 184,092 of CAIGQW010032537.1, forward strand.
TTCGAGTCCCAGCTGGGCCAGTTGGCATTTCTGTGTGGAGTTTGCATGTTCTCCCTGTGTTGGCGTGGGTTTCCTCTGGGTGCTCCGGTTTCCCTCAGTCCAAACACATGCGCTATAGGGGAATTGGATAAACTAAATTGCCGTAGTATACGTGTGTGTGAATGTGAGTGTGTATGGGTGTTTCGCAGTACTGGGTTTCAGCTGGAAGGGCATCCGCTGCGTAAAACATATGCTGGATAAGTTGGCGGTTCATTCCGCTGTGGCAACCCCTGATGAATAAAGGGACTAAGCTGATAATAATATCCAAATAGCAATATAAATAGCAATATCCCTGCTAATTTACTCAATTCATATAAATAAATTTAATTAAAATAAATGAAAACTAAATATTAATATTTAAAACAAGCAAAAACTAAAAACAGCTCAGTGTTTTTTCATTTTATTAATAAATATATTAAGTAGGAAAGTTTAAAATGTGGAAAAACCACAAAGTCATGGGAAATATTAAATAACCAATACTAATAACATTAGATTTAGGAAGAAATGTACGATTTAGTCCAGTCTACAAAACAAACAAGGCTTTAAGCGTAAGCCTTTCAATCAAAAGGGGAGCTGTTATGCAAAAATCACTTTCATAAGGGGTTTAAACACAGTTGTGTGGCAGCAGTGTGTGAATATAAGCAGCTTCTTATGGTAAAAATGTAGTAATGTTATTTTTTATAATCACACTTGATAAAAACAGAAATACTTTGATTGACATTCTCCCTTTGTACATATCATCAGAGGGGGAAAGCCCCGCCCACTAGCGACCATCTCTCCCTCATTAGCATAGGAAGTTAGTCCTGTTTTGAATTTGCCACTATGCTGACACACAGGCACTTGTAGCCCCGCCCTCTTTTGAAAAGAGCACAATTTCATTTGAATTTAAAGCGACAGTCACCAAAACGCCACAATTAGGAACAAAGCCTAAAATGGGCAGTTTCAAAGAGTTATAAAACATCGTGTGT
>CAIGQW010032537.1:285098-295475 GCA_903798125.1 Danio choprae
ATATAACTTATTGTAATATAATTATTGTAATAAGCAGTAGTTAATGGACCAATTTCCTTTTAGTAAAGAAGTAATGTATTAAGGTGTGCATTTTAACTTCTTATGCATTAAATACGCGCTTTAAACTTCATCATTGAGGCATGTTGAATTCTTCTTTCATCATTTGCATGTTTCCGAAATGCTTTGTTAGTGATTTGTCTTACCAATAATTTTTTTTAATCTGTTTTATCTATTTTCTGTAAAGCTGCTTCTGACCATAACATGTCCACACTAAATGGTTATACGAGACATGTTTAAGGAATTATATACAAGGAGAGATCTCCACTGAAGTATCATACTTAGAGTGAAAATGTCCTTTATGCATTATAGAGCTCCATCTCATTATAAATACTCAACATTTGTGTACGTCATCGTGTATTGGCTGTGAATGTGCATCTACTGGTGTTTCTATTAACAACCGCATGCTAGATTTTACAGCACAGAACGAGTGCTGATCAATTCTGAAAATGAATAATTCTTTGGCTAATTTTCATTTGATTTCAGTTCGTTTTTCAATGACTGCTGTTAGTTTCCGGGGCTTTTTTATTTGTTGTACATTTTATACGTTGATTTCAGTTGACAACACTGGTTTTTGACCAATAGTATTACTAAAATAAAGTAGTAAGAATCATTTCTGAATTATTGGCATTGACATTATAATCGTTACTCAGATCGACAAGTTTATACACTCGAAAAAATGACATTTGCTGTTTGTTCAACCTACTTATTTAAAATAAGCTTGAAACAACACAATTTAATTACAACAACTTAATAGTTTTATGTTCAAACTACTTACATGTGTAAAAACTAGTAAGTTAACTTAATTCCTTCATTTTGTCCCAACACAAATCGATTGTGTTTAACCCAGCATTTTTTATTATGTGTATGAAGCTAGTGAAATAAGGGAACACAACTCTGTTGACTTTGTCAATCGTTCCTCCGCTTGTTGACACTCAGCTGCAGTTTGACGCTCATAATCAATATTCATGCTTTTAATTTGCGACCCAGGCGCCAGTTAGCATGTTGTTTAGCTTTTATACTGTTCTCCTGCGATTGTAAACAATTCCAAGCATCGCATCTTGCTCTCTCTGAAACACTCCCACCGTTTGTCATGGCCGATGTGGATGGTGAAAAAAAAAAAACCCCCACACAAACACACAGTGTGTACTTTAGAGCCGGTTACAGCTGCAAGCAGTGAAATCTGGATTGTGTTAGCCCATGCACTGTGATTTATAAATTGTTTCTCAGGCCATAAATTCCCACTATAATTGCACTCCAATCCCCCTTCCACTCTCCTCACTCTTTCTCTCCCCCCTTTCTTTTCCCTCTCCGTCTTTCACTCCTGTGCTTTCAGACGCGCTCCACTGGTACGTGGTCCGGCACTAATTGTTTGCAGGAGGGAACTGGTTTGACAAGGCAGAAAGTTTGTGAAATTAGGCAGGGCATTGTGAGTCAGGTATGGTGTGTCATGCCTCTATATCGCCCCCCCTGGACTATTATTATTGCACAATAGCGCTTGTAAACGCTCTAAAGGTAACGCATCAGTCATTTAGTGCAATTTTCGCAAAAATCTGCATGACTTCTACTAATGCATTTAATTGCTTTGGGATTTTTTTTCTCAGTACACTAAAATACATTCTTGCTGCCGTCATTTTTTGAGTTAAATCTAATAAACTTTTGTACTTGCTTCAATTAAACAGACTAAAAATATTAAGTTAAGCTTTGTATAACGCAGAAAATTGAGTTGAACTTTGATTTACTTTTTAAAATAAGTAAAAGTAACTTAACTTTGTTGTCATGACTTTTTGCGATGAATGACTTTTGTATTTCTTAACTTACATCAGTCAAACTGACTTAAAATATTAAGATAAGCTTTGTATAACTCAGGAAAATTGAGTTGAAACTTGATTTACTTAAATAAGTTGAAGTAACTTAAAAACCTTTGTTGTCATGACCTTTTGCAGTGTATGACTTTTATATTTATCTACACTTACAGCATTCAAACTGACTAAAATATATTAAGTTAAGCTTTGTATAACACTGAAAATTGAGTTGAAACTTGATTTACTTTTTACAATTAAAGTAACTTAAAAACATTTGTTGTCATCTCAACTTGCATCAATCAAACTGACTTAAAATATTAAGTTAAGCTTTATATAACTCAGGAAAATTGAGTTGAAACTTGATTTACTTCTTAAATAAGTTGAAGTAACTTAACTTTGTTGTCATGACCTTTTGCAGTGTATGACTTTTGTGTTTATCTTAACTTATATCAGTCAAACTGACTAAAAAATATTAAGTTAAGCTTTGTATAACAGTGAACATTTAGTTGAAACTTGATTTACTACTTAAATAAGTTGAAGTAACTTAAAAACCTTTGTTGTCATGACTTTTTGCAATGTATGACTTGCATTTCTCTCAACATACATTAATAAAACTGATAAAAAATACTATTACGCTTTGTATAACTCAGGAAAATTTAGTTGAAACTTGATTTATTTAAGTTAAAGTAACTTGAAACTTTGTTGTCATGATTTTTCACAGGGACTTTTGTATTTATCTCAACATTCATAAAACTGATAAAAAAAATACTGTTACGCTTTGTATAACTCAGAAAGTTGAGTTATTGAGTATTGATTTACTTGTTAAAGTAACTTAAAGACATTTGTTGTCATGGCTTTATATAACTCAACAATTTAGTTGAACGCTGATTTTCTTTTTAAAATAAGTTGAAGTCACTTAAAAACATTTGTTGGTTGTCAGTGCACGTTTTCACTTTGATTGATGCAAGTTAAGATAAATATAAATGTCATACAGTGCAAACAATCATGATGTCATGTTTACTTTATTTTAATAAGTAAATCAGGTTTCAACTCATTTTTTTGAGTTACACCAAGCTTAACTTATATTTTTAGTCAGTTTGACTAATGTAAGTAGAGATAAATAGATAAGTGATGAGAACTTAGCTCCCCCCTTAGGCCTCTCTGTGGTAGATTCAAGGTTTATCCCTCATAGCCAAGAGGTTATAAAATAAAATAACTTGCGTTTATTTGTTGTGCCTGGAGTTAGGTCTCCATATGGAGGAAGGCTTGTCAACAAATCCACTTTAAGCTAACAAAACTGCAGCGGTTGGTGTGTAAAGGTTTCCAGTTCTGTTGCAATCTGCACAGATTTTTTTTTTTAAAGACGCCAGTTAGACTTGTTGTGCATTAGCAGGAGGGGTATATTGGGGAAAGGGGTGAAGTTTGAGTTGGTGTGTGTGCACATGTGCGGGTGTGTGTGTGAGAGAGATGGGGGGAGGTAGTCTACAAAGTGAACACAATAAGCTCTTTGTCTTCATTATGCACTCAGCATTTGAGGAAGGGAAGGTTTCTTTATTTGACTCTGTCTTCTGCTGTCTTTAAAGGGTTCACATGAAAAATAAAAATGATCACGTATTCTCCCTCATGTGGTTTTATAGGTTAAGTTCACCCAAACATGAACGTTTCTTAATTCGGTTGTACACAAAAAGAGGATATTTTAATAGCTTCTTAGTTTTATTTTAGGATTGCTTTTATTTGATGATTCGTTTTAAATGGTTCTACATTGCTTTTATCAATTGTAATAATAATAATAATAATATAAAAAGTAATAATAAATAATAATGATAACAATATAATAATAATTAATAATAATAATAATAAAATGTAAAATAATATTAACAAAATTAAAAATAATAAAAATTGTAATAATTAATAAAATGAATAATAATAATTATAATAAGTAATAAAAATAAAATGTAAAATAATAGTAATAATAATAATAATAACAAATAAAAAATCATTCAAATGGTAATTAAAATAAATAAATTAAATAATAAAAAAATTGTAATAATTAAAAAAATAATAATAATAATAATAATAATAATAATAATAACCAAATAAAAATAATAAAATTTGTAATTACAATAAATAAATAATAAATAAAAATTGTAATAATTGAAAAATAAATAATAATAATAATAATAATAATAAAGAATAATTAAATAATAAATAAATAAATATAATAATAAATATAAATAATTATATTGTATTGTTTGACATCAATTTGTTTTATTTGTGCGCTTTTTTCTCCTCTATTGTGTACTGTGAGCTTTGAAAGCAACTTTTAAAGGCACTATACAAAATAAATGTATTATTATTATTATTATTATTATTATTATATACTGAAGTACATTGGAAACCTGTAACCACTGACTTCCATAGTAGGAAGAAAATACTATGGCCATCAGCATTTTTCAGTACATCTTCTTTTGTGTTCGACATGAAATAAAAAACTCAAATAGGTTTTGAAAAAGTGAAGCATGAGTACAGAGTTTATATTATTTTTAGGCGTACTGTCCCTTTAAGGCTAATGCACTCACCTTTAAGTAAAAATATTCAAATACTTGCAGGTCTGCATTGTTGTCAGTCACATTACTAGTGCAAAATATATAGTTATTATTGTATATAGATGACAATAGCATTGACCTTTGCCCTATAAAATGGCTTTTGTTATCCCTCTTGACTGCTTGCGGGTTAACAAGCCCAGACTGTTCATCATAAACCTGGGTAAAGTTGGGATTGCAATGTTGTAACCAGATACCGAAATACTGGAAACCACATAACTGACTTGTAATTGACTTTAAGGAGGGTGGCTGCATTTCGCCTTTGCAGGAAAACAGAACTCCCAACAGACGGCTTATTGCTTTCTCGTGGTCGTAATTATGTGTTGGGTTTTATTTGACCTACTGTTTTGTCTTGCGCCACAATAGCGCTCTTATTCCTCATGTTGTCAAGGGTTTTTTTTGCTGCTGTTTTGTGCTTAAGTAATAGATGTGTTATTATGCATGTTTAGGCTTCTGTCAGGGATCCGATTTTCTTGTTGTGAATAATTGCTGAAGCTTTTATCACGATATACGGTATTATCATGATATTGCCCTAAGCTCAAATAAAAAAAAAAATTGGTTGATCCCAGTTGTAAGAGCAGCAAATAATAACTTGACTTCTAGTTGATCATTTGGAAAAGTGGCAGAAGGTGGCATTTTCCGATGAATCATCTGGTGAACTGCATCCCAATCATCAATAATACTGCAGAAAACCTACTGGAACCCGCATGATTCTCACAGCAATCAGTCAAGTTTGGTGAAGGAAAAATCATGGTTTGGGGTTACATTCAGTATGGGGGCGTGCGAGAGATCTGCAGAGTGGATGGCAACGTCATCAGCCTGAGGTATCAAGGCATTTGTGCTGCCCATTACATTACAAACCACAGGAGAGGGCAAATTCTTCAGCAGGATAGCAGCGTTCCTTCTCATACTTCAGCCTCCACATCAAAGCTCCTGAAAGCAAAGAAGGTCAAGGTGCTCCAGGATTGGCCAGCCCAGTCACCAGACATGAACATTATTGAGCACATCTGGGGTAAGATGGAGGAGGCATTTAAGATGAATTCAAAGAATCTTGATGAACTCTGGGAGTCCTGCAGGAACGCTTTCTTTGCCATTACAGATGACTTTATTAATAAGTGATTTGAGTCATTGCAGAGATGTGTGGAGGCAGTCCTCCAAGCTCATACACAATATTCATTCTGTTCCCACTGCACCATGACTTTATATTCTATACTGCACATTATTTCTGTTCAGTGACAAGACATCTGTCTAAGCAAAGTCAGACCTTACTGTCCTAATTAAATAATTAAAAATCAAGGCATGATCATATTTGATTGTGGTAAAATAAGCGTAATCTAGAGGCCTTTGCCCTTCATATAAGCCACTGCTGATACCAAATGATCAATTAGAAGTCAAGTTATTATTTGTTGTTTCTAAAACTTGGATAGGCGACAAGACTTTTGTCAGGTAGTGTATAGTTGCATGTGAAAGTTACAACTTAATTTATTCAATTATTTATCACTTTTTAAATGCATTATTAGGCATAGGGCTGGGCGATTATGGCAAAAATGCAATTTTGATCATTATTTTCCATATTGAACAATGACGATCTATATTTCTATATAAGTTGTTAATGCTTCCAGATTTACGAGTACCCCCACAATGACTGAAGCCACAAAAATTAGATGGTCCATTAAATAGCATTACATATTTTCGGCCAATAGATGTTTGGTGGCCGTAAATTCGATACGTCTCTAATATAAACACACTTTTAGATTCCCATTGTTGTACATGTCTGCTGTGTTACAGGCTCTTACATCAATATAGAGTATTAAAAAAAGTCCAGAGCTTACTTTATCACGATTCGATATAATATCGTTTATCGGCCCAGCCCTAATTAGGCATTAACAAAGAAATTAACAATTCCTATGATTAATAAACGCTTTTGTAGTTGTCATTACGTTGACTTTAGTTCAATTATCTGATGTTAACAAATGAAAGCTTTCTATAAAGTGTTAATGAACCAAAGGTCTATAAATATTCACAGAAATATCAATGTCATAGGCTAGATAAACATATAAAGACTCTTCAAGCATTTGCTGCTGTGATGAACAACCACTAATACAAAAATCTGGCCTACAATAGGCCTAATAGACAGTCTAAATGTTTAAATAATAAATAATTATTCACTGTATTTTATAATGCTCACATTATTGCACATCATAGATATATTGAATGATCGAATATCAGCGTATGTCAAATAAAAAAAAAAGGTGTCTCCCAAAGGTGGTTCCCTTTTTTTCCCCTCCTTCTTTTTTTTTTTTGTCCTCTGCAGTCGGACGGTCGCTGAATGCAAACTGGTCCCTAAATGGGCTGCATTGCCATGGAAAGCCGTGGTCTCCGGATGGCTGACCTCTGAACCAGTTCTTTAAGTAGGCAGTGAATGGAGGGAGTCGTGTTATCAGTGAGGTCACAATAGTCTCCATGGGAACTCGGAGAGCAACTGTCAGTCATGAGTCTTTCCTGAAGCCCGGTTCTGTGTGGAAGCCACTGGTTCGATGAAAAGAGCCACTTTAATGCGGCTAATGTAGGCAGGTCAGCAGCGCCACTCAAATACACCAACCAAACACACTTGCTCTCGGAGTGGAGTTTTAAGTGAAGACGTTTTGGAGGTTTTAAATTCAGTATTAATAGTAGTTTTTGGTCATACTTTATCTTAAAGGTCCCATAATATTAAAATAAAGTTAGTTTTAAGGATATCTATTAGCTAGTGTGCTTTAAAACTGTGACAAATTTTACGTTTAGAAAATATAAAACTGATTAACTTGTCTGCCACTTCAACGATTTCACTTCATAGTTCAGTTTCTCATCAAATCTTCTGACCAATCAAATGCTCTCTAGTGTCTGACATGCCCCGCCCCCTTCTCATTTGCTTTTCATTTGATGCGCTTGAGCTCAACCACTCACTGGCAGAGCTGTGATTAAAAAGGAAGCGCTCTATGCTTTTTTTAAAGGGGAGGAGCTACTCTATGCCCCGCCCTCTCTTAGTGTTTCAGTTCACTTTACGTCAGACATCGTATAAAAACTGCACATTTCAAAGCACTTCACGGGTACAATTCTCGTTATTAATAGAGACTTGTAACTCAAACTCCTCATTTGCTGCTTATTAATAGATATTAATGTAGTAGTTGAGTTATTGAGTAGATTTAGGGATGTAGAATAAGATCATACTTAAGTACTAATAAATAGCCAATATCTTAATAATAGGCAGATAATAAGCCATTTAATAGTGAGAATTGGTCCTTTAATACTTTGGTATTTTGTATTGGTACTTTGGTATTTAAAAGTGTTACCAATGTTTCTTGTGATATTTATTTTTTAAATATGGCTTTATTGTGACGTCTGTTGTAAATGCATGTTTTCTTCACTGTTTTCAGAAAGTCAACATGTTTAAAGCATTATTTAAGTAAAAAGAAAATACTTTTTTTTTTAAATGACACTTAATTAAATGATACTTAAATAAATAATACTTAAATAGCTTCAGAAATTGGCAAATTCAAAGTGATTTTGCTCATTTCAAATAACAGTAATAATACGCTTGGCCTTTACTGAATTATATTGTGAATCTTTTCCTCAAAAGTGTTTTTATTGAATATGTTTGATATGAAACATGCAGAACAAATAGCTTTTCACTTTAGACAACAAGCAAACTAGTGTTTCACGATACTGGAATTCGATAGCAATCGGTACAGACATTTTTAAAACGTCCATTTCCCGCTAACATTTGAGCGCTGTTGAGTGTTCTTGAACAGCGCTGATTTGCCATTGTGTTCACGTGCTCAACAGAAATGACTGTGATTGGCCGTGAAGGTCATCAGTTCACCGAACTCACCGCTGTTTACAGAGTGTAAACACAGATTACACTGGAGCGTTTTAATGCCGTGAAGATCAGTCGATTCATCAGCGTATGTCAGCTCATAAACAGACCAGCTGATCTTCGCCGATATATATACAGTGCTCAGCATATAGGAGTACACCCCATTTAGAAAATGAATACGTTTCTCCATTTCTTAGTGAATATGGGTCATATATATTGGTGCATTTGAACAAAACAGATTTATTAAACTGATATATTTATTAAAGTAATATTTTAGTCACAGAACATCTTTAGAAATGGACAGAAATACATTTAAATTCATGCAAAATACTGCAAAAAAGAGTGCACATATATATATAGTGTATATATATGTGCATGTGTGCATACACACATATATATATATATATATTGTGAGGCATCCTATAGAAAATATTAATTTAAGTGAGAGATGTGTGGGAGGTGTACTCATATATGCTGAGCACTGTATGTATATATACACTATATGTATATGTACTGTGCACTATATGTACTGTGTATATATATATATATATATATAGTGAATTTTTAATAAATAATTATATTTTTCCCTTGTTAAATGACTTGGCAGATTGTATTCAATTCAATTATATTTCATTTAATTTAATTTTACATTAATTTATTACTTAAATAAATGAATCATATTGTCTGCTTTAAAATGTGCTTAATGAAACTATGATAATTAAATATATAAATATATATAATCTCTGTTTTAGTGATGGTTTTAAGTGCCTTTTTTTATAAATGTATATTACAGGTAATTTTAATGCAAACAATATTTGATAAGACTTTACAATAAAACCTCATTTGTCAACATTCCTTAACATAAACTAACAAAAAACTGCATTTTTACAACCTTTAATGATGGTTTCAGTGCGTTAATGTTAACTTTTGACCTGAAATATGTATTACTTATTAACTTTAAGATGAATAAATGCTGTGTTGTTCACCGTTAGCTCATGTTAACTAATATCAATAGCTGTTTAACGTGAATTCAATTGATTTTATTCCTGTTTACAAGCTTTTGCTCCAATTCCTGAAAGGAAAGTGGGCGTCTGCTGGTTTATTTGTACCTGAATGTTCCCAGATGATTGTTGAATTACCTCCTAATGTGATCGGCCAGTGAATAGCGGATTTGTTGGTTGAAATACCGCACTGCGACTGCTTATTGTTTCTGTAATAAGATAAGACTCCTTTAACAAGTATAATCTCCGACATTAGACTTCATAATTGCTGCATTTGTGTTTGTTATTTTGCGTATGAATGTTCATTGTTCAGATGGAAAGCCTCATATGTTTGCGGTCAGGAATCCCTGCCCGTTCCAACGCAAACTCATTAGTAATTAGCACAGATAGGGGTGTCGTTTGCCTATGAATTGTTTACTTAATTATGGGAAAGTCTGTGTGCTCTTAAAGGCACAATGGCGGCCTGTGGTGATGCAGGGCTGGAAACGGCTCCTCTATTGTTTGTTGATTGTGACGGCAGCGAGAGGTGTTAATAAATGCTGTTAATGAATGAGTCAGGTGAAGACTGAGCCACAGCTCTGCCCTGTAGACAAACACACACACTAATCCACAGTCTATTGTCTGCTCAACTGCTCAGATGCGCAGCTCCAGTCTGACCTTACTGTGCTTTATGTACCATACTTGCAGAAAGGGTGCGTGCGTGCGTATTTGTGTTGTGTCAGTGTGTTAGATTGTGTGTATGTATGAATGTCTGTGTGTGAAGGTGTCTGTGTGTTAGTTTTTTTTGTTTGTTTGTTTGTTTGTTTGTTTGTTTGTTTGTTTGTTTTTGTGTGTGTATCAAAATGTGTGTGTGTGTGTGTTTTAGATTGTTTGTGTGTATGTATTTGTGTTAGATTCTGTGTGTGTTTTTCTCTTAGATTGTGTGTTATATTGTGTAGGGGTGGGTGTGTGTAAAATTGTGTTTGTGTGTCTTTGTTTTTTGTGTTAGGTTGTGTGTGTTTGGGTGTCTTAGATTGTGTGTATGTGTTTGTATTTGTGTCTCTTAGATTGTGTGT
>CAIGQW010032537.1:306224-320772 GCA_903798125.1 Danio choprae
TGTGTGTGTGTGTGTGTGTGTGTGTGTGTGTGTGTGTGTGTGTGTGTTCAGAAATACACTGTAAAAATATCCATATTTTAAGTTTTTTGTATTTTGTGATTTATGTTTTCATTAATTTGTATTTTTCTTTGTTTATTCATGCTTTTTAATCACATTATGATCTATATTGATAACTTTTAACCTTAAAAAGTTGTCAAAAGTAACTTTTATGAGCATTTTTAATAGTTTAAAGTGCTATATTGTCTGGGTTGGTGTTGTAAAAGCCTTATAATAAACTGCCAGTACATTTTCTGTTATTTTACAGACCCATTTCTCTATATATAATTATTTCTTGTACGTTATATTATTTAAAACGACTAAAATGTCAATAAAAGTCACTTTGTTAAACTGCAGAGTTGATTTTTCAGCATCAAAAGTCGACAGAGCAGAGATCGACATCCCATAATGCAGTTCACAACCGGTAATAAACTGAAAACGCTAAATATGGAAACTTAGCTGATATTTGTTACAGTGTAGGGTGTCAAATCAGGAATTGTGGATCGGTATGTTGGCCTGTCGGGTGTAATGTGCGACTGACTCTGTGGCAAACGTTTATTTAGGCAACGCTAAAACTTGAATTTCAACACAGGTTAAAGGTGGAAACTCAAAAAACTGGTTTTAGAGACTGTTTGTTTAGGCAAGACAAAAACCTCCTACTTCACCTGTTTATCCTTGTGGAGACTCTACATTTAGAGTTCATCGATGTGGCAGATGCTTTCATGGTAATAAGTTACAAAGGAGGAAAATAGTTGAAATGAAGCCACAAAAGTTAGAGGAAAAAATATTTATTTGTTTATTATTTATTTATTTATTTGTTTGTTTATTTATTTGTATTCATCTGTATTTATTTTTATTTATTAATTAATTTATTTTATTCACTTATTTATTTTTTTAATTAAATTATTATTTTTATTTATTTTTTTTTATTTGTTCATTTATTTTTTTATTTTTCATTTATTTATTTTTATTTGTTTATTTATTTATTTTTTAAATTTGTTTATTTTTCTTTTTTTTCTTTTTTCTTTATTTTTTTTCTTTATTTTTTTTCTTTGTTTATTTTTTTCTGTATCATTTATTTATTTTTATTTATTTATTTTTATTTGTTTATTCATTTATTTTTTTCATTTGTTTATTTTTATTTATTTATTTTTATTTGTTTATTTACTTATTTTTTTCATTTGTTTATTTTTGTTTATTTATTTTTATTTGTTTATTTGTTTTTTTCTTTTTCATTCATTTATTTTTATTTATTTTTATTCATGAATTTATTTTTATTTATTTGCTTATTTATTTATTTCCCCAAGTGATGTTTAACAGAGCAAGGACATTTTCACAGCATTTCTTATCATTTTGCCAACTTATCCAGCATGTTTTACGCAGCGAATCCCCTTCCAGCTGCAACCCAGTACTGGGAAACACCCATACACTTTCACATTCACACACACTCGTACACTACAGCCAATTTAGTTTATTCAATTCCCCTATAGCGCATGTGTTTGGACTGTGGGGGAAACCGGAGCACCCGGAGGAAACCCACGCCAACACGGGGAGAACAGGCAAACTCCACACAGAAATGCCAACTGACCCAGCCGGTGCTCAAACCAGCGACCTTCTTGCTGTAAGGCGACAGTGCTAACCACTGAGCCACTGTACACGCCCCTTTATTATTTCAAAATGATAATAAAAAGTAATAAGGTATTAAAGAATAAGCTGTAGGATGTGTTGTTGATTCCTATTAAAGTTGAAATCTTTTATCCCCTGCAGTATCTCCAAATGAAATGGCCTCTTCTTGATGTTCCTGGATCGGCGGCCCTTAAAGACTCCAGATCCCCCACACCAGGACACTTAGTAAGTCTTCATTATTTTTTGCTGCGTAGTTTGCAATGCAACACAAATAGGTCATATGATGAGTTGGGGAAAGAGGAACCGTTTTGAATTTACTCCATTGTTGTGCTCGTGTCCTTAGGATATGAGTTCTTCGAAATTGTAAATGGATCATATTTGTGGAGTCATTGCAAAGTTGAACCGTAATAGAGTCAAAGTTTATCATCTGCGTGTGTTTATGAGGCCTGTGACTGTGTGAGGGTTTCAAGAGGGTGTTTTTCAAGGCACAAAATAAGCATAACATTTATAGCTGTAAATAATTAATTGTATTTAGTTATTTACACAATGACATTTGACTATTTACATTTGACCATTAAGTTTCTGTCTGCTGGATACTTAAAAAACATAAAGCACTGTTCATTTCACATGTGTCGTGCTCTGTTGTGCTTGTGATTAGTTTATTGTATTTTATGGCTGTATAAAATCATCACAAACATTATAAAATCATTCAGTCTTTCCAAATGGAGCAGTTTAAGTCATCTGATGAAATGGTATTCATACCGCAACACACAGTGCTCAGCATATAGGAGTACACCCCATTTAGAAAATGATTGTTTCTCCATTTCTCAGTGAATATGGGTCATATATATTGGTGCATTTGAACAAAACAGATTTATTAAACTGATATATTTATTAAAGTAATATTTTAGTCACAGAACATCTTTAGAAATGGACAGAAATACATTTAAATTCATGCAAAATACTGCAAAACAACATTATGAACTGCAAAATTTCAGCAAAATTGTAAATATTTTTAGTTTCTCTTGATTTTTGCTGTTTTTGAAAATGTTATTTAATATTTTTCCCTAACATATACATTTGGGCGACTAATTTGTGACCCATTATTGTAAGTTATTTTGTTATATGAGCTCCAGATTTGGCTTCAGTACTGACTAAACTAATGTATCTGCACAAATATAATATTGTAAAGCAGCATATAGAAAATATTTATTTAAATGAGAGATGTGTGGGGGGTGTACTCGTATATGCTGAGCGCTGTATGTATTGCTGATACACAAAATATTGCAATGTCAGTTTTTTTCTATTATCATGCACTCCTGTATTATACCATCAACAAAAACCAGCAGACTGAGGAACTTTCCCCAGAGCTGTCTCCCTGCCCCCCCCCCCCATACACCCCCACACTCTCCAAATAACTTACACTCCCCATAAACACTGCATTATTTATTATTTAATATTTGCACAATTAAAATTGCACATATTCATCGCAGTACGTTGCACTAATTCATCTTGAATAGTACATACCCACTGCACATATACATTTGTAATTATGTTCATATCTATCTGCATACCTCTGATTATTAATAGCAACCTGTTCATATATTTATCTATTGTAAATCTCTGTTCATAGTTAATACAACCTGTATGTAATGTTCATAGTACATCCATCTGTAAATATCACCATAGTTTTTCTATTATTGCACGTTATAACTTACACCTATATCCTGCGCTTGCTGCTATTGCACTCCTGGTTAGACCTAAACTGCATTTCGTTGCCTTGTACTTGTACATGTGTAATGACAATAAAGTTTAACCTAATCAAATAATAATTAAGTAATATTTTACAATAAGGTAAATAATGCATTTACTAGCATGAACAAACAATAAACAGTACATTTATTACAGTATCTGTTTTTTTGTGCATTAAATATGATTTTTTATTCTTTTTTTAATCATTTTTAAACCGATTTTAATAATTTTTCAAAGCAGTTTTAATTATTTTTAAACCGGTTTTAATTATTTTAAACCAGTTTTAATTATTTTTAAACTGGTTTTAATAATTTTAAACCGGTTTTAATTATTTTTAAACAGGTTTTAATCATTTTTAAACCGGTTTTAATCATTTTAAACTGGTTTAAATTATTTTTAAACTGGTTTAAATTATTTTTAAACCGGTTTTAATTATTTTTAAATCGGTTTTAATTATTTTTAAATCGGTTTTAATCATTTTTAAACCGGCTTTAATAATTTTTAAAGCGGTTTTAATCATTTTTAAAGCGGTTTTAATCATTTTTAAAGCAGTTTTAATCATTTTAAACCGGTTTTAATCATTTTTAAAGTGGTTTTAATTATTTTAAACCGGTTTTAATCATTTTTAAAGTGGTTTTAATTATTTTTAAAGCAGTTTTAATCATTTTAAATCGGTTTTAATCATTTTTAAAGCAGTTTTAATCATTTTAAACCGGTTTTAATCATTTTTAAAGTGGTTTTAATTATTTTTAAAGCAGTTTTAATCATTTTAAACCGGTTTTAATCATTTTAAAAAAAGCAGTTTTAATCATTTTTAAAGCGGTTTTAATAATTTTTAAAGCGGTTTTAATCATTTTTAAAGCAGTTTTAATCATTTTTAAAGCAGTTTTAATAATTTTTAAAGCGGTTTTAATCATTTTAAACCGGTTTTAATCATTTTTAAAGCAGTTTTAATCATTTTTAAAGCAGTTTTAATCATTTTTAAAGCAGTTTTAATCATTTTAAAGTGGTTTTAATCATTTTAAACCGGTTTTAATCATTTTTAAACCGGTTTTAATCATTTTTAAAGCAGTTTTAATCATTTTTAAAGCGGTTTTAATCATTTTAAACCGGTTTTAATCATTTTTAAAGCAGTTTTAATCATTTTTAAAGCGGTTTTAATAATTTTAAACCGGTTTTAATCATTTTAAAAGGAGTTTTAATCATTTTTAAACCGGTTTTAATCATCTTTAAAGCGGTTTTAATCAGTTTTTAACCAGTTTTAATCAATCATTTGTTGTAGTTTTTTCTTTTACACTAATTGTGTGATTATTTTCTTGTTTATGTAAAGCACTTTAAATCACCGTTGTGCATGAAATGTCCTATATAAATTAACTCGCCTAATATTAACAAGCACAGCTTTGTATTTTAATAATGCGTTAGTAAATATTAAGACTGATATCAGCTACGGTGTACAAGTATGGTTCATTTTTAGTTGAATAAAAATATAATATAAATATATTAACTAATGGAACCTTATGGTAAAGTGTGACCAATAATTTAAATATTTAAATTAGGATTTGAGTAACACTTCTTTTAATGAGTGGCTTATTACCTGCCTATTAATAAGATATTGGCTATTTATTAGTACTTCCCTAATTCTACCCAATACCTAAACTAACTACCACCTTAAAGGGATAGGTCATGCTAAAATGGAGATTTACTAATTATTTACACACTTCCAAACCTTTACAAGTTTCTTTCTTCTGTTGAACACAAAAGAAGATATTTTGAAGAAAGCTGGAAACAATAGCAGACCTAGTAGACTTGCATAGCAGGAAAAACAAATACTGTGGAAGTCAATGGTCACAGGCTTTCAGCATTTTTCAAAATATCTTCTTTTGTGTTTACCATAACATTCATAACAAAAAAGGGTGAGTAAATAATGACAGAATATTTTTTTTTTCTGTGAACTATGCCTTTATTAGTTATTAATAAGCATTAAATTGGAGTTGATTTAGCTAAAAGTCTTAGTTAGTGGTTTGATAATACCCTGAATTCTACCTTAAAATAAAGTATGAACAAGATTTAGTTTAACTCAAGTCTTGTGTAACTTCTTTTGCACTGAACAACCTGACATATATTTGCCCACACAAGTGCAGGACTAGCTTTTAGCGAAGCCTGGATTAGGCCGAGGGCTTACGCTTGTCGTTCCAAGTGTCAACAATCAACAGAGTTATTTTCCTGCCCGTCCACCCCCTCCGGCCACTCAAACGACCCAACTTTTGACCTGCTTCACCCTTTCCAGACACCACGGCGGAGAACCTCAGGAATGCTCGCTCCAAATGGCAGCTAATCCATTCCGGAGACACTTTTTTTTCACCACCAAACATGGAGGTTGTCAGATTATAACGACGGAGGTTTTGCCGTTCTGACAAAGTGATCAGCGACTGTGGTCCAAGCCAGAAGATTAGTGCGTTTGCCCAAGAGATCCCCTAAAAGACCTTTGGGTCAGTGTCGTCTAAACCAGAATCCAATTTAAAGTTCTCAGGCTGAAGATTACGGGGAGCTGATAACACTGGCTCTGTTGTGTCTGACGGTTTTGTCTTTATTTGCTTAGCATGTGCTTCATAAAGCGCCTATTATCATGCTCAATCCAATTATGCGGAGATGAGTTGGCCATTGACGCCTGCTGATGTTGACTTTGCGTTAGCGCTCAGTGTTGTAGAATAGGATTATGACGGTATCAGTAAGTACTAGGGCTGCCCAATATATCGTTTCAGCATCGATATTGCAGTGTGCGCATCCGCAATGGTCACAACGCAAGATATGCAATGCTGAGTCTGAATTATAGTTGAGCTGCAGAACACTAGTGATTTATAAAGTCACTGTTAAGTTTAACCATAATAGAGTGAAGGTTTATCATTTGCATGGGATTTTAAGGCCTGAGCGAGCATTTCAGGAGAGTTTAAAACATTTGGGGACAAACAATGATCATGTTTGGAGGTTTTTTTGTCTTTTTTTTAGTCCATTCATTCATTCATTCATTCATTTTCTTTTCGGCTTAATCCCTTTATTAATCTGGGGTCGCCACAGCGGAATGAACCGCCAACTTATCCAGCATATGTTTTACGCAGCGGATGCCCTTCCAGCTGCAACCCATCACTGGGAAACATCCACACACACACTCATTCACACACATACACTACAGACAATTTAGCTTACCCAATTCACCTGTACCGCATGTCTTTGGACTTGTGAGGGAAACCGGAGCACCCGGAGGAAACCCACGCCAACACGGGGAGAACATGCAAACTCCACACAGAAATGCCAACTGACTCAGCCGAGGCTCGAACCAGCGACCTTCTTGCTGTGAGGCGAGAGCGCTACCCACTGCTCCACCGCCCCCCTCACTTAAATTTGTAAAAACTATTAAGTTAACTTAATTCGTTAACTCGATCGTGCTACCCACTGCGCCACCGTGCAGCCTGTTTCTAGTCCAAATATCTACATTTCAAAGCGAAAGCAAGATCATTTGACTTGCCCTAATGGCTGATCATGTGGCTCGTTTTAAGGAAAAACTCTTCATTTTGAGTTATTTCTCCTGAAGGTGAAAATAATACAATATTTTTACTTGATCTACATTAAAAAATCGATATTTGGACTAGAAACGAGACAATGCAAAGTAAGATAATCATTTTTTGCATTGTTATTACTGCACCAGAGTAATGTTAGACTCCCCAGAAAACTGCCCAAATAGAGCTTAGTCCCTTTATTAATCTGGGGTCGCCACAGCAGAATGAACCGCCAACTTATCCAGCATATTTTTTACGCAGCAGATGCTCTTCCAACCGCAAACCATCACTGGGAAACATCCATACACACTCATCCACACACATACACTATGGACAATTTAGCTTACCCAATTCACCTGCAAACTCCACACAGAAATTCCAACTGACCCAGCTGAGGCTCGAACCAGCGACCTTCTTGCTGTGAGGCGATTGTGCTACCCACTGCGCCCGACTAAAATCATAATTGAACTAAACAAAAATCGAATTAAGACATGTGGAGTATTCCTATTTTAGTGGCAGTACAGACATGTAAACACAGCAATCAAACTATTATCGTCATTTAGGAATTTTCGCCACATATTGTGACAGGATAGCCCATACACACACGGCTGTTCGGGACTATTCTCTGCACCTACCGAGTCAGTAAAGGACCACAGACACCCGCGTGGCATGTTAAAGTAAAAGTAACATTAATCGGAACTGTGTGGCTCTTAAAAAGACAGCGCGCTATATTCCTGCTGCCGACTGAAAGACAAGAGAGAAGACAAGGACAAAAATCACTCACTGCCCACTACTCGCAGGACTTTTGTAGCTTTAATAAGAAACAAATCAAGTTTAATTCTTACAGTTTTAGCATTTTTTTTCTATTGTATTTTTTTCCCCCCATAATTTTGAGCACTTTTTGCTTACTTCGTCCCAATCCGCTTCGGAATTGATGATCTTTGAAATTTACACAGAATAAAAACCCTTATAAAACTAATATAAAACAATAATAATACATACATACAGGGCTCAACAATAGGGACTGCCCGATGGCCCGGGGCCAGCGTGCGAGACGTTCGGGACATCGTTCGGCATCCGATGTGTAAAACATATGCTGGATAAGTTGGCGGTTCATTCCGCTGTGGTGACTCCTGATTAATAAAGGGACTAAGCCGAGAAGAAAATGAATGAATGTATGAATAATCGAGATTAGGATTTTTCCCATAATCGAGCAGCCATAATATCTAATTATATGTAGTCTTTATACATGCTTATAAGGCCCTGGGACGTACATGATCAATGCTTATGTCTGGTATTTAAGTTGTTCTTGTTTTTTTCTGTACATTTAGAATGAATTATTACATTTATTCGTCCATGCGCACATTTCAATGCATTCTCAATGTTTAGTGAATGAGAGCCGCTGACTTCTACTGTCAGGAACACAGACTTTGCTTCCTCATTAGACGTTGGCATTGGGGATTAATTTCTGCCATGCATATCTTTGGGAATCTCTGGCGATTGCAGGATTAATTGGAATCGGTAAATAATTGAGGTGACATGCGGGAGGGTTTATTGTGTTTGTAATGAATGGCTGAAATGGCAGCGGGTGCGGGTGACCTGTGGAAAGCGTTTCTGTGGCTGCACAGATTGGGTCCAGAAGGCACACATGCTAATCGGGTGAGCCAGAGTGGTCCGAAAGGCTCAATTATTCAGGATCCTGGTTTGTTTAGCATTCCATTGGCATCCCTGCGAGTGTGATATTGCAGCAGAGAGCCCACCTCTTCACATCGCCTCCTATACAATGCATCTGGAGCCAGAGCGCATGAATAAAACATCAAACCGGAGGAGAAGCGCAGGTGATGTGTGAGGCGGTGTGGGAGCTGAAGCCTTGTTAGCTCTTCTGTAAGCTGTTCCAGAGTCAAAAATGATACAAAGAGATCTGTGGCATTGCCGTGATTCATGTATCACATAGTAATGCTTTGGTAGTTTGAAATAATATATATCAAAAATGTATATTTTTCTATATACACTCACCGGCCACTTTATTAGGTACATCTTACTAGTACCGGGTTGGACCTAAAGGCAAAAGGTTGCCTTCAGAGCTGCCTTAGTCCTTTGTGGCGTAGATTTGACGAGGTACTGGAAATATTCCTCATTGGTCCATATTGACATGATAGCATCACACAGTTGCTGCAGATTTGTCGGCTGCACATCCATGATGCGAATCTCCCGTTCCACCACATCCCAAAGGTGCTCTATTGGATTGAGATCTGGTGACTGTGGAGGCCATTTGAGTACAGTGAACTCATTGTCATGTTCAAGAAACCAGTCTGAGATGATTCACGCTTTATGACATGGTGCGTTATCCCGCTGGAAGTAGCCATCAGAAGAGATGGTTGTGCGTGAAAATCCCAGTAGATCAGCAGTTTCTGAAATACTCGGACCAGCCCATCTGGCACCAACAAACACGCCACATTCAAAGTCACTTAAATCACCTTTCTTCCCCATTCTGAAGCTCGGTTTGAGCTGCAGCAGATCGTCTTGACCATGTCTACATGCCTAAATGCATTGAGTTGCTGCCATGTTATTGGCTGATTAGAAGTTAGCGTTAACGAGCAGTTGGACAGGTGTACCTAATAAAGTGGCCGGTGAGAGTATATATAAAGAGAGAGCATATTAATGTATATAAACACACAGTTAAAGGTAAAGTTATTAGGCCTTCTGTGAAATATTTCTCTTCTTTTTCTTTTAGAGAAAGTCTTTTCTTTTAGTTTGGCTGGAACAAAAACATTTGTTGTTTAATTTAATTTAATTTTTAAAATAATTTTTAAGGTCAATATTATTACCCCTCTATTAGGGCTGTACAGTATATCAATTCGGCATCGATATCGCAATGTGCGAATCTGCAATAGTCACATCCCACCATCAGCAATTAAAACTGGGATTATAATTAACCAGAAAACACATTTCAGATCACATGCGATTTGTGGAAACGTTGCAAAGTATAACTCTAGTCTAATGAAATGAAAGACTCTTATTTGGATGTGCTTTTTAAAGCCTGCGCCTGTGGATTTAAACCATTTGGGCATAAATTTTGCCACTTTGAGGAAGATTGTTTAATTATTTAATAAACAATCCAATTTAATTCGAGAAAATGAAGTTTGATTATTGTATTTTTATACTTCAATACTGTTAAAGTCCAACCGGAAACCATAAAGCGTTGTTTATTTCATCTTCATCTTGGTTCTGTTGTTTTCCTGTGTGCTTAAATGTATTTAATTTTGCGTAATTGTGTGTATTTTATGCAGATGCACTCAACGACAAATCATTCCAGTCAATATAAAATTAGCAATTCTTTCCAGACAGAGCCATCTTGTGACATTATTTTCATATCGCAATGTATGTCGAGTAATGTCAATTTTTCCAATATCATACAGCCCTACCCCCTATCTAAAAATAAATGAGACAGAACAAATAACTGTTGTCCTAACTTGTCTAGTTAACCTAGTTAAGCCTTTAAATGTCACTTTAAGCTGAATACTAGTATCTTGAAGAATATCTAGTCTAATATTATGTGCTGTCATCATGGCAAAGACAAAATAAATCAGTTATTAGAAATTGATTTATAACTTTTATGTCAAAAAGCATATATAATTCACAGGATTGCTCATAATTTAGGTTTTTAAAAGCACAGTAGTCTCTAAAATGCATAATTTTTGCACTGTGTCAATCTTTCAGACTCTAAAAGGTGTCTTTTTAAGGCCCCATACTCCTCCTTTTAGACTAAAAAGGAACA
The DNA here is from genome assembly GCA_903798125.1 of Danio choprae. Classification (NCBI taxonomy): domain Eukaryota; kingdom Metazoa; phylum Chordata; class Actinopteri; order Cypriniformes; family Danionidae; genus Danio; species Danio choprae. The sequence goes on from CAIGQW010032537.1 coordinate 316,971, forward strand.
ATATCTCTTAGTTTAAAGTAGTTTATCTGAATGTCCTTTGGCTTTTCTGGTCAGCAGGATTAGTGCAAATTCTGATGCCAATCCTCGAACCTCACAGGAAAAAAAAACATCTTGTTGCAAGCACAAATACTCTTGTATCTGATCTGAAATAATCTCACAATGATATCACAAGTGCAAAACCTCACTCGGTTACTGTTTAGCAAACACTTACATTAGCAACAGCAAAGCTTAGCCGCTGTCCATCTCGAAGGCATGCGCACGCATTAGGCCTAGTCATGAATCGATGGTTTATTATAAACTAATAAAGTCCCAACCAAGCCGTAGTCACAAGTCCAGAAGCAATTTTCTGATTGTTTTCAAAAATCAGATTACAAATGCGAATTCCCTTTAAATGGCCAGCTAATGACATTGACAATCGATGCGTCTTAGTGAAGACATGATGTTTGTGCTCATGGGAAATGTGTTTCTGCAAAAAAAAAAAGCATCATGTGATGTTTAGTTCCTCAATTAAAGTTGTTGAAGCCTCCATTTACAAGTATGAGGATGCAAACCTATGCCAAACAAGATGCATATAGCTAAAATCCAAAACACAGTAGCAATATATGCATCCAAAGATCTGAATTAGACTTATGCAAATATTGGAATATTGCATAAAACATTTGGGAATAAAGCACAGATGCATCAAAGAGAACAAAACCGTCACTTCCTCATAAACTGAAGCCAAATATTTGACAGAAAAATGGAGCTTACTGTGGTAGAAGAAGCCACTTTGGGCCTTTTTATGTATAATAAATAAGTTGTGCCTCAGAAGATGAGGACGAAATGCAATGGGGTGGCTTTTGGAGGCGTGAGACGCTTGATTTTAGCATATTGCTTTCATGATTTTAGCATGAATCAGCATGTTGTTAGCATGTGCTAGCATGACTAGCATGTTGCTATCATATTTCTAGCAAGATTAGCATGTCAGTAGCATGTTAGAATTATTAGCATGTGTTAGAACAGCTAGTCACAGTTGCTAGGGTGTTGTAAGTGGTTGTTAGGGCGTGGCTAGTAAGTTTAAAAGTCATCAGTGATTGGCTACTCACTAGACTGAGTTAAATGAGGCCATTCTTACGTCTGTAGGACAGTCTGATGCAGAGTTATGAGCTCACAAGGTTTAATCTAATGTTAAGTCAATGACAGTCTTTTACAATGGAAGTCTATGGGACAGTTGCTAGGGTGCTGAAATTGGTTGCTAGGGGTGGCTAGGAATTTAAATGGGTCATCAGTGATTGGCTGCTCTCTAGGCTGAGTTAAATGAGGCCATTCTTACGTCTGTAGGACAGTCGGATGCAGAGTTATGAGCTCACAAGGTTTGTTAATGTTAAGTCAATAGGACTTTTCGGAAATCTCTGGGTCATTTTTCGGAAAACCGAAAATTGGATCAGTTGGAAAAGATATAGCAACCCGAGTCAGACCAGTTTGAAGGTCTGACGGAAGTTTGAAGGATATAGCTTGAACGGTTTAGGAGGAGATACACTTTAAAATTAGCCTCAGAGGACGGAAGCCACCATAATAATACTGAAGCACTGTGGTGATGGACTTTAGCTGAGCGGTTTTAAAGTGAGCAAAACAACATTTCAGATGTTTTACAATGTGCTGGAAATCCCATCACATGTCCCGTCACACGCATTTTTATCATCACATTATCTTTTAAAACAAAATCACATGACATTACTGAGGCACATGCTGGAATTTACTCAGCATATGTGCATTTATGGTAGTTTATGCTCATTTGTTCTTAGCGGATAAAAAGTTTGTTTACTTCTGCTCCCATGATTTGAATGTGCATTTCTGAAATATATGCGCATTTGTCATTTCTTTTTTTACAATATTTCCAAATGTGCATGAAAATAGATGGATAGAAACACAGCTATTGATGACTCTAAAACCTAAGTCAAACTCATGTGTATCCCTTACCCTCTACATGGTGATTATTGTAAATTGCGCTCCATTGTACTGCTCGGCTCATTCTGCTAGTTTTGGCTTGTCCTCTCCTCTGCACTATTTCATGATCCTTCTTTTAAGTCTGTATTTAGCCTCTCATTCTTCCAGCGCTAAAGCCGTTCATTGTGTCTTGATCCCTCTTGCTCAAACGCCTGTTTGCTCTGTAACTCAAGTCAGAGATGGAGGAGGTGAAGCCAAGAGAAAGAAAAAACAACAACAACATGCCACATTTGCTTCTTTCTCCACAATGTGCTTGTTTTAGCAGGACTCCAGGTTTAACAGCTCCATGTGGTGGCACCAGAAGTCGTCTTTGGGCGGGTTTTCTTTGCTAGAAGAGCAACAGATTGATCAGCAGGTGTACAACGCTGACCATGCAACCAAGTCAGAAATATTTTCCCCAGTTTCTGTTTAACAGAAAGAATATTTTTGTTCAACACATTTCTAAACATAATAGTCATCATCTTTGCCATGATGACAGCACATAATATTTGACTAGATATTTTTCAAGACACTAGTATTTAGCTTAAAGTTACATTTAAAGGCTTAACTAGGGTAATTAGGCAAGTCATTGTATAACAGTGGTTTGTTCTGTAGACAATCGGAAAAAACTGACCCAGCCGAGGCTCGAACCAGCGACCTTCTTGCTGTGAGGCGAACGTGCTATCCACTGCGCCACTGTGAGGCCTCAAAATACTGGAGAAAAAATATGATAGGAAATACTGTGAGAAATTCCTGAATCTGATAAACATCATATGGGAAATATTTGAGAAAGAAAATAAAAATTCACAGGGGGGCGAATACTTTTGACTTCCACTGTATGTTTTTGAGAAAACTTTAAAATGTTTGGCAGAGAGTGATGTAAAGTAACCAATTATAAATCCTCAAATAATGTAATTGAATAGTTTACTTTACTAATACTAAACTGTAAACCTGCAGTCACTACTTTGTATGTTTATTTTTTCTTGTTTATTGGGATTGGCTGAGTAGAATAATCAGTCCTGTGATTCACATCCAATCAAATCATGCATAGAAAAATTGCATCAAACAGATCGACCTTAAGATATGCGGATGCTTTATAAATGCAGAAACATGTACAGTGTGAAGCATTAAAAGTGTTCAAGAAAATGCAAAATCATCACACAACGACTGAGAGTCTGTTTAGATGACGATAAAGATCACCAAATGGCCTTAAACCAGGGGTGTCCAAACTCGGTCCTGGAGGGCCGGTGTCCTGCAAAGTTTAGTTTCAACCCTAATCAGACCCACCTGGGCTAGCTAATTAACCTCTTACTAGGTTTTCTAGAAACATCCCTGCAGGTGTGTTGAGGCAAGTTGGAGCTAAAATCTGCAGGACACCGGCCCTCCAGGACCAAGTTTGGACACCCCTGCCTTAAACGGTCACTAAACCCACTACAGAATATTAGGGAAGGGTATAAACAGAGGTCGGAGCCAGCTCCAAATAGGTGGGACTTGAGCTCCAAATGTGTGAGCCTTTGAGCTCCAAGTGGGCTGTACAAACCTGGAGTTTTTAATTATTTAATGTCTTGTACATGACACGGAGTCCAATATTGTGCTATATACACCTACCCCAACCCTAAACCCAACCTCACAGTAACCTCATGTGCTTTATTAATATCTGCTCCACCTACACCACCGAAACCCAACCTACTTGTGGTTGAAGTCCCTCCCACTTGGAGGTCACCCAACCTACTTGCGGTGTACTTCCTCCCACTCCGGGCTGCAGCGATACCTACTTGCAATATTACGTTTTCACACAAACTGCATTTATTCTATCTGTGCTGCTTGTTTTGGCGCC